>WAAB01001978.1:80172-145413 GCA_013389865.1 Piaya cayana
CTGCTAGACTTTATATATATATAAATACACACACACACACACGTATATTTGCATACACCCATAAATATATAAATATTTACATATATGCATCTGTAATAATTACATATGTGTACGTGCATGTAATAATTCTGCATGAAAGCTCCTTTCACCAAAGAAACCTGAGGAAGATGCACGGCAGGCTGCAAACTGAACCAGTCCAAACTGCTATGTGAGAGATTGCAACACTCCAAACAAAATGCAAGATGTTACTTTAAAAGAAGCAGGCTTGGGCTTTTGAATTTATGTAACCTAAACTGATTTTGTCTGTTTGAAATTGTTGTTGCGTGTTGGGAATCTCAAAGAGGCAAGGAGCTAAGCTGCAGACGTTTCCTTTGGAGTCCAAGATTACAAGCCCCTTTACTTCTCGTTTCAGCTCCAAAGCTGTTAATGGTTTGCTTCATTTTATTAACAGCAGACAAGAAAAAAAAAAAATTCCTCCTCAGAGCATGTGTGAGGTGACAAGTTGGATAATAACAGCTCCTTTGGAAGCTTTTATAGTACATTAGGCAAACATAGTGGATGTTTATAGACTTTTTAAAATGCTGATTATATAAAAATGCATTTATAGCCTTCTAAAATACCAAGCCACTGTAATATAAATATTTCTAATAATAAAAAACTAAAAATGCAGATTATTGACCCAATTGGAGCATTTTTTAATATGGATTTCTGGTTTTCTTTGGGCCAAAATCTAATCTTGAACCGAAAGACTAGACAGTACCCTTCAGAGTCAGATCACTCAGTTTTACATGCCTTGCAGAAGATGCTGTACTTCCCTGGGATGTAGCCAAAGTGATTGAACCATCCACTCTGTTCACACTCCCAGCACCCTCAAACACCTTCAGCTCAAAGCAGCTCTTGGAAAAGCTGGGCATCTCCCAGAAGCCTGTTGACCCGGCCACCTTCCCACCTCGCTGGTGGTGAGGAGGCTCCTGTTTCACCTGGAGGCTGGTCTTGCTTTGTTCTCCACAAGAACTTGTATGAATAATTAATCTTCTATTGGCAGAGAGGCTTGAATGTGGCTGTCCTGTTCCTGGCTGATAAGGTTGCTGGGGATGTGCCTTCTCTGCTTTTTTGTCTCGTCTTCTTACTTTGACCTCAAATTCCATCACTGGGTAGAATTGGCTTTTGCCAATAGCAGTTGTCTCAACACAGATAAATTCTTTCTAAAAATTTAGGTCTTGACACATCGGCACATCCTTACTGAAAAGCAAATACCCCAAACACCTAGTTGAAAAGATGAGTTATTCTTCATTATATAGCATCAAATTTTTCCATAGCTTTGTCTTTTATTGATGACTGGCGAAGACCCACTCTTGGCTTTGGAGCTGCTTGTGAAATCCCCTAAGTCAGCATGAAATCAGCTCTTACATCACACGACCGTGACACCTGAAATACAGTTTGGCCCAAAAGTAAAGTATTCCTTTCAGTTTCATCTTCCTAAAGCTAATTCTTTTTCCCCCTTTTAGTAATTTTAATTCATTTTTTAAATAAAAAGCATCTTTTTTTTTGCACAAGGTCCCACCTCTCCATTCATTGAGCCCATTGCAAGTTCTCACATTACTTGTGAAGATCCCAGCCAGACTGAGGGAAGAAGCTGCCTGCAACTCTCCCACCAGATGAAAGCAGCGATTGCATCACCATTTTGCAAAGTCATGGTGCTTAAAACCCCACATGTACTAACTTCTCCCAGATGCCAACTCCAGCCTTTTCCACTGTGCATGGATATAACACATCTGCGTGACACACAATTCATGCAACACGGTGCGAATGGTGTTTCCCTCCTTGCCGCAAGCTTTTTCCTTTTGTTTGGCGCTTCTGGCAGGAGAAAGAAAACAAAATTGTTCTCAAAACAAAAAGCAGTGTTCATTGATAGCACAGTAGTAACACCCTTCCCTCTCAAAACTGTAATGTGGGAGACAGCAATGTGATGCTCTCCCTTTTTTTAATTGGGAAACTGAGGCAGGAGAAGCAGTTGCCTTGTCTGGGAAGCAAGGAGACAGCTGGGGGTTAGTGAGGCAGTCGGGGCTGCTTCCCTGCATCCTCCTGGTGAGCTCATCCACCTCTGGGTCTTATCAACATCTTGCTGTTGGCGAATGAAACAGTGACATTAGAGATAACTTAGCCGATTACCCACCAGCTGATTTGAGTTCATTCACATGTTGCGGGCTTTTTTTGTCCAGCAAAGTGTAAGGGCTGGGGTTTTTCTTTGACTTTTCAGAAGCTGTGAAATACAGCCATCGGATGCTATCGTAACCATGAAATACGGCTGTTTCACTGGCTGGCTGGGAGGTTTTTCAGCCTTTCTGTATGCATATATACGCAAAAGCAGCACGTTGTTGTTACAGATTGTGTGTGTAATATAATGCTCCTTGTTTTGGCAGATATTTCTCTAAAGGCAGCAACCACCTCACCTCCAAACATAAATGTTTTTCAATTATTAGAGGGGGTTTTTTTTCCGCTGCATTGTTTGAGCAATATTAACAATGGGTGAAAATGCAGCAGAACAAAAGATTTTCATAGCGGTCTATCTGTTTAAGTATTTATAAAGCACCAATCTCTCAGGTGCCTGGCTCTTACTGTGGTTTTAAAAGATTATTATGCTATCATACTATAAAGGGAAGAACAAAGGACCACTCATAAATTTAACCAAAAAATTTTATTTTCCAATCTGTGCAATCTCTCTGAAACCTGGGATCTTCTTTTGTGCCATGGACATTTATGTCTTCTCCAATGTCCTTCCAACAATGAGCGTTCCAGCAACAGAGATCACATTATATACTGTGGTTTTGTTTGTGGCAGAGTAAAATTAAATGAGTACATAAATTACTCCGCTCCCGGAATAAAGAAACAGGCAAAAGAGCATTTTTTAAAGTGGCTGGGTTTTTTTCTTGATAGGATGAGTTAGATTTCCTGAAACCATGTGCAAATTAAAAAGTTCACAGTTCAGGCTTATTGTGAGAGCTATATCTCAGCCTCATTTTGAGAGGCAGCGTATTTAGGAAGACACATTTGGATTTCTATAAGAACTTGTAATTGGTTTCCCACGTCTTCCTTGAGCAAGCGTGCCTCCCGCTCCCTCCCAGATTAACAGGGGTGGTGTTTAACAGCAAAAAGGACACTGGTGGCTTGGTGAACACTGCAGAAATGTCTGACATCGATGGAGCACTACAACGTTCCTCTGTGAAGACCTGCTACCTCGAGTAACTCGTATGGAACATGCAATGATGCCCTTTACACCTCCAAATGCAACCCGCTGTGGAACAGTGTTGAGGAGCAAGAAGAGCATACTTGGATGGATTGAGAGCTGTGGCAAGGACACCAGGGATTAGTGGACCAGTGGGTCCAAGTCACCTTGAGCACCTTCACACCACCCCACCGAGCATCAACCTGCTCTCAGACTTTTTATCAGGTTCCTCCACCGCAAATCTCAGGCCAGGAGCTCCTGGAGTCACTGCTGATGCCTGGCTAAAGCCAGGGCTGTAACAGCCTGGTTTGGGAACCAAGGAACTGGGGAGAATGGGAGAGAAACCAGATCAGGAACTGACACAAGAGGCAAAGGCTGGTAGGAAAAACCAGTGCTGGAAGTGTTTCACGCTTTTTTGCTCAAACACATTTTTTCCGTGCATACAGGATAAGGTAACAAGATGCATGATTTATACAGCGCAGAGAAAGCAGCTGTTCAGAGGATGTGCGGGAGTTTTCAGGCAATCATGTTCAGTTCCCGAGGAGTCCCATTTACAAACGCTCACCACTTCATTTTACCTGCTCCCTGCCTCTCGTTTCCCTACAGTTATCTCCCCATCAGCCTGTGCTGTGCAAATGCTTTAGGCTGTCATTCAGTCTTTACTTCTGCCTGCACTTGATTTCCCTGAAGTTGTTGAGACTGACTGTGTTTGAGGGTCACCCCACCACCTTTCTCTAATATATGAGATGTTTCAGAGCTTCTGACAATGTCTGAGCCAAGGAAATCTTGCAGCACTGTGTTGAGGGTGCTAACAACAAGCAACCCACTGCAGTTGGGAGTATCAGTGAGGCTCTGCTGCCTGCCCAGGAGCAGGCAAGACATCCTCCAAGGGACCTGTGCCAGTGGATTCATGCCTGATGCTCTGCTGAGACAAGCCCTTGTTGATCAGATCAACCACTCTCTACAAGTTCACCTCTCCTACAGGGTCTGCGTTCCTCCCTGCCAAATGCATGATACAGGATTTGTGCTGCTGGGTGCGGTCAACCTCATCCATAAGGTTAAGATCTCCTCCTCTTTTGTCCAGGACTGGGAATGAAACTTCATTGCTTCGAGATGCAGTGTTGGTGGTGCAGAGATCACCAGCTCTCCGAGGCTCAGCTCTCTGGAGTTGCCCTGGGAATCACAGCACGTATCCTCAGCCCTTCTGCAGAATTTCTAAGCAGTCTGGAATTAACTGTTCTCCTGCAACTAACTCACTAATAGATGTGATTAGCAATTAAGAAAAACATTATTATCTGTCATATGGAATTGAGGAAATATTCATTGCAAGCCTGTGAGCAGCGGCAGTAGGAAAGGGGTCCAGGAAGGCTAAGAAAATATCAGACAATGTCAAGGAGGTTATCATAGGCAAAGACATAATGATGGGAGAGGAAGCCAACAAGATGATCCATGAAAGATGGTAATGAGTAGCAGTGCCAGCCAGCAGAGAGTGCACCGTGTTGCACTTACAGGAGAAGGTAATTTATTATCAGAGACGGGTAAAAGTTCCTCTGAAAGATCCAAGAATCCTTTGATAAGTCAGGGGAAAAAAATCAACAAAGAAAACATGGGCAAAGCAGCGAATAAAAATAACGTGGCAAAACAAGGTGCTCTGTGCTAGTCATGACAGGTAGTTAAAAAATTTGGTGTTCAGCTTAAACTCTGCCTTGAGCAAAGCCTTCAAAACTGGTCTAAAATGTCTGAGGAGTTTTTAATGCTGTCCCTGCCCCTGCCAGACCTTCAGCGACAATTAAGCACCAACCCATGCGGATAGATAGGTGCTTGGTAGCATTTCCAAAAGCGCAAGCAGTGAATTATGTGCTTACTTGTGGCAAAGCACTTCTGAAATGCAGCTGAATCTCCTCCCACACCTTAGGAGACACAAGTGTATTTGGAAATCTGTTCCTTCCAGGTACACTGCTGTGCCTGCAGCTAAGCCCAGTGGATCAAAACGAGTCGTAACCAACTAGTTCTGGAAGAGCCTGTGTCAGAGATGCTGTATTGAGAGATGTTCAGATGGCATCTAAACCCTGGTCAGATATCTCCAGCTGGAGCTTTCACAAACAACTGGGACACAACAACTTGATGGGAGCAATTTTGTGCTTGTTACATTTCACACTTAGAGTCACAGCTTTGGTTCCTTTCTCCTGAAGAATATGGAGCCAATGTAAGGGAAAGTAAATGGCATTTTATTCCTCCAGCTGCAGAAGTTAGGTTAGTTTTTCATGCTGAGACCGCATCAGGATGCAGTATATTCAAGGATAACTAATTTTGTCTTGGGATTGTTAGAATAATTGCTCTTTAGGAAGGACACACATAACCATTAGCTAAGTTCTGACTAATCTAAAAATGTAAAGAAATTTGAACATATCTGGAAATGAAGGCTGTAATGCAAATGTTGTTACACCAAATTGCATTGGAAGCAAATGTAAGTTGGTTGATTTTTGTTAGGACATACCCCTCATGAATCGTGAGCGCACACAGGCTTTTGCCCATTCCTTTCGGTCATGCTTCTCTATTTATTTAACATTAGCCAATTTATTCAAGTGTAAGTTAAGAACCAGTGGATTATAATAAATATTTATTGAAGTTTAACAAATCTGTAGGACCTGTATGTATATTAATCCTCATTATAAGTGCTGTCAGTTGCCACTTAACCTACAGTAGCTGTCTTCCAAATTTATTATATTAAATACATATTTGAGATGACTAATTTACAGCATTAGCAGAATACATTTATGTCACATCCCATATTCCTTGCCTTTGCTGGCTCCTTACATAGAATCTCTCAGGACCCAGCCAACACCCCCCAAAGCTGCCAGCGCAATGAACATTGTCAAAATCCACTGACCACCTTGTAGAACAGGAATCCTGAGAGAAGCACACCCCAAACCTATGGAGGATGCTGCTAAAGCCAAAGGCCTCCTTGGAGATGGAAGCAGGGAGTAGATGTCGTAGTCTCTTCATGAGGCCACCAGGAGTCCATGCCTTTTCCTCAGCCATGTGTTTTCCTGCAGCCTGATAAAGGTCAAAAGCCTTCTATCTGCTGCTCCTCCCATGAATGCAGTTGAATTTGGCTTTCAGGTTCAAACTTACTTCAATGCCCACAGATTGTGAATGCCTCATCTCCCGTTCCTCAGGAATCCATGTCAAGAAGCCTGATCCAAAACCCCACTGCAGTCAATAAAAGCCTCTTTTTGATGTCATTGACACAGACCCAGATTTTCTAACAAGTCCATCCAGCGAAACCACCTGTGGTTTTCACACACATCTGACTTGGACTGCACTTTTCCAAGCAATCACTACATCTCTTCTTGATTTTTGTGCTAGAACCAAGCATGCACCACAGTGTGCAATGAGGTGTGTGCCCATTCGAAGGCAGGGGCGAGGTGTGTTGTTCTGCAGTAATGGCATGGTAACTCCATTAGAAATAATGGTAATTATATTGTGACTCACCTTAACGCTACCACATTATATCCTAATGACTCTTCAGTTAATTCATTTTTATTGGCTGTGTCTTGGAATGGAGCTGTGGAGTGTGCCGCTAATGCACTGGAAATTAAGAGTGTACATGGGCTCGTGGGGTGATTTGTCCTCAGCCGCGTGTTGGTGCTCCTGCCTACAGCAAAGGGATTATGAAATCAGAAGGAATTTATGCCAGGAATAGGAAATGCAGCCCTACCACGGTCAGTAATGTCTCCCTTGTTGAGACACAGTGGGAAATGCAAACAGTGCTCCCGCTGCAAAGAGCTCCCTGGAAAACTCAAGTAGGTGTCATTGGTCTCAGGAAAAGTAGAGCAGGGAGTGAATGATTGTCTGTTCTGTAGGGGATGGTGACTGCGGGAGACACGCTGGCAGCACGCGCCAAGAGAAACTGCCTGGGTCTGCCCAAGCTGCAGCCCCAGTCTGTCTGCTAGGACCTTCTTCATTAACCTTTGTGCTAATGAGAGATAATGACCAGGCTCTTGGCTGAAGCTAGAACTGGAGACTTCCCTTCTGCTCCTTTGTTTACAAGGAAAGAGCTTCTGTCTGTCATCTTTGTGGTTCATTATGGTCATAATTTATTTGGGGACAGTATTATTGCAAGGTGCAAATTGCCTCCCTCCAGGGAGAACCTGGCTTCAGAGTCACGTCTCCAGCATTCAGGTTTGTAGCTCTCCAGCCATCCAGACTGATGATCACCGCAGGTATTTTTAGAAG
The DNA here is from genome assembly GCA_013389865.1 of Piaya cayana. Lineage (NCBI taxonomy): Eukaryota > Metazoa > Chordata > Aves > Cuculiformes > Coccyzidae > Piaya > Piaya cayana. The sequence continues at coordinate 87,638 of WAAB01001978.1, forward strand.
GTCATTCCGAAGCAGTAATTTCATCTAGCGATTTTATCTTCTGCCTTTTAGCAAATATTGTTATTTTTTGCCCCTGCTGTTTCAGATGGTGACAGGTTTTAATGTCAACATCAAATTACCCCATATTTCTCAGCCCAGTTCCTCAGCCAGGACCTCTGCTGACACATGGAGTCACATTGGCTTTCACTCTCGGCAGAGGGACCAAGGCTGTGTGAGCCTGGATGAATAAATTTCTTTCTTCTATTTAGAGGTGGTCCCTTGAGACCATTTTTTCAAGCAGAGGGATTTTCCACTCTGCAGGACAAACAGTGCCATTCATAGAAAAAATATGTTAATGGAAGAGAGCTTCATGCCAGAATCTCTCTGCGTGTGTATCAGCCTCAGCAGCAGTGACAGTGCAGCTCCAGCAACAGGTTGCTTCAGCCAGACAGACTTGGAAGCTGCAAAGGAGAAATGACTGTGTTTCTATAGACCCTAAAGAAATTTTTTTTAAAACCCAATATTCTTACTCTTTTAACCTGGATCTTTTGTTTTCATTTTCTTTAATTGCAGGCATCAAATTTACAAGGGCAAAGTGTCATTTTCCTCTTTTGGAAAAAAAAAAATCTGAATTTCAAGTAACAATCCCATTTACTAACAGCTGTTTTGAGGTAGGATGAACCTGTGGCCTGAAAACCCTTGCTGGTGTCCATTTGATGTATTCCATTAGCCAACAAAGGGTTTGATGTAAACTGACACACATCTTTTTAAAAGAGCAAACTGGATTGCGACAGCTGATGATCTCATTTTGCTGAAGGACTTCTATCGTGTTACCTCTAGCTCAAGGCTGAGGTCTCCAGCAGGAGTTGGAGACAGCAGCAGGTTGGCGAGGAGCCCTGCTCTGGGGTGGATTTGAGCATTGGGACCTTGCCAAGCCCAGCAGCGACATATTGCAGGGCAGCAAAGCGTAGTGATGCTTTTGAAATCCCTGCAGAGAGTCAACCAGTCACACAGCTAGGAGCTCATTTAACCAAACGTAGCTCCATTCTACTCTTATATCTGTAAGAACAGCACCTGAAGGCAGTGAAAGGCAACTTAGGAAAGATTGGGTTGGTCTTTTCTGCAAGGTCAAAGAGAGTCAGGCAAATAAGACGCCATTCCCCTGCACCACAGATCCATCCAGTCAGCATGAGAGATGAACCAGCCTTGATGAGGTGGTGCAGACGCTGTAGGTGGCCAGGTGGTGATGACGCTTGTCACCCAACTCTCTTCCTGAATCCACTGTGACCAACACATCTTGGTGTCATTTTCCCAGTGCAGGAAGGTGCCTTGTTGGCTGCAAGGTGGACTGGAAGATACCACTGGTCCTCCCACAAGTCTTGAAGCCAACAGGTACCACTATTTACTGTGACAGCTCCTAATTCCATGAGGGGCCTTATACCCCCATGAAATGGTTTTCATGCTACTGACTGGAGATGTACCTTGATCCTGGAGGCATTCCAGTCCTTGGAGCAGTATTAACAAATAATTTTGTCCAACATGTCCTAAAGGTATTAGTTACATTTACTGTTCTGCCAAATAGCTGTTTCTTTATGGTTTGGCATGCAGCATCCCATTCAGAAGAGAAGATAATTGTCTGGCTCAAGAGTTGATCTATTTTCTACCCAATGATGGTTTCCCTTTTTGAAAATTGATGATCAATCAGTTACATTAAGGATCAGCAGGTATAATATGTTTACCACATATTATATTTATTCCAGTGTGGGAGGAATGCATTAGGCTTGATATCATTCAGAGGGGATATTTCTGATGTAAGACCGTGCTGTATTAATGAGACTACCCATCAAAATGGATGGGCCAAATTAAAATAGAACAAATTGCAGGCTCCTACTTAAAAGTCGCAACGGAACCTCCAGCCTACATTATCTGTACAATGCAAACGGAGCCCATTTTGGCTCAGATGTGTTTACATTCTTATTGGAAAATATATTAACTGTATTTAATGATAATCATGTAAAAGGTTGCACAATACTTCTTGCTTGATGCCACCCAACACAGCTGAATCTTGAGCTCCAGGCTTTAAGACACTACTGTAATACAAAGCCTGATATTATCTCTGCAAGATAGATCTGGCCATGGAAGCAAAGCCTTTCTTCTTTTCGAAAAGAATCACAATGATTTAGGAATCATTTCACCTTCTTTTGTTACATTTCAAGTTTTACATTCTATTTTAGTAAGTCTGTCATACTGTACAGACAAAAGGATGTTCAGCTTCTGCTGTAATTAAAGAAAATCACTGCGATGGATAACATCAACTCAGCAGATTTCTGTGATCTTGCTTTCGTTGCTCCAAACTCCACCGCTCCCTGCATACTGAATTAGAACCAAGCCCGTCTCCAGGCTGCTGCTCTGAGGAGGATTCATGTCCCGCAACTTCAGCTCCTGAAGATGGGCACCAAGTCAATCATTCAGTCCCACTGTATGATGCTTTGTGCCGTGTTAGCTTAGACACCTGCGGTAAGCCTATTAATTTCTTCTGCACTAGCTCTGGGAGCAAACTGGGCAGGAGGCAGGCAATGGAACAACTTTCACATTGACGTCTCCCAAGGAAATCCCACAGGAGGATTATGCTTTTGGTGCCCCCATTAGCATGCCTGGCCAGTATCCAGAATTTCTCCTGGGATTTTGAGCTGCAATCAGCTTGTTAGAACAGTCCCGCTCCTGTCTACAACCACCATCACCCGGTCAGAGCATCCCCCTGCACATGGGGAGGGAATATTTCCATTGCTGTATTTCACAGATTTAAAGAGACAGCCGAGCCCTCCTTTAATATTTTATTTCTTCCTCTCCCTTAGATGAGTTCGCTGCGGAAAAGAATCACCTGCAGTTAAAGTTAGTCCATTGGAAACCATGAATATTGTGTTGTCCTTTGTGCAAGAAAGGAATTAAAGAAATGGATTTGGCCTTGATATTTTCATTTGAACTTCTCTGCTTGAGCTGCACTTTTCTATTACCTCTGCGACTCTGCCTTCGTTATGTTATTAAAAGAGAAGTAATTTATGATTGCCAGTCTTGCAGCCTCTAATTATTTCTGGCTGTGCATCACAATTATTAACTTGAGTATCCACCCTTTTTCTAGAAGGATGTAAGACACTCAACCTCTTTTAGGTGAGTTACTCGTAGTTAACCATGCATCCACCTTTGCGAGCTTACTGTGTCTGGTTAAAAGTGACATTTTCCCAATTTGATATGTGGTTTATACTTAGTGCAAACCAAACGTTGGGTTTACAGTGAAGATGACCCAAAGTCGCTGTTTTTTCGAGGCTTAATTTTAGTACCTGGGTGTACAAAAGCATCTTGCACTGCTCATAATCTCATTCCAGAACAGGCAATAAAGTACCACTCAGCATGAACTAGAATATCAACATATCATTACTGTTCTCCTTTTTGTCCCTAGATTGCATTGGTTTTCCATTTGCTTCTGGCGGGTAATGAAGACATCCGTTCTCATCCCAACAGCTCTCTGCAACTTGCTTTCTGAGAAATGGAATAGCACTGTTTCAGCGATTTTGATCAACAGAAAAAATACTGCGCTGTATTTATGGAGGTCAGAACAGTCATTATATTCAGGACATTTCTATGAAAAGTCCCAAGGAATGATAAATGGGAAAATCAGATTTCTGAAGTGAGTTCAGATACCCCAGAGATGCTTTGCAGGTGGATCTCAGATAAGAACATCTCAAGCAGAAATGCCCTGGCCAGATGTAGTGCAGCAAAAATCAAAGAAGGCTGGGGAAGCCCCCACCTTTCACAGCAGGAACCCCAGATCCCTTGGGGAAGCTCATTTTTTGCCAGTGAATGTGCTTTCTCCAGCCCCCTATGGCCCCTCGGCCCCTCTGCTGACTCACGTTCGACTAAAAGCCCGGGAAGTGCTCAAGTGAGTTCCAGATTTCATCTGTATCAATCATTTTCCCATGTAACAGCACTAAAATATGCTGCCTGGCCCAAACACAGCAATCAAAGTGCTCCATGCCAAACAACACATATCTGCGAGTGAAGCCAGCCCGGACTGAATTTTAGGTCCAGCCTCTCACTTTCCTGTAACAAGACCATTTGTCTCTAAAGCACCTCTCTTTTTTATCATCTTTAAGACAACCTTTATAGTAGGTGAACCTACATGCAAAGAAAGGAGGAGGGGAAGCCTTTAAGCATTTTGCATTTATAGTTCTACGTAGCTTTATTGCCTAGTCAGTAAAAATCCCTGCTTATTATGTCACTGCTGAGGCAATCAGGTGCCAAAAATATTTTTTTTATTTCATCTGAGCAATAATCATTTTCTGCCTGAACACTACTTCAGTTATTGTTTCTTCCCTTATGTTTTCATTAATTAGAAGGAAGTGGAAAGGTAACAAACGACTCCCTGGATGCTGAAGTGTACATTTTTCACTGTCAGGTTATAAGAGGCAATGGGCAAAGACAATATATCCTGTCAGACGTGAGAGTACTTATTGTCAGCATGGTTTGTAAAAATAGAAAGTGAGGTAGCTTTTCTGGATGGAGTTGGAGCTATCTATGGATGGAGTTTAATCTGACTAATTATGACTAAAGGCTTTGGCAAACAACATCATGTAGCTGCGAGAATACTGGCTGGTGCTTTTTTTTCTTATCAAGTCCGCGTGAATGTTAATGTGTGTAAGTGTAAAATCGACTTCTATTAAATCTTCCAAATTGCTGAGCACTTCTTCACCCGCTATGCCTCGCTTCTTCATAACTGTGCTGCGGAGTTGCTGGTAAAAGTATTAAAAGTCTTTGAAACAGTCATATATCTTCTGGTTTACAGGAAGTGCTTTGAGTGAATAAAAAAAATAAAAGAATAATTTCCACGGAGCGCTTCTCTCTTGCAGCAGAACAGAGAGGAGAAGGGAGTTTCAGCTACAGCTGAATGGCTGGTCAGGCTTCATTTTATGGAGCAGCTCCCTGAGTCCCTCTGGCAACTCAGGACATGGTTTAGTAGCCATGGTGGTGTTGGGTTGACAGCTGGACTGGATGATCTTAGAGGTCGCTTCAACCGTAATGATTCTATGATTCTATGTTAATACGTGGGAAACAGCAACCAAGTTACAGCTCGGATCCCCACTGGATTAACTTGACTTTTCTTCCCTGGCTTCAGTCAGGTTGGAGATCAGCCTAGCCAGATTCTGGCCCAGCTCGCTTGGCAGTGTCTGTCCATGAATGCTGTGGCAATATTTCCAATGTAAAGCTGTGAGTATTTCACAATTTCACATCCCAAAACAACTGTGGTGACTGCTGAGAGCGTTTGCTTGATGGCTTTGCCATTGCTTGGATGGTTCTTGGAGATATGTGCATTTGAAAGAAAAAGAAATAGAAAAAGAAGAAAGGCATGAGAGAGAGGGTGTAGTAAAAAGAAAATTAAAATTCATCTGAGTTGAATGAAGATTTTTATCTTCCATCCTGCCTAATCCTAAATGTGAAAGGTCAGTAATGACAGTGTGCTATGAAAAGGCTGTAGGGTTGATATAAAGGAGACTAACAGTAAATTTTAGCAGTTTTACATAAGACTGCAGCTCCAGCATGGGGAATTAGATGATGCTGACCTGAGGGGCAGACTCATAGCCCACGACTGCTGGAGAAGCCTGGGCTGTGATCCCAGTGCAGCCCATGGCAGGGAACAGGGTCTGTCCCTTGGTTCTACCTGTGTGGGGTCCTGCTTCCCCTTAGAGCATCCCCTTTACCAGCATCAGGAAAGTCAGCATGACCAGAAATACCCCTCTATTCCCAGTACTGTACTAAAATTGGTAAGAGGGGCCTGTCCTTTCTGTTATGTCATAAAACACATCTATAAAATGAAGAAGGAAGAAAGAGAATAAAATGAGGAAAGTGGCATCGTGTGCAGTCGAGCCTTTTGCCTGCCTGGGAAATAGTCTTTGGAGTTGTCTTTGCACCATATGTGACGGGTTTTGAAATGAAAGATGAGGACTGAGCAAACCGTGAGGCCATCAGAGTGCTCTTCGCCCAAGGACATCCCTCCTCAAACCCACGCACAGCCCTGGCAGCTGCCAATCACCAGGAAGAGGATATTTTACGGCGACAAGAATATGAAGTCTCTTGCGACATCCTGCAGTTTTTATTTCCCCTCCGTGATTCTTGGCGGCTGTTAAACACGATGGACATTGAAGGCCTTTTTCCAGCCCGTGCTCAGCGTTACAGTTCCCAGAGCCAGCAATGCCTGCAGTAATAAAAGGTGATTTTTTTTCTAAACCCAAATATCCCCTTTGTTCGGGTCACTCTTTCATTTGACTTCATTAACAAAGGAAAGGACCTATTTAAATATAATTTCATCTTCCTGGCAGAATATAAACAGATGTCATAAAGCAAAAAAAAAAAAAAACACGTGCTGTTTTCAACTCAAAACTTTAATATTAAATTGCATTAACTAATAACATAAGAACACCAACCATCTGGCTTTTTGGTGGGAGGACTCTAATTCCATTAGGACTTTAATAAATGTACTGCACTGTAGAGACATTTTACTTTGATAGCCTGGGCAAAAATGAGTAGTGTTTACAAGATTAGTGTATGCAGCAGCCCTGAGATCTCTCCTTTGGAGTGGCTTTAGATGGAACCAAGGGGACATCACTGAAGGACAGAGATGATGTCAAAAGCACTGGCACTCAGGGATGTATCTGGGCCTTTCCTGTGCACTTGGGTGCAATGTCCTGGCACGTGGATGTGCTGATGCTCGGGGAAGGGGAAATAGTTGGTGGCTCTTAAGCTAGTGGGAAGTCCAGAGTTTTGGTGGAGTTGCCAGAAACCAGCCAGGAAAAGAAGTGGATTGCTCCAAAACCCTAACATCTTCAAGGTTATCCCTCTGAGGTGACCAATGTCATTCCTAGGGTGAGGTCTGTGATGGTGGATTTCTCGTACCTCTACCTACCTCCTCTCAGCCTCTCCTAATACAACCCCCAGACTGTCTTGCCCTGAGCAGCTAATTGGTTGCATAAAAGATGGAGCCTGAAATGTACCCAGTCGCCAGTAAACTGAATTTTTGAACTGGTTAATCACAAGTAGCATTTATTTCTCCAATGCATGGGCAGGATGAAGGATGTCGAGTCCCATTTGAGAATGTTATTAAGATTAATTAATCTGCATATGCTGAGAGGCATAAGGGCAGTTTGGAGTCCTTTGGCAGGGTGATCAACAAACCCTGACTAATGCAACAGGCTGGTTTCTGGCAGACCAACCTTCCCCGGATGAGTAAAAAATGGAAATCAGTGAGGGGAAAACCTGATGGCATTATTTTTCACTGAGAATTAAGATGCGATGCAGAATTGCAGGTCTCTCTTTACATCAGTTCTGGTTTTCTGCAACACACTTGGAGCAGATCCCCACCTCCCTTTGTACCCTGGCTGATCCCAGAGTGAGAATGAGTAAGCAAACAGGGCAAAGAATATCCATGCATCTTATTACTAATATTTTTAACAGAATTTATTCATGATGGGCATGTTTGCGTTTTTTTAAACGATATGTTTTCCAAATTGGTCTTTAACGCCAGGTGACCCTCGTGACCACCTCATCACAGTAATTACTGGAGCTTCTTTAAAAGGCATCCTGTACGCAGAAATGTTTGTGAGTGAACGCACATTTCTGTGTAGGTATCTTTGGAACACAAAGTCAATTTGCAAGGAGCTGCAGTGTCAGATGAAGCTTTTAAGAAGTTGGCCGTCTTCCAGATTTTAATTTACATGATCATTAATACTGACTTACTCCAAATATATCAATCAGTTTGAAAAACACTATGTCTCATTCCCGGTTCAGGAAAGAATCTTTAACCAGGCAAATGCTTAAGCACTTGCTTAGCTTTAGGCAAGTGCTTGAGTCTTATTGAATGGCTCAGTATTAAGCGCATTTTCCACTGAGAGTTGGAATTAAGTTTTCAAAACGCGATATCCAGACCTGATTTGAGAACGGATTCCCCGGGAAACCCCCGCATGGGGCACGGCTGATGCTCTGCACCCCACGGCCCCCAGAATCTGAGCCTGAGCCACGCTGGAGCCAACGTGAGGATTTCCAACAGCCTGTTTGAGCTTCTGTTTAGACAAACTGCCACAGCCGAGCAGATGTAGCTCCTTTCATTAATGCTCCTTATTATCAGCTGAAATAGTATTTCCCTCCACTGCCAGCATTTGCACAGCACGGTGTTCCTGTCAGCCAGGAAACCCCGCAATCCCTTTAACCCAGCGAAGGATGAACCTGCTTTTTTTCAGACGTGGAAAGCTATAATAAAGCCATCCAGAAAATGACAGGTTACAGAGCTCTGTGATTTGGAAACTGTTTCTATTAAGTTGCCTTCTTGTCTAGTGGCGGCAGGAGGGATGCTGATACTTACCCTGGGACCCAGCCGAGCCCTCCAGCTCGCTGCTGCGAGAGTGGCTAATGCCCTGTCTCCCGTGATCCTTGTACTTCTGGTTGTTAATGCTGGTTCTCTGTAATACATTGTAAAATAAACACCCTTTGGGTTTTCTACCTAAATCCACAATACAAAAGGGGAGTTGACTTGAATTGCCTGGCTGAATCATTAGAAAATGAATGCTTTGAGGGGAAAAAAAAAAAAGAAAAGAATTACATTAGTGATCCCCCAGCTTGCTTTTGTGTCTTTTCTCTTTCAGAAATCTCTCATGTTGCTGCTCTCTGCATTTCTCACACAGTATTGATACATGAAATAAAGCATAAATGACCTCCCTTTCTATTCTTAAGCCTTCGATCCCGGATCACCCTGAGCCTCTTGCCGATAAGACCATTTTCAGCATCCGCTGGCCTGGAAGTAGCCAGCACTGGTCAATGAGCTTAGGAAAAGGGCTGAATATTTGCGCTGTCACCAGCCGGGATGTGTTGTCATCCCATCAGGCATTTCTTTGGTTTTCTTCCAGGTGGACAGTGGGAATCTTTCTGTTTGGAGACAAGTGACCGTAGCATGTGCTCAACTCTTCGAGGGGCTTCAAGGCCATTCTGACTGGCACCAACACAGGGATTGCCTTGCTCTTGCTGCTTGTGCTCTGTTGGCAGGCACATTTTAGTGAAAATTAGTACACCCCAGCACTGTCCACATAAACAGCTACTTTTACATTAATTGCACTTTCTTCTGCTCTCACACACAAAGGTTTCCGTTTGCAGTAAGGTCACTGGTAAGGATATAAAACTGATGATACATAAAAGGGGGAAAAGGGGGTTACTTGGTCCTGATTTTACTGCTGTCCACCCTTCTTGGTGTCTACGTGGCCTCCCAGAGATGCTGTTAGCCCTTCCGATGAGGTGATTGCAGAGTGATTGCTTTCCAAGGTCAACAATTTAAGTTTTACCACTCTTTCTCCAAAAGGACAAAAGAGCAGCAGGCAGGTAGGCAGAGATGCATAGATTAAGAAACATGATCAGCTGTTAATTAAAGTCCTTTAGGAGGAGGAAGAAATTACTTAACCCTTCCCATCACCAGGCAAAGCCCCTTATTAGGGACAAAGTGAATTTTTCACTTCCAACCCTCATATTCCTGTGTGTCAAAACCTCTTTTCCCCATGCAGTCCCCATCAATGTGCCTCGTGTGTGCTGCTCCTCAGTTTTCCTTAGAAGTTATTAGACAGCAACTTCATTTTTACTCAACATTTCCTGACCAGTTCAATACGTAATTGGCTTTTCTCTTCCCTTTTGGGAACCAAAGAGCAAATATTATGGAATTTATATATATGTGTGTGTATATATGCTGTGTGTTTATATTTATGTATAAAAAACCTAAATACAACTGGTGGAACAAAACCACAGGGTCATTCAGACTTATTTCCAGGAACTCCCTTAATCAGATATAACATTTCTGTCCTACTTTTTGTCTCACCCCTGCTCCTAAACTGATGCTGCAGGCTGCTTCTCAGTCCCACTAAGACCTGGATTTTCAGCTCAGGAAGAAGGAATCAAGAGACCTGTAGCTGGAAGAAAACATCGCAGCTTGCTTAGGTGAATTATTGCAGACTTACAGTAGCTACCCCATTGCCCTGACTTCCTTGCAGATTGAATTCACTCCCTCCTCTCTGGATGGACCAGCCACAGCTTCATTTTGCATGGCTTTGGGGGGAAATTTTTTGTTTTCCTTGCTTCTCTCTTTGCGTTGTTCTTTTGATTGGCAAAAGAAGCTAATTGTCTTGTTTTGGTGGTGGTCTGGAAACAAACCAAGAGGGAACAGTCCTAGACCTGACAGAGAGGACAGAGGAAGCTCAGGGTCTCATTGGAGTTAGGATATGGGAGTTGTGGCGCAAAGAAGGATGTGGAGAGGGCTGGGCTGCTTTTCTCCCACTCAAAGTCAATGAGGGAGTTGCTGTGGCTGTTGGGAGCAGGTGGTTTTCCCTTCTCACATCTATTCTGTCTTTCATCCCTTACACCCACAGTCCTTCCATGATAGGTGCCTGTTCCTGTGCATAAGGGCATCTTTCACGTGATGGACCAGCAGGATCCAGCAGCAGAGTAGGATGCATTTTATTCTTTTTTTTTTTTCCCTTTTCAAAGCCCACAGGAAACATACAGCATGGACTGCGTACAGTAGGACCGAGAAAACATTTCAAATCCCTGTGATTTATATGCTTGAGAAGACCACCGTGCTCTGGTTCAATTCACACCAGGGCGGTAAACTAATCCTGCAAGGGTCCTGTCCAAACTTACATTGATTCTGATTTTGTAGAAAATCATCCATTAGCCAAGAATTACTACCAGCGTTAGTGGAAATGCTGTAGTGTCATTAATTGGAATTAATGGATGGATAGTTTTTATAGGAGATTTGAATGAAGGCAATATTCCTTTCAAAAACCATTTTATTAGAAATTTGCTTGCCAGCTGTAAAAGGCAACACCACAACAAGCCATTCCACAATGCTTTATCCATGGCTTGATGTGTTTTTAATTAAGGAAAAGCAAAGGACGCCGAAGTGGTTTTATTAAAAAAAAATAGCCTTATAAAAGATAGCTATTTATTTACTGCATAATGGGGAACTCAGATCAAGAGAGGCTGGGAAGGGTCACAGCAACACTGTCCCTGTTTATTTACTGGACCCTGAACACTCTCTTTCTTCTGCATATTTGAAAGCATTGCAGGTTATTTTTGGTGCCTTATATATTGTTCCATTCGACACTTCTCAGGGGTGAAAAAGAAGAGGATAATCTGCTTTAGCTTATTTCTAAGGACAGGTTATAACCTCAGAGGGTTAATACTGGAAGTGATGAAATAGCCCCAGTCCTGGCTGAACTAGGTCAAGCCTAGCTGAGAAGGACACATTTTCTGTCCTTTCCAAAGGGTCATAAAATGGGAGAAGGGACAAATTGACGATGCTCCACTGAAGCCTGAGGAGATCTCCTGATCCACGACGAGTGAAGATCATCTGCCCTACCCTTCTCCTCCCATGGGGATACAAGACACTGTTTTATATACCTCTTCCATGGCACTTGGAGCATTTTTCCAAGGCAGGATAAGGCTAGGGTTCTCCCTTTATGCTTGAGGAGGCAGAAGTAGTTGAGGTTAAAGATGTTACTTGAGACTACAGAGCAGGATCTCACCAAGCTTATTGCAAAAACATCACCCTCCCATCAAGAGAATATGTGATGGTTCCCTATGGCATTTACTTTAGCTTTTAAGCAAAACCAGATTCTATTTTAACTGTTTCAACGCTACCACAGCTCACTGCTCTCTTCCCTTGCCTCTCTTTTCATCTTGGCTTATTGATCTTTTTACCTTTCCCATGAAAACACCTCCACTGGCATAATGTCAGCATCCTGTGAGCTTTGTATGACCTACGTGCAAAGATGTTTTTCCTGTGTTTCTTTTAAATGTGGCTGGGTGTGCACCTGAAACAGCAAAGACTGAAGTGAGTGCATCAGGGTCTCGGAGAAGTCGTGGCAGCAGGGTTTACGGAAGAGGTAAAGAGAGCCTTTATTAAGCCATGTGTGTATAAATGGTGAAATTGCACTTTGTCAGTTGAAGATAGTAGTTTGCTCATCATTTAGGTGAATGGCTCATGCAAACACAGCGCTCACACCTCGCATCCTTGACTTGCCCGCTCTTGGAGCTCACCCGGAGCAGCAGTCCCCAGGCTGCAGGGAACAGCTGCCACACATCACTGGGATGTCAGAAACCGTTCCCACTCTTGTTCCCTTTGTCTTCCTACAGTACTCTAGTATTTCTCTCCAAATGGGTGAATTTCCCCCTAAATCTATACACAAACGTACATTTTAGTAAACAACAAGGAGCACCCAGCAGTGCATCCCTTCGCCTCATGGAAATCTCACGCTTGTTATTAGAAAAAGGGGTTGGGGCCAATTTCTGCAAATAGAGAGCTGCTGATGGGCTTCACATGCAGAAGGGATGTGAAGGACACCTTGATTGTCCTTGGATGATGCAGTGTAGGGCTCAGGCAGGCACCCGCAGGCAGGGCTACCCCTGCCTGCTCCTCCGCGGTGCCACCAGCCGTGACCCTGCGCACAAGAGCTGGGCAGGTTTCAGAAAGCCAAAGGGAAGCACAACAGGAATGAAATGGGGTTGTATGATCAGAATCCTAATTAAGGAGGAAATATTGGAAATATGCCATATTAGAAAGGCTATTACGATTAATAGTGACAATACCACTCTTGGGAAATAGGCAAATTTACACAGTAGCTATACATAAAATTTACTTTAGCATATTCCCCTCTCTACATTGTTTGCACACTGTGATAACAAATTGCTTGTATACTGTATGACGGTATTATTTTTATATTTAAATATTTGAGCCTCTGATTCATTTTGCAAGGAGAGAAAGGCATGCAGAGGTCTTAGAGCTATAGAACAAAGTAAATGATGTGCTGCGATATATTTAGCAAGTGATAATGTGAAAAAAAATAACAAAAAAATCCAAGTATATGTGGACAGGAAGGTAAACATAATAAGGAAGAGCTTAGTTTGGGATTTCCCTAGCAAGAAAGAAGAGCCATCCTGCATGTAAGACGTGAATCTGTCAATCATGGCACCATGTTTTAAAAGTTATTTTATCCTTCAGTTCTTCAGTATCATTGTTTAAAAAAATGGAGGGGAGAGAGGGTCAGTGAAGTCTTTGGATGGCATTGCTACAACTAGCAATCAAAAGGACTTTTTGGTGGCAAAATGATGTTGTTCACCATGGCTGATTCTTCATGTCATTGACTGAGACCTTGCCTCGGCAGACAAAGCAACCAAAGGATTTCTTATGTATGTCTGTATGGGTGCATTTATACCTAGACATATATGTTTATTTACCTATGCAATACATGCCACGCGTGCATTCCTCTCTCTCATTGTCTTCTCTCTCTTTCCGTATATACCCATAAGTATGTACAGAGAGGAAGGTGGTGCAGAGAACGACGCTCGGTCGTCATTAGTATGGGATAGCTGTGGAGCTCTTTCCTTCTGCGAGTAATTAAAAGCTGCTCTGTGCTCTGAGCTGTAGGAGCCAGAGGAGGCTCTCATTGGCATGCAGCCCTGCAGCACCCGGCGAGCTGGAGCGCAGTGGGGAGCCCTGCTGCATCCCATCCCGTGCGAGGCTTCTGCTTTGTGCAGGAAAGGACGTTCAGCCCTGCACCAGGCTGAGCTCCCAGGCTGGATTTAGTGGCAGGGATATGGGGGAAGATCCTCAGCTCCAAGGGTCCTGCTTCAAACTAATGCTGGAGTAACCAGATTTCTCCTGATTAATGATGGGGGTTGAGGAAAGGGGAAGGATGGATTTCTCTTTGCACGGACAGAGAACTCAAAGAAGAAAAACACATGGTGGAAGCTAGGTTGCGGTGCAGGAAACAAGCAAACAAGGCTGCTAGGGCTCCTCCCCAGGATTAGTCCCAGGGTGAGGCTTTGTCCCACATAACCAACTTCATGGCTGAAGCCACTTTCACCTGGGAAGGAGACAAGAGGGAATAGCCTCAAGCTCCGCCAGGGGAGATTTAGGCTAGAGATTCGGAGGAAGTTTTTCACAGAAAGGGTCATTAGGCATTGGAATAGGCTGCCCAGGGAGGTGGTTGATTCACCTTCACTGGAGGTGTTTAAGGCACAAGTAGCCGAGGTCCTGAGGGACATAGTTTAGTGTTTGATAGGAATGGTTGGACTCAATGATCCAATGGGTCTCTTCCAACTTGGTGATTCTATGATTCTATTATTCTAAGAGGTATTCTAGACCCTTTGAAAGGATAAAAGGCCAGTGCTGGCATGCACCTGGGCTATTGCCCCCAAACCCTTTCCCAGCCCCACAGGAGGAGCAGCCCCAGCAGGGTCATCATGCTGCATTCACACATTGAGCAATCAGTCAAGTGGAAATGGATTTTCCCTCTCTTTTATTTTGTTAGGGGACATCCCCTTACCAAAATACAGCCAAAAGTGCCGAGTCGTATTAATCCTCATTGGAAATGCAAGACAGATCCCCAGCTGGTGTAAACCATCAAAGTTCCCTGAAGCCTACAAAGGTTTTATCATTTGGATCAACTATAGATTGCCCCAAAGGCTTTACAACCAACAATTCACAACAACAGTACAATGCCTGTAACTGATCATTCTCAAGACACCCACCTTCTTATTTAATAAAGCTTTTCAAGTCTCTTTGTATTTTATTCACAGGAGCTGTAAAAAAATCCAAGGACTCAGTATAAAGACTCATTTATTCTCTTCTACATAGCACTATAAATTTACACCGCATTTGCAAACTAAGAGCCCATATCTTAGGGCAAACCAGAGCTCCAAAGTGAGAGCAAGAATGGCTTTCAAAAGGCCAATCTGTCCCAACTAAAGATTGTGTCGAGAGCTAAAATTTATAGCCACAAAGCCTGAAAATGAAGAGAAATTAGTTATAGAGTTTAGTTACATTGTTGGAGCTAACCCGGCTTTTTCTAAAGAAAATCCACCTTTTATTAGTTTGCCAATATGGAGCTGTTTGTGCACTCATGCCTCTCATAAATAAATATACCAAGAGGGGAAATGGAGCTGGAAATTTGTACTGTGGGGCAGATACACCAGCCTTTCTCTCCTCACTTCTGCCTGCAGCTCTCTAACAGGTAACAGGGCTGGATCCAGCTGACCTGACCGACAGAGCCACCAGTACCTCATGCACATCCTGACTGGCCTTTGTCTCTCACTGACCCTGTTGCCTCCCTGGAACTCCCCCAGTCTCTGCGGCTTGTGCTCTCCCCTTCACCTCATTCAAGCAAGCCGCAAAATGGCACAAATCCAATGGGATCAAACGCTTTCTTAGTGTCAGTCTTTTCTTTCAAAGGACAGAGAGGAAAGGGTATGCGGCGTGATATTTATGAGGCTGTCAAGCTCACTGCTCTCACTAGAAAGTGCTCTCAGTTTTCCTTCCTCACCGAGGAAGGGACAGAGCAAGTGCTGGGGAAGGGCAGCCGTGTTCTTGGGGGCTGAGCATCATCTGCAAGGCGTCTTTCCATTTTTTAATGGGCACGGGGGCATCATGCAGAGTCATGTCCAGCCACCGGCCTGGCACCAGCGCCGACAGGTTGAAAACAGAGTGGGTTTTTTCAGCAGAAAGGGTTTGCAGCCACCTGAAGTCCCATTCTTATATTGTGTTCAACCATGGCATCCAAGTACCTTTCTACAGGGCAGAAGGAGATGGGTCTGAATTTTGTTCTGGCAGCTTCTCTTTCCTACTTCCCCAGAGGACAATCGCACCATGAAATGTCTCCTGTCTGCTTTCATTTTCAACGTTACATGCCACATACACTTGAGAAAACGTGAGCAAGGGACTGTGCTTCATGCTCTGGCGGGAAAGCTGTGCAGTTTGTGTTGGGCTGTATCTCCTAACTCGGTGAGTATACGCACCCTTGCCGTAAACTAACACAAATCTATTCTGAATCAGGGAAATTACTGTTTGCTTCTTCCCATCTGCACGCTGATGTTTGCCATGTTGCTTCCCTGCAGGAAAATGATTGAAGCAAACTATAAGCAGTGCCTCTAAAACCAAAGGCCAGATCTTCATTGTCTGCACATCAGAACAATTCCTTTGACTTAAACACACATTTACAACTGCTGAGAAGCCTCCAAAGGAGAGGACTGTAATTACAGCTGTATTATAATGCTCCTTGCCACATCAAATGGAAGGCTATTGACAGTGAGAGAAGACCTTAGGAACACTGATAACAATGAACTGCAAGTCCAGTCCTCCAATGTGATTCCCCATAATCCATGATTTATGAGCCCAAATTAGCTACCTCATCTTCAGGAGGAATTGCCCAAGGGTGATTTTTCTCAGAGCGCTGTGCCAGGAGGATGCCAATATTGTACATGTTTCCGAGTCGTATCTGACCTGCCATTGATCTTTCAGGGTCACAGATGTCCTCCAAAGATTTCCTTTAAGCTCAAGGAAAGAGGTGTAATTTCCTCTCATGATGGTTGTCCTGCTTGCTCCTCATCTGAGGAAAAACAGCCACTCCTTTAAGGCCATTGCCAGAAGATGCCAAAGCCTGACCCTTTTGCCCTGTCTTCTACTATCCTCAGGGAAAATGGAAAGGGTGGGGTTTTGAGCAGTTCTGTTGGGTTTCTTTGCGAAAGAGTTTGCGAGTGTGCTCGATCTCTTGGCTGGCTGTAGTCTCAGGAATGTTGATCTGATATTTCACAGAGGAGATCAGGAGATTGCTCCTCTGGTCCATGATGGGAGCTCATAGTTCCTCCCTTCGGGTCACCAGAAATGCTGAATCTCCTCAGTCAATTATAGGGGCAAATGTTCTGAGACAATCAAATTAACAGTTGTTTAGCTTGAATGAAGAGGATGATGGCAAGAAATTTGTGAAGAATATTGACCTTGAACACTGCGATTTTCTTCTGTTTTCATGTAACAGCATCTGAAATGCTTGGCCTTGGTTTACACCTCAAGGTTTTTCTTTTTCCCTCCAGTTTTAAGAAAAAGGGCAGCCAAGCCTTAGTTCTTACAGATTGGGAAAGTGATAGCTTGTCATTTGATAGGGGTTTATGAGCTAAGATTAGTGACCCTTTCTACATTGTACATGTGCTTCAGGGGAAAGGCAGAACTTCATACAATGGCAGCAAAAAGACTCACATTCATTTCAACAAAGCTGGCACTGTGCTGCTCAGAGGGAAAAGCCCAAAACAAATAAAAGAGACCCTAATCAGTTATTCAGCATGTGACCGCGCTGCAAAGACAGTCTCTCAGGAACACAAAGAGCAAAATTCCAAGATTTATTAACGTTATCATGCTTTCCCTAAAAGGATAATCAATGTACCCAAAGTCTCTGAATCAATATTTGTCCTCCTCAAGCAGGGTAAGGTAGAGAAATATTCCCAATAGCACACACTTCTGAGACTTTGTTTTGTTGCATAACATTTCAGCCAACTGCAGAATGTCTCAGATAATGATGATAAATAATTCTAAAGCCTACGGAGGTCTATTGTATAGATGCAGCAAAAGAGATATCCTATGTGCTTAGTAACAAGAGCTCAGCCCCAAGTAGACTTGACCTCATGATCTTTTAAATGTATGGCAAAGACTTTATCCACTAGATTTAGGTTAACAGCTTTGGGAATTTGCAGGTGTTAAATTAACCACAAGAGACAGTTTCCTAAGTGCAGCAGAAACACACTGAGCATGATAAGGAATAATAATTAAAAATTGAATTAAAAGGCTGTAGTGTTTAAGAAAAAGTATGTGGCTTTGCTCCTACAAAAGTGGCACACACTCAGGAAATAGATTTGATGTTGTGTGATACCCTGGGGCTGGAGACCTGGCTTTGGCGCTTCTGCTGAGGCAGAGACCTATTTCACCCAATAGGTATGGAATCAAGACAATCCATAAGCCCCCGTGGTCTCCCAACCACTGTCCTGGTGGGAGGCAGTTGGGAAGACGACTGGGTTCTCCAAGCAATAGGTGCTCCATCCCACAGCACTATTTTGCTGCAGCTCAGGCAGATCCAAATCTTTAACTCCTGCCTCCTTCCTCAGAGCCCTTACGCAGAGCAGGGCCTGTCTCTTGATGCCTCTTAGCTATTTACTTCTCAACCCATTGACCTGGTTACTTGGCCAATGTATGAGTAATCAAACGCTGTTTCTGTCCAAGCACAAAAACTGAAATATATGAAACTCCCCAAGTCGTTGTTCATTTCCTTTTCTCACCCACACAGTCTTCTTGCTTTCCAGGTGCACTACTTCTTGCAAGCATACTCAGCATGAGAGATTAGATGTTTCTACAAGTTTGGCCAAGATTTAGGCTTAAGGATAGTGTCCAGTGCTATCTGCTGAGCTGTACTCTATGTGTGTTTTGTAATTATCGCTTTAGCACGGTGCTGAGTAAGGCTGGACAGAGATTTTCTTGCTCTTGGCTCCTTGTTCAGTTCCTCCAAAGCCATCAGACTAAGGCACTCTCAGGAAGCCGAAGCCAGGGGCCGAGGTAGTTGTTATCAATCCACGCTGCTGAGGAGAATGAGGCAAAATACAGCCAGGGTTAAGCAGATAAAATTCAGTATTTCTTCTCCCATTGGGAAGAATCATCTCCCAGGGCTGGTTATGGAAGTCATCATTTGGGGTGCTTGAAACTGCAATGAATGAAACTGGAAAAAGAATTCGTGGCAACAGGGCTTGGATCAGCCAGGTCAGTCTCCAGTGACCACAATTCACATAACCCCAATACATAACAGTCTCCTGTTCCTAGCAGTCACTCCGTAACAGTATTGGAGGTTGCTTGGTTATAGAAGCCATAATTACTACATAATTCCCAGCTATAAGATCTCATGATAACCCTCTCCCTTGCAAAGGGGAAAAAATAACCTGGTATTTTATTTACCCTGTCAACATGTGGAACTTGCCTTACAGTGTAATTACATGGTCAGTAGTTACATGGCTCTCTGGTTGATGGTGTCCTGTAAACAAATAAAGACCCACAAATTCCACCTGTGGGGATTCAGGCACTACATAAAACCAACAAGGTTTTTAAAGCCTCCTCAGCGTGTGCAATACTGCACCCATGAAACTGCATGCCCTTTGGTCCTAGACGTGCATTTGTGCCATGCAAAAATAGCTTCTCCTCTCAACACCATCCAATCTACATGGTCTATACCTCGAGTATTCAGTTAGCATTGCAGCATCATCTTCAGGGCCCAAACAGTGTTCAACATCCCTTCTCTTTTACGCAGCTATACCTATATTAACGAACCATAGAATCGTTTAGGTTGGAAAAGACCCTTAAGATCATCAAGTCCAAAATTGTGTGTTACACACACAATTCATTTGCAGCCTCTGTCACCGCAAGCAAACAACCTACCTACTTCATCCAATTTAGTGGTGGAGAACAGAGCGGCTCCCTGATGGCCCCCGGGAAGCTCGTAGTAGAATTGGGATGAGGAGTTGAGTTTCTAAAAACCCAATCATCCTGACCCCCAAATCCAATCTATTTCTCTGCTAGGATACTGCTTTTGGCGACACGACTCCCTGTTTTGTTGCACACCCTGGGAACGTGCAGCAAGTGGCAGGGGCAGGGGGGCTGAGGAAAATAGGAAGGGCTTTCTTGTTTTGTTTATTTATATGACCTTAAAGATGATGCCTGTGCATACTGATGAACATGACAGAGAGAAGCTGACAGGGCAGTATGTTCTGGCTACCACAGAGTAAAAACAAAATTACATAAAAATATCAATTGTAAAATTACTCAAATCCATTAGCTTAATTAGCATCGTTAATCAAGGCAAAACATTTGATACGTCATGTACTTTCACAAGAGATAAATGAGCCTTTGATGAAAACACAGCAGGTTGCCCTGCTTTTGGATCTGCCAGTGGCTGCCTGGACATGGAGGTGAGGCTCAGCGGGGCACAGGGCGTGCTGGCAGCTTGGTGCAAATATCGTCCTCCAAGCAAGTTTCCAGCTCAGTGAGGGATTGGCACTGTATCTGGCCAAATCTGACCAGAATTTAATATTGTCAGGTCCATCTGCATGAGTGTATAACTGCCTGATGGGCTACACTCGTGCAATATCATCCCCTGGTCTTAGCTGGTTTTGAGACAAGGTTAACAAGGATGTAGCAAGGATATTAATAATTCCTGTAGCAATTACAGTAATAAATTCAAAGACCGTGCTACATTGTCTTACTTGAGGAAGGGAGGTTCATTGAGCTCACGCTTTTGTTTCCTTGGGGAATCTCTGGGGAGAGAAATAGTTCTCTATCTATAAACCCCTCCAAGGAGAAACACTGGAGAGATCTTAACAGGAGGCAACCGCATATCTGCAGGCAACCCATTCCCAAGATCAGGTCTGTCTTGGAAGGTAGTCTAGCTTCTCATCTTTCTTCTTCTCTCTAGATTCATAGCGTTGCGGTCAACCAGATCTCCAATGTGCAGCTCAGGGAATCAGTGATTACTGCATAACTTTCTTCCCTTTGCACCAGGACTCAATTGTTGCTCATTCCCTCTGCCCATGTCATGGAATGGAATTGAATCTTCTCTTCGGCTCCTTGTAATAAGGCCCAAGTACAAAGGCTAAATGCTTTGTTCCCAACAAAAGTTTTAGAGATAAAATTCACCAGCTGTGGCAGCACAGTGTGGCTCTTGGTAAGAGAAATAAATGTCCCTTCACTCCGCAACTGTCTTTCCAGCACTTTATCTGCAATTGGCCCAAGCACAGTCCTCAGCTATTTGTATTGCTAAATATAATAAGAGAGAAGTCAGCAGTTTCTGAGGGATATACTTCCATAAAAAACAGTTCGATGGCATTTTCTGCATTAAACACATTATTCAAGGGCTTTTCTCCTTTCTAATAGCCAGTTTCTGTTGGGTGTACTTGTGGCTGAAGTTTCCTTCAACACCCAGAACACCTAGATTCTCACTGAACTGCAAAAAAAAAAGCTTATTTCAGTGGAATAGATGGAGTTGTATTTATTACCCTAATTTGATTTATTAACATAATTTGTTGTAATTTGACAATTACAGCAGTAATTGTCTGCCGTGACTGGGAAAGGAGGACCCAACTGAGAGCATTTCTGGCTAGTTCCTTGTTTGCCTTTTCATTTTCCTGGCCACTAGATGGTTTGGAAGGGCATGGCTGGAACTAGCAAGAAAACCAGGGAATTTAAGGAGCTGTGCCTCAGCCTTGCAGGCAAAAGACTGATGCACTGTCTGCCCTTCCAAGAAGAGCTTTTCACAGNCCCCTGTCACTTGGGAGAAGAGGTCAGCTCCCTCCTCTCCACAACCTCCCTTCAGGTATTTGTAGAGAGCAATGAGGTCTCCCCTCAGCCTCCTCTTCTCCAGGCTAAACAACCCCAGCTCTCTCAGTCGCTCCTCATAAGGCCTGTTTTCTGACCACCCCTTATCCCTTTCTGACACTAGAAGGCAACACAGCTTTTCTCCCTTGCTTGCTCTCACGCTGCCCCATTCAGCGGAGGGTATCTAGGAAATGAAACGGATTCAGGAACATCAAGGCTTTGTTCTGTTTTAGGTGCAGAGACGAGCTCTGAATCTCACCACAGAGATCCAAGAGTGCTCCGAGAGCTGGAGGCTGCAGGTACATACACTTCTGCAAAGGACATCCCATCACTGGCAGGTTTGAACCAGGATCTATAAACCATTTCGGGCTTGCAGGCATCAGCACTTAGAGAGACAGATCGGTTTTGTTCTGTCCTTTGCACGCCGATGTAAACACTGAGATGATAAAGTAATCAAAAATGGGTATACTTGACTCTAAGCCTTAATTAACTATTAATTAAATTTTATTAACTCATGAGCAAAACCGATTGTACCAAGCAACGAATAAAAGGTCTGCAGCCAAAGCCGTTAATGTATCACTCATTTTTATGTTGAAAGAAGGCTCATCGTTTTCTTGAGGTGGCCAATATGTAAGGATCCCTCCTTGATAAATCAGTCTGGCCATTTTCCTACATGCCACTGATAAGGAAGTATTTACGAATTTATTCCTAAATTCAAAGTATACTTCAGGCCTTAATTTACTGTCGTAATTATATCACTGGCTCAATTAGTCCCCAATAAAAACGTTATGCTATTGTATCACAGAAATATAGCACCTTTGAAGTAAATGGATTCACTTGCAGAGTAAGAAATCTTCCTTTTTATTATGTTTTCTCATCTGCTACTTATGGCCACCCTTGTCTTAAATTGCCCTTTTTATTCTGTTCCTTGCAACTGCAGCTTGTGCCTCAGCTCCGGATGCTCACGTAGAGTGAAATACTTCTCTCTAGCCTTGGGGCTGCATCAGGAAGCTTGGTGGTAACTTTATCTCGTTACAGCTTTGCCAGCCTCATTTGCATGGTAATTTGCATGCACTGCCTCCAATGTTTGCTCTGCCACACAAAGTTTGGGTCTGTAGGTTATTTTCTTGACTTCCCTGCTTTGTTTCCTCCTTGCCAAGTGATAGGACCATGTTATGAGCTTAAAGGGAATACAGCTGTATCTTTTCTCCTAGGTATTTTCTCCTCTTGTGTTTGACAAACCCTGGCAGTGCTCCTTGCCTCACTCTACCGACCCCAAACCAGCTGGGACCAACACAGAAAATTTGTCCCCAGGGTCCCTGCAGCAAAATCACTGCAGGACCTGAGGTTCACCCACCCACACAATGTTTGGAACGGGCAAGGGGGCAAGACAGAGCTGCAATGGATGTGAAGTCCTTGTCTTAGAGAGTTCATCCTCCAGACAGGGCAGGAAAGATGGTCGAATTGGACAAGTGATGTGTCAGAGGGATGAGGTAATAGCACAGCAGGAAGAATTTGGCAGGAAATCTGTGAGCTGGCTAGACAGCACAGGACAGAGATCCATCTAAGAAATGGGAATGGGCTGCCGTGAGCAGGGTTCTTGTGGACATGGAGCTCTTTCAGACATCATTTGGCAACACCACCTGTCCTCACTTCGGCAAGCCTCCAGAAGCCTCTGGGTTAGATTTTCAGACTCAGGAACTGAAGAACCTTCCAACTATTCATCCAAAAAGTTGTTCAATGTATCTTTGATTGACTTCTGAATACACAACACCAAGATCCCCTCCAGATGAGAACCAGGCTCAAAAAACAACAGCAAAATTACCACTTTCTGATAATGCTCTCCAAGTCCAAAGCTTTGAGCTAGGTGACCTTGGAAGGACATATCCCTGGGGCAGCCACTAGCCTGAAATTTGTTACTTTCCACTTCTAGCCCAAAGAATGAAGGTTTTGCAATGAACCCATCCAAAGATGACCCTCTCCCACAGAATCACATCTTAATTCTGGCCAGCGCTGGCTGCAGAGCTGGCTGATTGCACAGCTGCTAAGTGTGACAAGTACCAAATTGCATATTATCTGCATCTTCTCTCTAGCAAACACGACTGCCTGCAGTTCAATACGTTTCAGCTGCCGGTTGAATGACCAGCATCAGTGTCACCGGTTTCCCCCAGCTCTCAGCAGGGAACACCAAACCACGCACCGAACCCAGATCCCACATGTTCTTTCTGTGGTCAATCCGGTCCTATCCCCAGGCTTGCTGGGTTTTTATTGTATCTGTCACTGGAGCTGACGTGCCAAAGGGTATCACAAGTCTGCTCTCACAGACATATTAGAGGAGATCTCCAGCCAACTGCTGCTCTTCAACACGGTTACCCCTGAACTCCTACAGAAAAAAACTTCTCAATCCCCAGGTATCCCTGTTTATCCCTATGAAAGTCCATTAAAAATGGTCCACACGTTTCTCCACTGGCAGTGAAGCTGTAATGGGGGAATAGCCTTGTATGCAAGTGCACAGTACGTGGAATTAATACTCCATTTATTCGGTTTATCAAAAACAACATATTTGACATTAAACATTAAAAACTCTAAATATTTTAAACACAGAGAATATTCTTCATCTCCTTTTCATGATTATTGGAGCCTATCATTTTCCCTTATCTCGCATAAAAATGCTAAAAAACCAAAGTCAAAATAAAGTGAAAATTCTCTGCATATTCTGTATTTTTAATGTCTGCCTTGTTTATTTTAGCTGACAGTCTCTGTGCCCAGGTCCATGGCCACTCTCTGTGTGCAACCTGTATTTATCCAGGTGGCTTTGTGCCTATTAAAAAAAAGGAATGTAGCAAAATTAATGTATCTTTTACAGCGGGAGAGCTGAATTTATTGGTCTCACCACGGAAATTAATTTAGCACTCCCAGCTCTCCCTCGCTGGACAATAAAGACACAAAATGAAACTGCCACACAAAGTTTTGACAAAATTCACAGTCATATGAAGAAAAAAAAAAACAGGCCATGGGTAATTTACCACCAAAACTGAATCAGTCTTTTATGTCAGTGATGCACCACTGATACCATGATGGGAATTTCCACACAGTGACCGAAAAACCTACCTGGATGAGTAAATAGAAGAGCAGGATGAAAAACAAACAAGCTCCCAAACAGATTTATCTTCATTTTCTTCAGTTTGAAAAATAAATCTGAGTAATAAAGTAGACACTGGGGCTTGTGCAAGGCAGCATCCTTCAGCCTCATGCACGCCTGGTACATTATCTGTGTGCTGGTGAGTGTGTGAGGGGCTGAAGGATGCTGCACATGGACAATCAGCAGTGGTGGCAACCACAGCTCAGAGGAAATAGAGGTTGTTCTGTCTCTCATCTGGTCCCACACCAGGAAGAATTAAGCCAGCACATCCTCCAGATCAATACATTATATATATGTTGGTCCCACCTATCTGTCTGCACCCTTGTTTTAATGTTTCCTAAATATAAAACATCAAATATCTACTGTAAAAAAAAACCCAAAACTAAACAACAAAAACTTTTTTGTATTGGGGTTGATTGGGCAGTGGGTGGTGAAAGATTTATCTTGGCAGTAAAGCTGGAAAAGGGCTATAAACCTTAGCGGAGTGCCTCTGCGCCTGGGTCCGAGGGAGGCTAATTGTTTGTTTGTTCTTCGTGTTTATGGTTTATCTGCGGCTCAGCTGACAGGAAACCTAAACCTGAAGGAAAAAGCACATCAATCGCCATTATCTGCCTTCTGTGCATGCACTAAAAATAAAGCCAGGCGAAGGGGCAGCTCACACGCCCGACCCATCACAATGCCAGCTGGAGCGTGCCTCGCTCTGCGATGTACCAGGGGTGTAAGAGGGGGAGGGAAGGAAGAACACAGACTCACCACCATTGAGTTTGTCTCCCTCCCATGCCCATCACTGTGGTGAGGGCATCAGTGCTGGTTGGACAAGAAAAAAGGCAGTTGGTTTTTCCTGCAGTACTGCCCCCAAAATAGAGAAGATTGATCTAAAAGAAACAACCACTGGCTTTGAAATTCCCTTGGGATTTCAGCCCAGTGGTTTCTTTTACCCAAAAGGTCCTTGGGTGGTGGAGGGAGGTCCAGAGATCAGTGTTCTTGGTGCATGATAAGCACTAGTGCAGTTTGCTGTCGTAGGCACATCCCAACACGTGTCTCCTTTCCTCCCTGCCCATCCACGGGATCTGTGCTCACCTGTCAGAGGTTTGGTACTAGTATGGCACAAGCCCACCTTGGTGAAACCAGATCACGGTACCATAGTGGGGCTTGATCCCTTCCAAGGGCATCTTGCAAGAAAGACCTGCCCCACTCACCCTTCCCTGCCCTGCAGACATTGAGGATGGATGGAGGGTAGGGGTCTCCTGGAGAGGGGGATGCCCTGCCAAGGGAGCCAGACTTGGGGGGCACAAGACAAAAACCTGTCTGAAAATGGTTCAGGGCACAGTTGCATGACCTCAGTAGGTTTATATCACTGCCAGATGCACTCAGCCTCTAAAAACTTCATCCCCAGGATGCTTTACAAAGGTGCTGTGCCTCTTGTGTTGCTGTGGAGATGCTCCTGTCGGACTGGGACACCCTTGTTCCCTGCCAGGGGACTTGGGCAGTAAGGACTGAGACTTTTTGCTGTTCCATAAACTTCCCTTTAGAAATCATTCTTCACCTCAATTTCCCTGCCACTTCCTTTCCTTCCTACAGCACCTCTTTGCTATCACAGCTGTAAATGTTCTGAGCAGAGACTGGATCCTGGAGTGGGGCTGTGCCGCGCCCCACACACCGGAGACCCAGAGACACTGTAATAATAATTATTGATTTTCCAGTTTACTTTATGGTTTCATAGGGTGTTTTGCTGGAAATGATATAAATAGCTGTCTCTACCCCTATCCCAGGGCACGGTACAGCGACGTATTTTTTCACAGTCCAAGGAAATAAAATGCAAAGTTCATTTTGCGATGATTTAAAAGTTATATTAAGGCCCAGTGTTGGATGAAGCAGGAGCAACGTGCCTGTAACTAGATAATTCCAAAGCCAGAGTGACCGTTCGGGTAAGTCACAGCTGTTACATTTGATTTATCCCGGCTCATGGGCTGGAATGCTGCACCCCAGGTTTCAGTTTACACTAACTCTGTGCCCACCATAAGGGTCCTGCAGCAGAAGCAACCTCAACAGCACACCCAGGGTAACCAAACTGCTCTGGAGCCTCTCCCACTACCGAGACACTCAAAAATGATCTTTGGGGAGAGTGGTTTCCATAGAGGAATGCAATTACTGGATCTGCGCTAAATATAGGAGCAGAGCGTGCGGGGAGTGTGGTCTCTCACCCCTATGAATTGCAGGAGAGATTATTCATTTTCAATTTGCTGAACCTTCAGGCTGGCAGGAATCGCTTCAGCCAAACAGGATTTAATACGTGATCTGTTCATAAAGAACTCATCAGTGATCCAGCCCCAGTGCTGCTCTGGATTTCTACTGGGAAAGGGCATGAGATCCAGCTTGCTGGCAGGGGGGGGTGAGAAACGCCTACAAGCCCAGAGACCCAGGCATTAGCACAACCCTGCTCATTATCCTTCCAAAGTACTAAAAAGTCTGGGTGTGATAAGGAAAAG
Organism: Piaya cayana; assembly: GCA_013389865.1. Taxonomy (NCBI): domain Eukaryota; kingdom Metazoa; phylum Chordata; class Aves; order Cuculiformes; family Coccyzidae; genus Piaya; species Piaya cayana. Next base: position 114,504 of record WAAB01001978.1, read on the forward strand.
GAGGCTGTAAAACTTCATCTTTATCTTCCAGATAGTGGACCTGATCTTGCTTTTATTTATGCTGGTGTAAAGCAAAAGTAATTCCATCAGTGCTGTTGGTGCAAAACCCGAGCGGGTGATCTCAGAAGGGTGCCCGGACTCTCGGCTGGTGTTTTCTACTTTTAAATCTATTAATTTGACAAAGATTTCCTTGAGCTGCTGGAACTGCAGATCCAGCCTGCAGGGCTCAGAGTGAAGGGGGGGGTGAAAACGAAGCCACGTGTGCATCTTTTCTGCATCTTTTATCATCTCCACCTGCATTGTTCTGCTTGGTGTGATTTTAAAGACAGCTGACCAGGTTTCCCCGGGGGGCAAACACAGATGGAGTGGGCGTCCTGCACGGAACCCTGGGCGTGTGTTGGGGCCACCTCTGCCAGCAGCAGGCAAGGGTTTGGGGGTGTCACTAGAGCTTCTGCATACACCCAGTTAAACACGTTTTCCTTGCTTATGGACTTACTCTCCTCTCGCACTTTTTTCCCCTGGTGACAAGAGGAAAATGAGTCCAGATTTGCATGCGCACAAAGGAAAACAACATCGTGTCCTCAACTTAATACAGGCAATTCTAATTATTAGTCTTTGTTGTTATATTAATTATTATTACCGTTGCACAAAAAGAAGGATTGTAAATAGATAACATCACCTTTTCTTTTGCACTGTGTAGTGGTTTTTTCTTCAGCATTTCCTTGATGGCACCAATTAAGAAACCGCAAGACAAATGTTCGGGAATCAGATTGCGGGTGGTAATTTTCTTGACAATGAAGAAGGCAGCGCAGAGCCCGCAGCCTGCTGCTCTGCAGGTACCGCCACGCTGCAGTGCTGACAGCAGTAAAAACTTGTCTCTGACAGTAAACTAAGCATGTATGACCCGGAAGACATAGAGAGCAGATAAGGGCAGTAACACAGACTCCATTTAGTGCTATTAAAATAGTTAAGTAGACTTACGATCAGGGATGCCAGGCTGAAATCTGAGAAGCTCTGGAAGTGAGGAGTGGGAGATGGGTGGCTGCTGAGCCAGGCTGGTACTCAGGTTCCCATAGCACAGGCACCTTGTCCAGTGTTTCCTGGGTAGGAATTTTTTAAAAAATAGGAATATTTTGCTATGTGAAATAGGGTTTATTTGCAAGCAGCATTTCTAAGAATGTTACACAGGAGGAAGAAGTGGTTTCAGCATCACTTTGTGGACTCCACCACTCATTGCGATAAGAGAAAAGGCTTTTTCTTATTAAAATATGTGGAGATGCTCACAGGTACTGACCCACCCCCTGCAGCACCATCGGTCAGGGCAGGGCACTCCTGTATTTTAAATATGGGAGTTTGGATCTAGGTTGTTCAGAGAGGACTGCAATGAGTGGCTGGCTCAGGGCTCAGCCCTCACCCCTGTGCCAGGGCACAGCTGTGACCCTTGTGACACCAGTGATGCTTGTGAGGGTCCTTAGCTGTTCTCCCCGTACCCTCCAGTGCCAACAAGCCATGTTGCTCATCTGGGACCATCAGGGCAGGGACCACCAAGTCCAATGTCTGCACATGTCTGTAATACTGCTGTACAAGCCGTTTGGTTCTGGAGTTTAAGAGAACAAGCACCTCTAGTTTTATTACCATCTACGTGACAAATGGATTTATGGTAGATAGTGGCAGAAAGCATCTGACATAGAAAAAATATTTTTTTTAATCAAGGAATGATCACCATAAAGAATGTCCTATATCAGTCAAATATATCCTGCTGCAAATACCCTATATGGTAGCATTAAGAAGATGTAAACTCTCAGATCTATTATAAACAACTTTTTAAGGTAGCTGAGGCTTGGAGGATTTTGACACAGGAAAGGATGAGGAGCATCATAATTCCATATGTGTGCAGGCATTGTGGACTTCTTAATGAAATTTCCAGGGTTTATAGGAGCTTTTGATATACGTCTGTTTCAGCTGTCATAAGTAGTATCTGAAATATTTATTGTTGATTTTTTTTTGGCCCATATCCCTATTTCTTCCCTTGTGCTTCAGAACACTGAGATTCTCCAATACCTATCACCCTGTGCACCGACTGATGTGTCCCTGTCTGATGTCTTCTGTCCCTTCGCCTCTTCTCAGTCTAAGTACTTCCAGAAGAAAACCCTTGTCCCATAATTTGGCAGCCTCCTCCTTAGATCTCTGGTCTCATTTTCTCATTACTTCCCCCTGTTACTTTCCATCCTGCTCAGTGGATGCCCAGAAATTAAGCTACTCCATAAGGACAGCAAACGAGACAGGAAGAAATGAAGGAATAACATTCTCCAAAGGGTAACCCAGCAGCCAGGCTTTCATAGCTCCACCAGCACCTCTCTCCTACTCCATCCAGCCGTGGGATGGTGTTTCCCTGCCTGCCGTTTGTTACCCTCCATCCTGTTACAAACACAGCAGTCAATCATTTGTTTATTGTCCTTCAGGCATTCAACCCACTGAGATGTCTCCAACTCTTCACACTATTCCTCATGGCTGGTTGTTTCCCCATCTCTCAGTGCAACAGCAAATACGCATCATCTGCAGCTTCACCCCTTGCCTGTTACCTTCTGCTCCATCTGCTGAGAGTGTGTTCTTCTTTTAAATCCCTGTTTATGCAGGTTTTGAAGATCATCTGTAGAAAAAAAACCTGGGTGTAGTTTATGTTGGGGGGGTGGGTGGTTCAATAAATGGATAAAGTAAACGCAACCACTGGGTATGAGCAAGAATCAAGACTGAAAGAGAAAAGAGGAGGAGGAAAACCAGTCTCTTGCTTGGAAATTCCAGTTCAAGAAGTTCTTTTTGACCTTTCACCTCTTCTAATTCTGGGGAATTTGTCCAAAACAGAAACATCCTAATTCCTGGAAACAATTCAAACGTGTAAAAGAAATGGAAAGGCTGATGTCTACCCACTTGCAGTGACTTTTGTTTCCTTTTTGTCGTCTCCTTTTTTTATATTGGAAACAGTGGGGATGATAAACATGCAAGATGAGAGAGAAAGAAAACTGCTTTTCTCATTTTTTTTGCCCCTTTCTGAAGTTTTCCTAAGAGTTTTGGATCAGTGTGTTCCTACTGGTGCATTTTCCCTGTGCCCAGCTGAAAAGCAAAGCAGGAATGGTCCCAGGAGGGAGGAGATGTGACGCTCCCCAGACATTATCTGGCAAAGGCAATAGCTGTTTTGGGGATAAACAGTGATGAATTGGCTCCAGCTTCTTGCCAAATCATTAGGTAAGCAATGTGGGATTGTGCAAATCAGTCCTGCCTATTTCTGGTTGCATTCATGCCCTTTCACCTCCTAAATGCGATGGTGCCCGAGGTGCCCTTTGCTGGCTGCTTGTTTCTGGATGGCGTTGGCTTAAAATGGACGTAGCCAAAGGGAGACAGATGGAAAAGCAAAAGCGGCACCAGGCTGGGCTCTGATCCCCACCTCCAGCCCCCGGACCTCATTCTGCAGTGTCTGTATGTCCTTCATTTTCTGCAACCTGCACTCAGCCCTGCATTGCAGCAGCAGAGGAGTCCCCTCAGCTGCTTGGCTCCTAGAGCTCAGCGTGGGGATGCACCAACCCGCAGCTCCCTCAGATGCAGATGGAAGAGGCAGGGGAAAGGCCCTGGGGACCCACAGAGCCCCGTCCCTCCAGCAGATGTTTCCCCAACCCAGCTCTGAAATCTCCCCAAGGGGATTGGGGATCCCCTCCGTACCAGAGCAACTTTCTCAAGCAAAGCGAACCGTAATTTTCTACCAGTCCTAGAGTAAAACAGCTTCTGTCAATGCTTTAGGATAGATCGTCTATATTCCTGCGTGCTGCAAAGCTGCTCTGGACAGACAGACAGACAGGCATGCGGCAGAGCCATGTCAGCAATGCGATCCTGGGCTGACGTGATTAAAAACTGTCGTCCTGGATTTGGAGGGTTTTCTTTCTGATGTCCTTCTTCCATGCATGCACCCCCCAAGTGGAAGAGGGAAACGAGCAGAGTCAAACCTCTGGCACAGCCTCTCCATCGTGGCTCAAAGTAGAAAATGTTGGGTGCCAAATTTTTTACTGCAGTGTAAATTAAAATGCCTGAACTAAGATGATAGACACATCGCATGGAGATCAGCGCAGCCTCCAGCCTGTTAAGAGATGTATTAGAATAAAGAGCAAATGATCCCTGAGAGCAGGGTCTGTTTGAAAGAAAAAAAAAATAAAATAAAACACCATGAAGGGGGAATCAGCGCACTTATTCCAAGGTCTCTCAAAGCCTTTGGATGGCTTGAAGGGTCTGGAGGAGGCTGGCGGCTCTCGGGCATGAATCCTGTCCATGCAGGCACGCTGCAGATATTTGTCTCTCCAAGTGTGATTACACTCTGAAAAGTGACTTGCCATTACTACCCTTGTGGGATTCCAGTCTTATAGGCTCTAGTTCATTTTCCAGGTTAAAAAAAAACCCATGACAGGCATGATGGGAGATAGTTTCTTTCTTTTTTATTGTTTGGAGGGTTTTTTCTTTGCTTGCTTGTTTTCCGGCTGGCATCTCAGCAAGCAAACGCTGCGCCCTGGGGGTGAAGAGGAGCTGCAGGTTGTCCCATCAGTGGGATGCAGTGATGGGAAGGGAGGCAGTTTCTGCCCTGAAATCAGTGCTGCGGTGGCTACGCGGAGCTAACGGGGGCAAAACCTAGTGAGAGATGTATTTTATCCCTAAAACCAACAGATGTGAGGATGAATAAGCAGATCGGTGGGGTAGGAAGCTGATGGGTCTGATGTGTGACCACTCTTTAACCTGGCGGGATTCAGTAGCAGGACTTGGTGGGGCCAAGATCACCCCACGGTCCAGGGGATGCTGATGGAACATGCAGGCAGCACCAGCTTGTTCCTGAGCCTGGCAGCTGCTAGACCTACATCAACACTTAACCAGAGCAAATGTACCTGCTTAGCAGGGAAAGTGCCTCTTCTTCAGACAGGAGAGGAGTTAACTGGAGTCTCCAGGGTTTGTGCATAAGTGCATTGTGGAGTTCGTGCCAGTTGGGTCATTTCTTTGGTTTGACAATTACATTGCTCATGGATGGTGCATAACTCCTCTAAGCCTGAAGGACTTTCCATGGCCCTGGTTAAGGTCCCTGAGCCTTTTATGCAGCCCCCAGCATCCCAGCGAGACCCTGAGCTGTTTTGAGAGCAGGTGCTACCCACACCCACACTGAGGACCAGCCTCCCCACAGTATCTCAACATCCTTTAAGCCCTATTTCTGCCCTGGGCATGGTAGTTGTCTAGCAGTTTTGGAAACAATGTCCTGTCTTGCAGCACTTGCATGCAAGGGAAATTAAGGCAATGGGAAGAAGGAACTTAGCAAAAGTAATTTTCAGGAACCAAGTTGCATGCACTTATGTATTACTTCATGACTGCATCCAACGTGCTCTTTGCTCACAATATATATGTATTTAACTCACACCTCACTTGGTCTCTGCTCCTTGGTGCCTGGTCTGGTCATGGGGGGTCAGCAGCAGGGACCAGTTTCTACTATTATTTCCTCCGATTGTGTGCCAGCAGCACTTGCTGCAGCCTCACACTCCCAGTGAACTGTAAAACCAATTTTAAAATGACATTTCACAAATTAATGCAATGCCCACTGCAATCACACGTTGTTAGGCTGCTGAGGAGGCATATTCCAGCCTGGAATTTGTTACCTGGCCAGGCCATTCGTCACTTCACAAGAAACAAAAACTTCCTCGCCTTGTAGCCTCTCTGTGCAAGGACAAGTTAGAAATACAGGCAGCCAAAGGGCAGCTCCTGCCATCCTCTGCTGGGATGTGTTTTTAACCCTGGTGTCATGCTGCGCTTTGCAGGTAAAGGGGTGTTTTTACCAATAACTGCAACAATCAGCCCTTGGCTACCACCTCTCTCTCTCTCCAATATAGATCATCAGCAGGAGATTTCAAAGGGCTTCCCGGAGGCATGTGAATAATTTAGCTGCTGCAGGAGGAAACTGAGGCAGGGAAAAGCCTAGCAGGCATCAGTGTGCAGGACCAGGGCCAAAGGCTGTGGTGCCCGACGGGAGCTGTGTCACAGTGCAGCCGACTCGGCACAAGGCTCAGCACTAGGGTGCCACCAGCAGCAGCCGCCCTGCTCCCAGGAGCCAGATTTCAGAGGCGATTAGGTACCTAATGATGCAGACAGGCACCTGGTGGCATTTGCACTGGGAATGAGGTGCTTCACATGCCTAGGCACTTCAGAAAATCTTGCTGTGCATCTACCTGCAGCTGTAAGCACCTGCAAAAGCCAGAAGAGTTCCAAACTGCTGCCTGGGAGGATGTTCTGGGCTGTACAAAAGGCCATTTTGGCTGCAGACCTGAGTGCTGAGCACAGGGAAGAAGGACTGGAGAGCACTTCTTACTCAACCAGCCCCTTACAAGAAATAGTCATCACCTTGGCCTTCCCCCTGGACACCATCCGTGGGATCCCAAAGCTCAGCCACTGCACACAAGACCTGTCACCACGTCTAACCTCCTCCTCCAGCATTGCCTTTGGGTGAGTTTAATAGTTTTCAAAGAAGGGTTGAACACAGTTTCCATGCCTTTTGCATAGCGGCTCCATATCTGCACCTTTCTGTGCTTCTTCCTCTTGTACCTCCAGCCACCTCCACTTCACTTTACAGGGCAGAAACAGGCAATAATCCCTGTAGATGTTAGGATGCAGGGGCGAGTTGGCTGGATATATCCATCTGTGTATCCATCACGTACTCATAAGCATCTCTTGGGTTTATAAACACTGTGGCCAACAATTTTGACATAAGCTCTCCAGAGTCCTCAGCTGGAGTTCAGTTTCGAGAACAAATACTCGTAGCTTGGGGGATGAAATGGCTCAGGAAAGTGTTACACGGGGATGTTTAACAATCCTCTGGTGTTTCTCCACTTCTCATCTGCCCCCATATTCCAGCAACAAGCAACACTTGGCTCCCCAACCAGTTTCCACAGAGCCTCTCGTGGCTTTGTACTCACACCCTGCCCCAGCTCCAAGCACCCATCAGACCTCAGCCAAAACTTGCCTTGCTAGAGCTTCCCCCAGCCTCAGAGCACGCTTCTTGCACCGCAAAGCTGGAAAAACAATAATCCAGTAATTTATTATTAAAACCAGGATTTCTAGGTGACTCCTTTAATAGGGAATTTATTTCAGTGCTGCTCGGCAAAAATTAGAAGTCACGCCTCCTGGTGTATGGTTTATTTTCCACATTTGTGGAAAGCAGGCAGAGGAAACAAACGGCTTCGGTAACTGTAAAATAATCTATAAGGGAGAGTGTATCTCCTCATCTTCTTTCAGAAGGTTTTATTCAGCTCGGGCTTTCAATGTGATACAGTGATGAATGAAATACCTGGGAACTGTACATTATTTATGGAGAACAGTGAAAGAGCGACCTGTTTCTTAGCATGCAATTTTGGTAACGGCAGAATTTTGAGATTAAAATGAGATTCCCCTTAGATATTTCAGCTCATCCCAAACCTAAAAAAAAAGGTCTTATGGAGAAGTGGCATTGGCTGGTCTCCCCAGTATTCATCCTGTCTTTCAAAAATCCATCTCTTGGTAAAGTCAAGGACTGGAAGACCATGAACACGCTGATCACCCCAGTCTTCCACTCCACTCCACAAATTTCCTCATTAACGAGCCGTAATCATCCATAAAATCACACCCCAACATCACCTGGGACATTTAAAACTAAACTGAGCAAAGAATTGGCCTATATCACAACTGGTGAGCTGGTGAGCACGGGTATTTCGATCACTGCAAGTGACTTGCCACAGCTTCAAAGATAGTTTGACTTGTCACTACAAGGATGCTGCACTTGGAACTGGTATCTGCCTTCCAAAACTGCTCCTCTTGACTCCAAACTCAATAAGCTTTCCACAGTCCCAGAGGGTTTAGAGGGGAAGACACACAAGGAGTGACTAAGGCCGCTTGGTTTGTTCATCCTGGTGAAGAGGAGAGACCTCATCACAGTGTACTGCATCTTCAGAAGGGGCAGAGGAGCAAGTGCTGAATTCTTCTCTCCAGCAACCGATGATAGAACCCAAGAGAATGGCAGGAGTATGTGCCAGGAGAGGGTTAGGTTGGATGTTAAGTAAAGGTTCTTCACCCAGAGGGTAGCGGAGCACTGGAACAGCTCCCCAGGGAAGCAGTCACAGCACCAAACCTGACAATATTCAAGAAGTCTTTGTCCAAGGCCCTCAGACACAGCGTGTGGGTGTTGAGATTCCCCTGTGCAGGGACAGGAGCTGGACTCAGTGAACCCTGCAGGTTCCTTCTAACTCAGAACATTCTATAATCCATCAAACCTGCTAAAATCTTGAGCTAGAAGATGCCAGCTGACTTTGGTGCCATGTGCATTGGTACCTCGCAGGGCTTTATTCAGAAAATACCTTGTGCTTGCTAAGCAGGGGATGAAAATTCTTTTTTTTTTCTTTTTTGTTTAAAATTGCTTGTTTGCTAGTAAATTTGCAGTACGGCTCAGACAGTACATTCGTGTGGTTAGGTACAGACATAATGGAGGATTAAAATGGTGACAAGCTTGTAGGGTGGAAAATTATTTGGTCACCTCCTAGCGATGCAGCAGCAGCTGGAATGCTCCCCACATCTGTAGCTCCTTCCTGGCAATTACTGCTTCCCTCCCAGCATTTCTGACAAATGCTTCTGCTCTCCTGCTTTGAATTGTCAAGTGCAAAAGCATCTTCCTTCCCTTGGCCTTTCTTTTAGCTCTTCAGTCATCAGTGCAGAGTATTTCCACGGGGAAAAATCCAAGTATTTTTGAGGTATTAAATTCCCCTGGCACTCATAGCGGGCAGGAAGGTGAGAGTGGTCTCGTAAAATAAAGTTTCTCATAAAATATTCCAAATGACTTTAATAATATCTTTAATTCAAGAGTTTCACACGTTTGGGGTCAGGTCTGGTTTAACGTGGTTTTACCGGTATTCCCCCTGGCTGTGCCAAGAGCCCATTACACGAGGTGAATGAGCTCCAACCGTCGCCTTCCTTCTGCCACCCCGACCTCCTGTAAAAACAAACAGGGGCTCCCTAAGTGCAATTAGCATCTGAGGAATGCCAAGAGAGGGAGATTAATCATTCATAAACTAAACAAATACTGTTCTGATCCCATTAGCCAACAGACAGAATCTCCCGTTAATTTACTTCTGTTTGAGGTGTATCTATTAACCCCTTTTAATCAGCTATTATTCCAGTTAAGCGCTTACTGGGCTTGGTTATCAGAGGAAAGTACCCTTCTGACACGAGATCAAATTAAGATTATGGAAAACTTGTCAGGAATGAAGAGCCTTGCATTTGTAATTGAGTTATAACCTAATTAAAAAAAATGAGGTATGGCTTGCAAGGAGGCCCCACCAGCACTGCTTCTCCTAAGCATCCTCTTCCCTCCGCTGAGGTCTCTCCGCTGAATTTTGTCAGCCTAAACTCAACCAGACAGGTGTCATCATCATCTTCTTTAATGTGCTCACCCCCTGACACGCGCAGCTTTTCGCTCTGCCTCCTTTTGTACCTATGGCAGAGTTGAAAATCTAATTTTTTAAAGAATGGCAGGGAGGCACATGAAGTTAATAGACTTACCAGTTTGCAGCCCCCCACTTAAAGTCAATTACTGGTGGTGGATACGTAAGCCCCGGCAGCACGGCTGCCTGCTTCGGGATGGGCTCGCCTTGCCTCCTCATTGAGTGAGCACGCTCTCTAGGGAAAATTCAATATTTTAGACTATGTGTAGCAGTGTATTAGATCTCTGGGCTTCTGAGGTCATCCTCAGTGGAGAGCTTGTCTCTGCCCACATCCGTGAGCAGGAGGAAGCTGGGAGGAGAAACGTGTGCCCTGGAGATGCTGCTGGCATCCAACATCCTGCTGCATGGTTGTAGCACTGGTGGTGGGTCAGATGCAGCAGCCAGGCAGAGCGGTGCAGGAGAAGATCACAGAATCATAGAACCACAGAGTCATAGAATGGTTGGGATTGGAAGGAACCTTAAAGATCACCCAGTTCACCTGCCATGGAACAAGATGCCCTCCTGCTTTGTGATCTCTGCTCTGTATTTAATACCAAAAACAAATGCAAATGGAGCAAGAGCCTCTGCTAGGGAGCAGGCTGAGAGCACCCTGGAGGTGCTGGTTTTGCTCCAGAGTTTGTGTCACTTATGAGCCCAAAAATGACAGGCGAGAGGAAAAGGCTGTCTCCTGTGTCACAGCAGGCATTGCCCACCTAGCACCCACATTTGCAACTTTTGGGTGTAGAACTACTGCCAAAGCAGAGCTGGCTTTGCCTCTGGGCAGCCCCAGAGATGAGGGTGCTGGGGGTGAGCTCCCTGGGAGAAGGCAGCCCTACATCTGCAGAGGAAGAGAGGTGCTGTGGAAATACGCTGCTTACTTCTTATTTTAAAGCCCAAACAGCTCAGATGGATTTCATTTTCCTCCAATTCGGACCAGAATTGTAAAAAAAACTTTGCAAATTAAGCCTGAAAATCTCAGTGCCAATAATATCTGTTTTCATCCCAGTGTTTCCACACCAGAAATTATTTCCGTGTGATAACCCAAAGAAAGGAAACGGAGGAAAGTCTCACCTGAGCTGCCCAGCTCCCAGTTAGCAAAAGGTAAATAACTCTGATTTTCTGTCTCTTGCTTCTCAGGCTGTGATGGCTGATGAGGCTTGTGAGAGGAGAGCCCTCCCTTCTTGCTTCAGTGCATAAATACTGCATCTTTGGGGATTTGCTTTGGTTAATTTAGGAGCTGCTTGAACTTTGCTTAAAGGCGCCTGCGTGTTGCTATCCCTTGGAGTCACCCAATGCATTTGTCATAGCTGAACCTGCAGTTCATTAGAGGTACAGAGTCAGCTAATTATTCCCAGAAAATCTAGTATAATTTTATGAATTATGCATAAAATATTAACTAATTGTGAAGTTCCCAGATATATACGTAGGCTGCAGGGCAAATGCTTCCCCACTTGAGGGCTATATACAAATGTGAAACAAATAATACATATATTTAATCTCACCCCGTAGGCATGGTGGTTGCTCACCGAGGACACAAACATCTAGGGGAGGGTGGCATGGAGCTGTGGGCTCCTTTCCCAGTGCTCAGCCTACAGATGGGGTTGCCAGGCACGACACTGCCCCAGGCTGGAGTTTGCACTGAAGATCCCATTGGTGGAGCCTCAAGCTCCAAGTCAAGTTAAAAGTCCACACTGAATTTCACAGCTATTGGCCAAAACACTGCTTTTTCCCAGCTCTCCTCCTCTCACCCATAGGTAGGTACATTCTCCTCTCAGCCTGGGTGCAGAGCAAGGAGCGGGATGAAGGAATGACAAACCCCCACCATGCTCTCATCCCCCCTGCAAGCCAGTGAGGAGGCACCAGGGAAACCCTTTCCTCTCAGACACGTGGCAGTGATGGTGCCCCGGGACTTGATCCATGGACTTTCACTTCAAAAATGCAGATCAGCAGCCACAGTCCTCCTCCTCTGACAGATATTCATTTCAGAGTTTGCCAGCATGCTTTGGAAACATAAAAATCAATAGAACAGAGGGAACAATAAAGTTTCATTGTTCAGTAATGAGGTAGATGGCATCTATCACAAACTCCCAAAGTGCTGCTCACTGCAGGATTCTTCTCCACTGTCTCCTCCCAGCTGGAGATAAAGAGCCTCTGGCACTGGAGCTGGACCTCATCTAAAGAAGACATGGGTTTAAGTAGGAGACGTCTGAATTCTGGAAGCTGAGCATCCTTCTGCAGCCAGACTTCATTGCTTCTGCCTTTTGCATACAATACTTTCAACTCAAGATCTTGACCTAAATCTTGACATTCAAAGGGTCCAGGAGTTCATGCAATAATTTAGTCCACTCCTACTGCGAAGATGTCTCCATCATTGTTCCAATGGGCATCAAGCCTCTAAGCACAGCTGGTGCCAAGGGATTGGAAACTGCCTGGAGAGAATGGAAGAGACTAAGGGAGCTACCTCAAACCCCTCAGCTACAAGGATGATAAAGCAAGTTATAAAAATCTTTAAAACCTTTGAGAAGCAAGAGATGGGAGGAAGGGATGATGTGTGAAGGGCAGTTACAGAGGGACAGCTGGGGATAGGAAGGCTGTGAAAGGAAGAAAACCTGAGACAGGTCAGCAACAGAGCCAGACCAGCTGCCTGCAAAGGGATGGTGGAGGAAATGGAGAGATGACAAACAGATACAAGACTGACAGGAATCAAGTTTGTCTGGAGGTGCAAAACCTCAAATGCTGACACTGAGGGCTTTATTCTACAGTATTGGGGGCCCATGAGACACCTGTGCAGTATTTTTGGAGCACAGTGTGGGGACAGCAATGCAAGCTAGGACGCTCAGCTCCATGCCCTGTAGATTCCCCAGCTGCCCTCCCATCTTCACCGGAGGCATCACCCAGAAAAACATTTCTTCCTTATACCCACAGCATCTTTTAAAAAATGAGTTGTGCTTCATTTAGTGTTATTTTAACATAACTTTAAATCTCTTGCTTTTTTTTCTTCCCCCCAACACACACACACTTTTTCTGCTGAAGAAGGGGAAATGAGCTGTTGCTGTGCGGAATCATTTATGCTTTAGCCAGAAAAACCTTTAAAACCTGAGACAAGGCACATGCTGCAGCGTCCAGGGAACACGGGCTTGTCTCTTCCTAGTGCCCAACTCCCTTGTACTGTCACGCTAGCAGGAAGAAATATGCAGTCACCCTTGCTGCATATTCTGGCAGGGTTATTGTCGACTTATTATTTTTTGACTCAAAGCCAAAAATGAAGGGCATTTGCATCTTGCAATTTTGCTGTTTGCTTGTCTTGCTTATGTTGCTGGAAATGACCTACAAGGAGTTGACAGCCGGCAGCTAGGACGATACGGGAGTGGAAAAGAGATTAAGCTGGAAAGTTCATATCTCACCCCAAAACATCCCACAATTTTTAGTTAGTGGAAAGGAAGCAATTAAAAAGCACATGGACGTTTTACCGACAGATTTATTTGAAAGTTGCAGGGCTTTGTGACATAAGGGAACACAAATGGGAATTAGATTTCTCCCTGAAACAACAAAAAAAAATCTACAATTAAAATAAATATAGCAACCAGATGCTGTTGTGTGGAGATGACTCTTATTAACATCCATGCAGTCAGTGCAGAGAAAGGAACCACCTTGCTTGCCTTTCCTTTGTTTTATCTTACACCCTATCTTACCAACATCATTTTGCATCTTAAAGTCCGAAGATTCTTTACTGGAGGGCAGCAGAATTTACATAGATGTGATAATGAAACTGCACAAATATAATTTACTGTAAGTGGTACTGAATTATAAAAGAAAGAAAAGGTGAGGATCTTTGTGAAATACTGCCTCTCACCAAAAAAAAAAAAAAAGGAAATCCTGAGAATAATTTCTTCTTAAAGACAGTTTTGCATAATTGCTCTGTACATCTGACAGGGCTGGAATACACTTTTTCTCCTAAGTGTCAAAGACTCGGCATTGACTGAAAGAGTGGTGCACTCTGCAGTCTTTGGTGCAATGCCTGGTGCATTACGCTCACGTTGCAAGACACCTCCTCTGTGCTTCTGAAATGGTTAATTTTCAAAGATAAGAAGAGTTGCGGGTACAGCAATCAAATGGAAGCTAATGCACACCTAAGACTGCAGGCAGCAGCCCTCCGAGCTGCTGGCATTGAGTGAAGAGTGAAAAAAAGAAATAAAAGAAACCTGCATTTTAGCTACATGAAGAAAATATTCTCCTATCCACACTCCCCTCTTCTCTGGTGACAATAAAACTTTAAAAACACATCTGCGGTGGGCCACGCTCTTCCAGCCTAATTGTAGGCACTGGAACTCCTACAAAAGCAAGAAGGGGGGTAAAAAATCACTGGTTTTGTAAGAGAGTGGTCCCACCTCACCTGCCTCCTTCACAGCAATAATCTTATCAAAGTCCCTGGAATTATTTTCCTCCTTGCAGGCAGCAGGACTTGATAGAGGAGGAGAGCAATAGGGACAGGCAGTCTGCAAATAACGGGGGTGCAGGACGTATCAAGCCCCAGCCCTGACTCACTGTACAATTGGGATGCAACGAGCCACCGATACCTATAACTTCCATTTCCTTCATTGGCTTTAGATGCTCTGGCGTAAGTAAAAGCAGAATCCAAGAGTGCAAACACCCAAACTCCCTGTCACCTGCAAACCTCTCCTTGAAATGTCTTATCTCACCAAAGATTCATTTCCAAGTCGCTATGGCTGTCCCCTTGTGCCACAGCCCTACCACCAAAACCAGCGATGTCTTGATGACCCGTGTCTCAAGGTCACAGTTTCATGAACTTGGCAAACGTGTTTCTTACTCCGTTTCTCTTAAACACACTTCTAGGTGAAACTCCTGGAAGAAAGCCTTACACTGCAGCTGTCTTTTGGGCTTAATCTGGAGGATTTTCAGGCTGGATGGCTTTTCTCAGGGTACGGTGTCCTTGCTGGGTAGCATCTTAGTGGGTCGCGTCATTTCAAGGCATGTCCCAGCCTCTGTTCCAGGTATTAAAACAAGTGGGAGCAGCACGGAGTGAGAGGCTGCTAAAGACGACTCTCACACTTATTATCAGGCAAAATACAATAAAATATAAATATCCACATAATTAACAATTACTGAGTAATTACATTTCAGTAGCTTTTGGGGCAAATCCCTCTGGCCAATGCAAAGACTCTGTAGGTGACACAGACAAAGTGCTCTTGGTTCCCTTCTTCTGCAAACCACCCTCTGTATCCTCCACTTCGTGATTATTTATTTCAGAGGCGAGTAATTATCAACCATAGAGAGAAAGCTGCTGCAGTGTGAAGCGCGGCGAAGCTCCAATGGGCAGGAGGGATGCCTTTCACCAGCTGCATGTGTCAACGCGCCCTGCCAATGTCAACCAATGCCACCTGCAGCTAAAATGGTTCTTCTCAAGAGAGGAGAGCCCCAAAAGGGGACAAAAGTGAGGGAGCACAGTGTGTTTCTCTCTTTTAGAGTCAATGGGAGGCTAAAATGGCTGCCCCACTCAAGGGGTAGGGAAAGTCCTTAGGGATCCTTCAGCACCCTAGAGGACTTTTCCCTGCCTCTTCAGGGGAACAGGAAGGCTGAAGCTGGTTTACACTCAGTGTACGCAGCCACAGACACCCCAAAAGGGTGTCCCACCCCCCGGCTGATGGCAGCATGGTCACACAGGGCTCGTTTTAAAACGCAGCATCTGCAAGTGCTCCTTCCAAAAATAGCAAGAGAGAGAAACGGTGTGAGGTGCCTTATCTGCCAGTGGTTCTGCACAGGAGAGAAGTCCCTGGGTGCTTCCCTGGGGAAGAGGGACCGAGACCAGCTTTGTAGGCAGCCCCTGGACTCCCATCACTGACTCAGCAACTTCAGGCAGCAGGAAAAAAAAAAGTGATTCCAGGAGGTTAAATTGATTGCCAAGGAGGTCCTACAAACCTGACAGCCTCCGAGCGGCTCAACTTCATTTAAGCTATTTCAAGGCAATTCCAGGAGGGCAAAGAGGAGAGCGGCACAGGGAGCTACCGACAGCCACTCAGCTCTTAAAGAGCACAGTCGCATTTTTCCAGGTCGTTTTCTTTTCTATTTCTTCTGAAAGGGATAAAATTCCTTGCAGATAAAAACCTTTTCTTTTTTTCCTCCCCTTTTTAATGCATGGGTGGACGCAGAGCCGGGCAGGAGCTGGCCCACATTCTGAGCTCTGCATTGGCGAAGCGGGAGCATCACTGGGTGGCCGCGTTGCAGGAGGCTACAGCAGAGACACACACGAGATACCATGAGCACTACTATTAACTATTGCACTGTTGGATACCAAACAAATTACCTGAGTGGCTGCTCTGAGGCACTTGGGCTGTGGAGGAAGCAGGTGATGTACTATTTGGCAGAAATTTTCATAAGCAGGAGATAAGAGAGGCTGGAGGAGAGCGAATTGATGCCTTTTTTAGATCTCTGGTGCTTGAGGCATCTGTCAATGCTGGAGAGTAAATATTTACTTTTCAACATAAAGTCCATATAATCACTTTTCTATCAGTCACTTACTGCTCCTGAGCGTTTCTTACTCTAATGTTGATATTTGCATTAGCTACTTACATTGGGCTATAAGATTCACACAGTTGTCAACTGCGTTTAGGCTTCAGCTGAAAATCCCCGGGTCCTGTACCACAGCTGCTGTAATTGTTAATGGCAATGGAAAAGAGAAAGCTGAGATATTTCCACAGAAAATAGCAGACAAAGATGAAGACGGAGCTACGGCGTGAAGGTTATAATAATAGGCTCTCTTGTGCTCATTAAATTAAGAGTCCCATCGGATGCACAGTGTGTAGATGTGGGCAAGAGACAGAGAGCTGAGGCAGAGTGAGAAAAGCGAAAATTTGGAGGAAGGAAATATTATAAAGTCAGTTTTATTGATGGGGGGAACTGAGGTACAGAAGTAGAAAATGACCTTGCTCAAGGTCAGATGCAGAATTTTCTCAGAGGATGAGGCACTGAACACACATCTAGGAACTGGAAGCTCAGTAAAATGCCAGAGGACTATTTCTGCTCCTTGCACACTCAAAACTGTCAGGAAATCCCTTGTGCAAATGTACTCAGGTAGACGAAGAGAAGAAGAAACGTTGTTTGACCTGAGCAATGCCCAGGGCTCAATGCAGCTCTGGTGTGGATGTGGAGGAGGGAGCCAGAGCCAGCACCAGGCATGGCTGGGAGGTGACACTGCTGCAACCACGTGTCGCTACGAGAAGCTAGAAACTGAGCTAAACCAGAAGCTTCAGAAGTGACCCCCAATATCATGCAAAAAGTCTTGAACACCAGCTACCACTTCAGCAATGAGAAATGACTCTCACATCTTTGCAAGTGAACAGCAGCACAAGAATTGGTGGGGCAGGTAGAGCAACACAGCGGCATGGGCAGCAGCCGAGCACCGCATCCACACGACATCGCCTTGAGCTCCTCAGGGTTCATTCCCAGCATTTGGAATAGATAGAGTGAACCTCAGGGTCCAATGTTTTTTCAGGAGACAGTTTTGCTCCAGCAGAGTGACAGCATTTCTGCTGCTTGTATAAGTCTCTGGTGCAAGATGCATGAGCCCCTCATGCCTTGATGCTTTTCTTCTCACGTTTTACAGCCCAGAAGGTGGAGATTGGGGCTGCAGGGCAGGTGCTGGTGGGGAAACATCAGCATGACTCTGCCTTGTCTGCTGCCAGCCTGCAGGGCTCAGTGCCCAGGAGGCTGCCCCAGCATTACTCATACAGAGGGAGAGGAAGAGAGGAACCCTGCCTGTGGAAAGGGGCAAAGGAATTCTCAAACTTGTGGGGAAAAAAAATCCCCAAAGCCCAACCAAGCAAACAAACATGGTTTATGGCTTAAGGAGGCCCCAGCAATAAGCTTTGCTGGGACATTAATCTCACCTTGCATCTTTCCTGGCCCTGCTCCTGTGTACGAAATGCTATGGGCCAGATTCTAGCTCGCCCTCACCTTGCTTTACAAGCACTAATTCAAATTGATGGAGCTCTTCATACAAAAAAAGCTGTTTTGCAGTGTGCGGGTGGCAGGATGCGGCCAGCAGATCAGCATTTTGTGCCTGCCCGCTGCTTTCCCCCCTTCTCTCTCCTCTCTCCCCCTATTCTTCCCGCAGCGAGTGGTCAACGTTCTCACCGCCCCGGCGTGTTGACATGCCTGAAATATCTCTGCTTCACTGCCTGTGCTCTTGGAAGTATTTTGCTGCTCTCTCACCTCTCTGTGAGAGAGACACATTCATCTGTCAGCTTATCGGAGGAATTTCCAACAATCTGTGGCAACGCTACAAGTTTCAATCTTGCTGTAAGTACCTAAAGCCAATTAGCATACAAGATGTTTCCCTCTCACATAGTGCACTGGTGGCCTAAGGGCTTTTTTTCTCTACATCATCTTTTTTTCTCTTTTTTTTTTTAAGGACAAATGGCAAATAGGAGCACACAGCAGCACCCACCCTGCATAGACGGGGTATAAGAGAGGAATCCATATGGATTGGCGAGGATTAATCTTCTCCTAATGACTTTCCCAGTCACTGCTGGCCCCGTGCAGCTGGTGTCAGTGGGATGTGGGGTCCAAGGGGGGANGTGTGGGTCCTGATGCCAGAGGAATGAGAGGGTCAGGGGGATGGGGGATAATGGTGCTGGAGGGATGTGGAGTTTGGGGGATGCTGGTGATGGAGGTATACAGGGTTCAGGGGATACAGGTGATGGAGGGATACGGGGTTCAGGGGATGTCAGTGATGGAGGGATGTTGGGTTCAGGGGATGCTGGTGATGGAGGGATATGGGATTCAGGGGATGCCGGTGATGGAGGGANTGCCAGAGGAATGAAGGGGTCAGGGGGATGGGGGATAAGGGTGCTGGAGGGATGCAGAGTTAGGGGGATGCTGGTGATGAAGGGATGCGGGGTTCAGGGGATACTGATGATGGAGGGATGNGGATGCCAGAGGACGAGGGATGCAGTGGGACAAGGGGGGATCCCACTGCCCAGGGCCAGAGAAGAGGGGAGGGAGACAGGGCAAGAGAGGGAGGCAAGGGGGGAAGGGGGNACGAGGAGTTCAGGGGATGTTGATGATGGAGGGATGTGGGTTTGGGGGGATACTGGTGATGGAGGGATGCGGGGGTCAGGGAGTGGGGGATGTTGCTGATGGAGGGATGCGGGGGTGAGGGGATGGGGGATGCCNTGATGCCAGAGGATGAGGGATGCAGTGGGACAAGGAGAGATCCCACTGCCCAGGGCCAGAGGAGAGGGGAGGGAGACAGGGCAAGGGCCGGATGGAGAGGGGGGAGGGGGTGGAGGGGNGGGGATGCTGCTAATGGAAGGATGTGGGGGTGAGGGGATGGGGGATGCCGGTGCCCGAGGGATGCGGGGGGTTGCGCTGCCCGGGGCCGGAGCGGCTGGAGCTGCTGTTTCCCGCGAGTGCCCTCTCCTGGAAAAGGCTCCTCTCCACGCGTGTCCCCCCCGCGCGCCTCTCTCCGGACGAGGACCGGAGGCTCCAGCTGCCGATAGCAATGATGCTCCAGCATCAGCCCCCTCCCTGTCTCCTCAGTGTCCAGCTCAGCGCCAGGAATCCTCCCGGCTCTCCTTTTCTCCAGCCACACCTTCACGTTCATTTTGAGGTAGAATTAATCCTTCTGGCACACGGATTTTCTCCTGCCGGGGGAGCACAAAGGTGATTTCTGCAGATTTGTCCTTGTGTTGTCAGCTGGGTGACGACTGACAAACTTTGTCCTTGCCATCCCACATCCCAGCACGCCCCACACATCCTACAGGGAAACGAACACCTTCCACGTTCCTGGGTGTTTTATTTGGGGTAGGTGCATGCATTTTCCAAAGGTTCAGTTTAAAGACTCGAAGCTGCCATAGCAAAGCTGGCTTGCAGCCCTGCCGGGGTGTTCTCACCCCCCTGACAACGTTTCTTATTCTCATCTAGAAATGAAGCTCTGACACGTAGCGCTGCTGCTGGACTTGGTTTCACATGGATGGGCAGTGCTCCAACCGCAGGTTTATAGAGATGGATTAGGATACACCTCTCCACCTCTCCCCTGCAGGAACCTCTCCTTTCCCATCCATGCCACAGGTCAGAGAACTCCAGGCCAATGAATCCTTTGAAAAAAAAAAAAACCAAACCACTTTCCTTTGAAACTGGGGCATAAGCAGCTTTACTATCATTCTAGCAACAGTTGCTCTTCCAAGCAATTAAAACACTCAGTGAACCGATGGCTGGTGGGATGGCAAAGGTCCTTCCCACCATGACATCCCAGCAGATGAACCAGTTAAGAGGAACTCAGGCCAATTTATTTCTTGGTAGATAATGATGGGAGTTCTCACCAGGGATCTGTAATTTCCTACTGATGAAAACCTGCCTTTTCTGATTTGCAGGGTTATCTGTCTCTCTCAACTTCAGGGCTCTTGCCAAATTCGCAGGCAGCCCTGTGAAAGTGCCGTGTCCCACAAGAGCCATGTATTTTAATATGAAGTAGTTTCCTTTGCCCTGGAACCAGGAGCGTTTCTCCATGCTGACAATCCATAAAAGACCTAATGACCCATCTGAGGAACGTTAACTGGCACAGTGGCCATTCCAGGCAGAGTATTTGTTTGTTTTTTCCCCTCCTGCTGCTTGGGAGTCTCATTTCTGGAGAGGATCTTTGGGGCAGATTGGATCTTCAGAGCCTTTTAGCGCTGAATAATTAAAAATCAGGCTGAAAGGTGGCTTAACCTTTAAATTTAAAAGCCTGATTTGTCAAGCCAAGCTTTGTTAAAGAGCTGAGATGTGCTCTGACACAGCCAGCAGCCTGGCATGGCCTCTCCACACCCCAGAAAGTGAATTTTTTAGGCAAAACCTCATTATTGCTTTCAGCAATAGCTTGCAAAAATGACTGCTAATTTGAAGGAATTTTTGTCTTCCAACTTAATTGGCTCTGCTTATAATTTAATGCCTTATAAAAGAAAACTTTACGCCCCGCTGTATTTTCATGATCTATAGTTAACATTTGTGTTTAGCTGGAAAATATGAGCTGGCTTCGTTCAGTCTCTGAGAAACAGTTGGAAATATTTAAATGCAAAAATAAACGCTCGAGGTCAGAACCTTTCTGCATTGCTGGGGATGCAGACGGGTTCGGGAGGGCTTCCACCACCGTCATTGTGGGGGGAGGATGGAATTTACACGTGAAGGTCTCATGCTGGCCACCCCACACACAGCCAAGGTGCTTTCTGGACGCATATTTCCTCCCAAATCATCTCCCACAGTTGCCAAAAAGGTTTGTCAACTATCGGCAGCCGAAAGCAAACAGGTCAGTGGTGGTCAGGGTGTTGAAGCACCGACTGTCCCAGCTGAGAACTGAGGAGCTCGTCTCACGTGCGACCAGCACCCCAGAGCGCTCAGCGTTTTGCTACCAGCACCAAGATAAAAGGGTTTTGCATCACTCCCCCAAGATCTTCCCTTGCTGCCTCTGAATTGGACTCAAAATCTGTTTGTTCAAGGTCTTGTGAGTTCTCCAGCCTTCAAGAGTCCTGTTATGCATTGAAGATCTTCCCCTTTTTTTTTTTCTTCTTATTTTTTCCCTTCCCTTTTTTTTTTTTAACTTTTTTTTTACCCTTGGAGTGCCCTAATTATACAGAGCATTGATTTTACAATGCATTCATGGATTGATTGTACTGCCACGCTCCTCCCACAGGAAACAGCTTGCACACGAGCACTTTTTGATCTCTCCAAAGTATTCCCTAAGGTGAATCAATGGCTCTTGCATCTTGTCTCTCGCTTTAGTCTAGGGGAAGCTGAAGATGTTTTGCTGCTGAAATGAGCATCAAGAAAAATATCAGAAGCGAGAAAAAGAGAAGGAAAATTATTCACTTCTTTCCCCCCCCCCCCCAAAAAAAAAAAAAAAAGAGATTTTCCTCATGTAAAGCAAGGGATGTTCTTGTTAACATAATGTTTTCATCCAGCTCAGCCAATTGCAGTCTTGGAGAAAGCACGGGAACTTCCACAGAATGATCTTTAATAAACTGGCCGAGATAAAAGTAATGGTATCTTAAGAAACAGAGTGCATAATAAAATATATATCTATATAAAAGCCTGAAATGACATGCTAAAATGAGGAGAAAGAAGCAATTTGCGTATTTCGTGGCTTTGACACCTCTGTAACAGAAATCTTGAACACAGGGCTGTTAACCAGAGCGAGCTTTTTCAAACAGACCTTCTCTTTTAGTCTAAGTAAAGGGAATCAGCTCCCGCTCCCGGCGATACCCTGTGAAGGGGGTAATGGATTAGACTCAGATGCAGGCTGAAGGCTCTAATCCCTGTGTCTTAATGACTGTACACGCCGCCAGCCCCTGCCACAGCCCTGTGAGGGCCTGATCCAGCCCCCTTGTGCCACAGAGACCTCAGTAAAACCAGCCCTTTTTGCATCCATTGCAACTGGATCTAGCAAAAAAAAAAAAAAGCCTTGACCTTGAGGAAATCTCCCCAAACAATGGATTAATTCAAAGTTAGCGCCAAGACCTTTGCTGGATATTACGGGGGCGATTCCAGCTGCCAAAAGCTTTATATGAAGGGTTTGATTTCCACTTAGGTTAATACTGGCGAGTGCACTTCTGCCTATTATGTTGCACGGTATTAATTCCAATCTGTACAGGGTTCATTGCAGCCTGCTCTGCTGAGAGCTCCGCTGATTGCAGCGGTTAATTACCAGCCGAGCATCATCTCTTTAGCATGTGGCAGCAGCGTGCCAGCATCCAAGGGGTCCTGAGCCCCGAGTAGGACCCCGAAGCCCTCAAGGGTCTGCACGCTGCTCCCTGGCCCCAGCGCTACAACCCCTGCCAAAACTGAGCTGAAGTTTTGTGCTTCCCTTTACTCAGCAGTTTCCAGAGAAAAAGCCGGGCGGTTGGCGAGGGGAAGGCAGATCCCTCTTGTTCAGCAGTTCGCCAGGGTCCAGCCTGGCTTCGGGGGATGCCAAAATAACAGTTTTTAATCTGGGTCTGCCCAAGGTTACGATGCTCTGTCCTCCCCTCCCTGCCATGCTGCCTCGAAACTCTGCATTGCAGCACAACGTTGGGTTTCTCTATCAGTTTTCAGGAGCACGAGCACCCACCCTTGGAGCACTGCTGTGCAGGTGTGTAGGTGCATGCAGAACGTGCTGCTATTTGTAATATATCTATATATGCATATGAAATATAAAAGCAAGTTATTTCTTACCTGGTGAGATGAAGGCTCTGATTGCTGGTTTATATGAAATATTTAGATCATGCACAAGAGATAACTCATAAGATATAATGTCGATGTACTATAAGAAGCTACTCTTTATTATCACAGGTGTAAATTTTCACACCTCTGTTATCAATTTTGCAATTATAACTGGGTTTCCCAGTAAAGTAATTTACTACTCACTACCATATAGGATGAAGAAAATGATCATTTATCTGGCTTCAACTCAATTAAATATTCATCGTTCCCCAAAATAGGGGGAGAGAGGATTTAAATCACTTGCAAACTGTTCTCCAGCACTATTTTTTTTAAAAAAAAGAAGAAGAATTCTGCCTTGGAAAAAAAAAACCCATAGAGTTGGTGCAAAAAAAAAAAGACAATAGGAGCATAATATATTCAGGGATGCAACGCAGATTTGGCTCATCAGTCATTTGTGTCGTGGGAGTCCAAAACAGTAATAAAATCAACACAAATCCAGCTTTAGCATTAGAAGAGAGGGCTGATTCTCAACTCAGATGAAAGCAGCATCATTCCAGCCCTGATTAAAGCAAGCAGGTTGTGCTTGGAGAGAGGAAACCAAAACAAAGTTCATTCTAGCTCGTGGTTTTCTACTCCGACGAGCAAACGTTGAGCAAATGCTGAACTTTCTTTTTGTCTCACTTGGGAAATTAATATTCTGGGTAAGAAATTCAGTAGTTCATTGTAAGTAGGGAATTTTGGTGTTTGGCTGTGTTAGAGTGTGTTCCACTTATTTTTCTTAGTATGAGCCTGTGCTGGACTTGTAGAGAGGTGCCTCCTCCTTCCCATGGGAGCTGGATCTGTCCGTGGGAGCTCAAAGCCAAAGCAGGAGCATGGTGGCATCTCATCTCCACTCCAACACTGGCAGACAATAAATTTTTAAGGCTAAACATAAATATCGGATATTTCCCCAGCATTGCTCCCAAGACTGAAGCTGGATGCTATGGAAGAAGCCAATTGCAAAAGAAAACTTCTCTTTCCCGATCAGCATCATCTACTCAGGAGCTTAACTCTCAGCACTTTCCTCCTTCTCTCCTGCTTTTCTCCAGTCCTGCCTCTGCTCTGTCAAACCCCCCATCATTAAATCTGTGATGTCTCATGGCTCCAAACACACTCCGGGTTTTTGGGCTAATTCTCTGAGAGTCTTTTATTCCAAAGGCTCCTCCAACAGCCTGATTATATAATAACAGCTTGCTCATTACCCCGAATATAAATAGTTGAAGTATCCCTCGAGAATGGACACAGCTGGTGGAACTTCCCATATTAGCACCACATTAATATTTATGGCAGCACCGTGTAAGTATGCAAAATATTGGCAACTCTCCATGCAAAAGTTTACACATCTGTCATTAGTGTCTCTGCCCCAACATCACAGGCAGGTTAGGGAGTGAGCGAGGAGAGCCTGCATCCCAGCTGAAATCGTGATGAAGCAGCTCCAGAGCTCACCCAGCGCTGTTTTCTCCACAGCCGAGCCACCCGTTAATCTTGGGGAGGGATGGCAGTCCCCTCGCCCCGGCGCTGCCCCTCTGATCCCTGTGGCCGCTGGCATCTGGCTGATTTACGCAGGTTTGTTTTGGCTTATGAAGTGAAATATTAAAGGACGTGATGAGAACCAGCTAATTGTACATATAACCTTTAAGATGTCTCGGACAGGATTCCAGCCTTCACCTCGGGTTATAAAGAGAAAGTAATGGGGCCATAAAAACACATTTAAGTATGCCTTTAAAGTTTAAGGAGAGTTTAATTGCGGGCGCTGGGGTGCCTGGAGGGGAGCCTCTTGCAGGTAGCATTTCCCTGGGAGAGGCTCAGCAAGGGCCAGGCTCAGCATGGAGCTCCCAGGCTTTGCCTGCCCTGGAGGGAATTGGTTTGTGCTAATAAATGTCCCGGCTGCGGGTCAGATTGTAAATGAAAGTGATATTTAATGGCCCAGATCCTCTGCTGGTGTAAACCAGCTCCCTCCACGACTTGTACTGGGCTCTGGCTTGTTTTAAATCCAGGTGTTAGTGACCTGTGCACACGACTTCGGGAAGGACTTGCTGGTTTGTAACGCTCCCTAGGATGGAGCAGCTGCAATGAGGCAGCCCCCGGCAGGTTTGCAGCAACCTGAGCAGATGCGTGAGGTCCCCCCAGAATCAGCAGGCAGCACCCAGCACCAGGAAAAGGAAAATGAGAGATGGGAAAGGAGATGGTGACTTTTTGTTCCGAAGGTCGAGGTGCAGATTAATTTGTGGTGCCTCCACAGCTGGTTCAGTGCCCTGGGAGGGCAGAACCAGACAGCTGGGGTTCACCATATGGATGCTGAGGGCACCAACGTGCCCAGGGCAAGCAGGAGAGCTGGCCCCAGCATTCTCCAAGGCAGGATGAGATTCAGAAAAGCACCAGGAGGCAACAACTGAACAGGTTTAGTGATAGGTGCAGAGCAGAGATCAGACAAGCTTAAGGAGGTTTTGGGTTCAGGGTTTTTTTGTCTAGAAAAAGCTTTTATTGAGGAAAAGTAGAGGAAGAGAAAAGCAAAAAAGCATCTGGAGCATGAACACCACTAGTTATAGTATAACATTCACAGCCTGTTTGCATTCTCGTGCATAAGAAACTCCCACTTCCCAGCTGTCCAGTGGACCTTGGGGGACTGGTACCTCTGGATGACACCTAAAGGGGGACAAGAAGATGTTAATAACATGCTTAATAAAGCTGCACAGGGGACACCACTGACTGAATGACCCTCTAAGAGGTCACAGTGTGGTCGAAGAAGGGCAGTGTTCTCAAGTGGGTGTCCTGACGAGCTGCTGTGACAGGGATGCAGCTTTGAGCTCAGCATTGCTGTTCTGCTATTGCTCGGGTACTGCTGAGGTTTGTATCGCTGAGGTTTTACTCTGCAGCGGGAAGCACCAAAGCGTTCGATATTTGCACTTTTCGGAAGAACTGGTATCAATGATACAGCAAGTGGAGGCCAACCTGGAGGTCAGTTCCACTCAGGTCTGCCCGCCAGCTTGGGTCTGCCAAGTGTCAAGGGAAGAGACGTAGAATAACTGCTTTGCTTCTCCATCAATCAGTCAATCCCACATTCCCCTCGGAGCCAACATTGACGAGGCAATATACAGCCTGCTGGCACTGGTATAGATAGCGCAAGGGTTCTCCGCATCAGAAACGTGGCCAGCGAGACACTGCTTGAACAGCAAATATTTTGGGAGAATCGCTTGCAGGCAGGCAGGGGGTTTAGTCTGTGCATGCACAAGCTTTCCCAATATCCCTCAAAGCTGAGAGTGATGCAGGAGCGCAGGCAAACGACCAGTGATGTGACCTGCTCCCGTGTGCCAGGGAGGGGAAGGTCAGCAGGCACCCGGCTCCAGGAACCTCTGTCCTCGCCAGTGCTCTGGGTAAAATTAATTGATAAAACATAATCGCTGTATCAATGCCTTTTAGGAAAGATAAAGTGCGTTTCAAAGCTAATTTAGGCCTGCAGACAAATGGCTTAAAGAAGAGCTACTGTACTGAAAAATGCCCATGTCATTTTTTCCCCAAATCATAGTTTCAATGCACACAGCCTCAGCCTGACATTCTGAATTATGGCTTTTATTAAACATTAGTAATAGAGTGCACTTAAATCATGGTTTCCCTGTAAAAGAGAGATGTGTTCAACTCAGATCTGCACATTTTAATGCCATATTTCTTCCTTTTACTCTCCCCGCAAGATAAATTTACTTACTCCACAAAAATGTTTTGCTGAAAAGAATAATTCATCCTTCAGTGTCCATCTAATGTACCTTGTGAGTAATATGAAACGATGCAAAAATTACAATGCACCGTCCATGTCTGGAATGCTTAGATGCCTCCGAGTTAGAGGTTATGCACACACAGTATTGAAATTAGATTTAACAACTATCATCTTTTACAATGTTGCCTTGATGATTTTTTTCCCCTTTTATAGCTTTGATCAGATGCCTCCTGAATACATTGCTGGTTACAAACCTCCCAATCTGCTGCTCTGCAAGCACTGCTCCGCTATGAGCCAGGTTGCCAATAGCTGCATTTTTTTTTTAAGTGAGAATATTTGTAGCTGTAATTTGCTTTAGCAGGCAAAATTCAGACTTTTTTTTTTCCCCTCTATGACTATGTTTAAAAAAAATAGGTCATGGGGTAACCAGACAGCTATGGAAATAGCATCCTCTGGTTTTTGCTCTGCTAAGCCCCCAGGTTCTGGTAAAGTGAGGACATACCCGTGCCCTCTGCTTGGTTACCCTCTGCATCCTCAGCACAGGGCGCACGGGCCAAGGGCTCCATCCCAGTAAATGTCCCCATCCCTGACACTAACACAGGCCACAGCAGCTTGTTCTTAGCCAAATTCCCAACCTTCCCCTCCAGGTACACACACACACACACATGCGAGAGCAGAGCCAGCTTCTGCAACGTGACCTTTATTTAAAGGACGGCAACCGTACCATTGAATCAATGTCCCTCTGCCGGGAGCTCTGCATCGGAGCTGCATTGCAGTGTCAGCACCGGGGCTGATCCAGCTACAGCTCCTACCTGGATCCGTCACGACCTCCTGACCCGCAGGCGAGCACGGTGCCAGCAGGGCTGCGCTGGTCCTTGAGACGGATGACGGGGTTTGATATTATAAAGCACCTACAGGTACCGGGGCTGGTGCATTGCTGAAAATCCCGATGCTGTTAACTCAGCGCGGAATTTGATTAACAGGGAAAAGACTGATATTCAGTAAGCAAATCTTTTGCTTTATGTATTAGAAGCATGGAACAGACATTAACTAATTGGTCCCCCGAGACTCCTCCGATGTTGATAAAAGAAGCAGCACCTCTCTCCTTTGTTTGCTCCCAGTAGGAGCAAGCACTGCTCCCAGCAGCACTCCCCTGGGGCTCTCCCAGCCCTGGAAGTCACACCAAGGCACTGCAGGAATATGTATGATTTACAGGGCTTTTTTTGCTTTGGAATCTGGGAGTCCCAGCAGGGTTATGATCCCATTACACAAAGCCTATAGGAAAACCAGTCTTGTAGATTGTTTGCAAGAGAGCTATAAAAATGTGACGAAGAGGAGCAACTTCGTATATACCACAGAGCAGCACCGTGGAATTTCTAACTGCGTCTCTATCAGCTCTGGTGACAGTTCAGAGGCTGGCAGAAAAGGCTTGTCTGAGTTAGCCGCTTCACAAAGAGTCCCCAAAGAGCATGTAAAAAGCTCCTCAATTTGACCTGCTGAACCGAAGTCTGGCGCGTTGTTATCAAGACCTAAAATTATTGCTGTGCTATTGCCGTTTGGTGGCTAACAACAGGAAAATCACTGGACGACCGACGTTGGCAGTGACTTTATCGATAGCTCGGTGGCTTTGGCTGTCTTCACCATGGTCCCTTCCAGTGAACTTCAGTTCCATTCAAATGTCCTCTCAAAGAGCACAGATGCTTCCAAAATGAGGTGGAAAAACCTTCAGCACATTAGCTAATAGCACATCAGAGGAAGTGCCTGGCTGCGACTGTAACCTCAGTAGGCATCTTTACACGGGAGGATGTAAACTGTCTCTGAATTATTTATTGAACCAAAGACATCAAATTGGACAATTAACCTTGAAAACTTAATTTAAACACCATAAAAGAAACATCTTCTGAGAAAACGTGTCCTTAATAAAAGACAGAAGAACAAACCGTAGCAAGTTCTGCCACGGTCTTTTGCACGAACTGGGATCTTCTGCGGGTTTGTCCCCACGGAGAGATCAGCACCGGAGATGATTTGGCAGTAGCACAGTGATTTGGAGAGCAGGGTAGAAGCATCCCAGAGCCCTCTGTGTGCTCCTCCAAAGGACCCTCCTCCTTTGACTCAGCTGCAGATGGAGCCTGTGCAGCCTCAGAGTTTGTCTGTCCTGCACAGCCCCAAAACCTCAGTGTGGTTTCCGAGTGCCTCAGTTTCCCTACAGGGATGGAAGGAGATAACACAGGCACGCTGGAAAGGTAAACGAGCCAGAGGCTGTGAGGTATCTTCACACACTTCTGTAAAGCATCGGGTTAATAGAGTGGTTCACAAGGATTTTACCAGAAACAGGATTTTACTCATCCTGGAAACTCCTCATGTTTCAGTTTTGTAGCAAAAGGCAGTTTTCCCCTCATTTCACTCTGCTGTGGATGAGCTCTCGCTCCCCTTTGGTGTCTGCCACACTCTTCTGATGCCGCTAAACGATGGAAAGTGTGGAAGGCTTCAGCAATTTATTCTGTTTAATTTCCTCCACAAAGGTGTTTTATCCTCACTAATAAAAAGAGTGGAACTTGATCATTTCTAAAATATTGTCCCTTCTAAATCTTTATGGCTCAAAGTGGACTGAGATCATTAGAAGTTACTTTATGTGCAGCTCAATCAGCTCCAAAGGGCTATCTCAGTCACTCCGAGCTTGCTGAGAGCAGATCCTATTTCCCAGAGGCAAAAGGACAATACTTAATCACTTCCTCGCTTGTTAGGTGTTTTAACAAGTTGTATTAAGCTTCATCAGTTGCAGCTTTCGTGCCAGATTAAAAATGATAGTTCACTCCTCCGTTATTGTAGGACATCATTTGTTTTCTTTTATTTTGCTGGGCACTTGCATGCCACTGTAATTTCACATGAAAATATATGACTGATGTCACCCAGAAGTAATTAGGTTTTAAAAGCCTTGATTGCAATAGACACGAGCGTTACGGCTTTATGGTGCCAGTGCATTGCCATCCATTTTATAGCTGTTGATTCTGCAAGTATTTCATAGATCTGTCAATAGGAATAAGTTAGCTGATGTTGACTGGGACAATTAATCAGGAGCAGGGAGAATATACATTCTTATTTCTGCGCGTAGACTCGATAGCTCAGTAAAAGCCGCCTTGCAAAACTTTGCAACACTTCAGGGTTACTTCATCACTGAAACTAAAGATCTGCAGGGAGATCCCGGTCTTCTTCAGGGTTATAAACAAATCACTTTAACACACTGTGTTAGAGAAACCTGTTCTTTGCCACTCATTTGAATAACTGCAGTTGTGTGCAGCTATGGTACTTTAATGCATGGGAAAGAACACATCTGATTGTTTCAGCCTTCAAATAATATATTTATACAGATTCATCAGATTCCAGTAAAGGAGGGATGTAGCTGTTGCTATTCCTTCTAACCAGGCTGCCTTTGCACCTCGAATCTCAACTCTAGTTCTGTAGAATCAGACCACTCATGTCAAAACTCATTTCTACACTTGTGAGAACTATGAAAACCTCCTGGTGCAGTGACCAGCAAGGAACCAGAGGGAAATAAAGGGAG
Organism: Piaya cayana; assembly: GCA_013389865.1. NCBI lineage: Eukaryota > Metazoa > Chordata > Aves > Cuculiformes > Coccyzidae > Piaya > Piaya cayana. The sequence goes on from WAAB01001978.1 coordinate 144,526, forward strand.
GTGAGATCCTGGTCTCGCCTCAGGTGAATGCAAAGCATCCATTGATCTCAACGGGCCCAGGAATTTGCTCAGCCAGTTAATGCTGATTTAGGCCTCAGAAAGACTGCAGAGCTAGGAAAACAAGGTAGGATTATTTAGGAGAGTTTGTGTGCACCCCAGCGGTCTGAACTGTTTCATAGAGTGATCAAAAGCCCTCAGGCTTTGTCATGAGAGCTGCAATAAAGAGAAGGTCGGCTGCTTGTTTCACCTGTGACTTCAAGACCCTGTTTTAAAAAAGTTGGTCCCTTTCCACAGAAGCAGAGATGTTAGATATTTCCTTCTAAATAGCATTTCTCCCTTCTCACCCTTTCTTATGATGTCACCCTGCTATCAAAGTGGTTCCCTAACACGAGTGAAGGTGCCCCTGGGTAAGGTAGATCCAGACTGTTGCCATTGCTCGCTCTGCAAGCCACCCTTGTGAAATGGATGTGCTGGGACCTATCCCAGTACATAAGAACCTCATTTCTCCTTGGTTACAACAACCTTTTAATCAAATCCTGGGCAAATGTCCCAGGTAGCGAGAGTGGGCTTTGCTGTGCCAAGAACAGCGAGTCCATTCCAGAGCTGGGGACCTTCTCCCACCCAGTTCACTCCAAAACACATTGGCTACAGCTACAAAAAACTTTGAGTCCAGCAAAGCATGGAAAGATGCAGCTCCTCTCTGGAGTGCTGTGCTGTCCTTACTTTCATAGGTTGGATATTAGGAAAAGCTTCTTCAACCAAAGGGGATGGAGCACTGGAAGACGCTCCCCAGAGAAGTAGTCATGGCACTAAGCCTAACAATATTAAAGAAGCATTTGCATAAAACCCTCAGATGCATGATGTAAACTTTGGGGTTGTCCTGTGCAG
>WAAB01001979.1:0-41846 GCA_013389865.1 Piaya cayana
AAAAAAAACCCCAAACCCAGGAAATTCAGAACCTCTGTTCAGACACAAGCTGTTAAGGGTATATTTTGAATGGCTGCCCAGGCTGGAACATGGGGACAGGAGGACTGCCACCTGAGGCATGACATGAAGAATTAAGTGTTATGAGGAGCCACTCATTGGTATAAATAAGTGAATATATTGTAGATGCAAAGAGTGTAAACTCATATTTGGCTATACTACATGACTGTATAATTACAGCAGAGAGTAAGCTTTAATTGTAGTTATATTGTCATCAGGCATGTTATATACTGGCAGAAAACTACTTTTGAGGGGTGGGGAGGTCAAATCAACATCAAAGCAGCATTGCAATCAGGAAGTGATTCTTAGAGGCAAAATAATTCAGCTTGGATGTTGAGCCCATTTCCTTGACGTGAGTGTGAACTGGAGCTCAAACTTCCTAAAGGTGATCTTGTTCAAGGTGAGAACCAAGCCAGAGAGATCAGCCAGGCTTGCAACTGAATCTAGTGCAGTGCATCTAGTACATCTAGTGCATCTCTGTGGTCCTGACTCAGGAAAACTTCCAGGACCAGACTTAAATTTATGGACCTTGGTAGTCCTCTGTATGGGCATGGAGAGGGGTGGGAGGGGGCTGTATGCTTTGACTACCTCAGTGTGTGCTGTGGTTGTATTTGTGCTTCCAATGATTTTCACTTTGTGCAGGGGGTCTCGGAAGGGAGGTGGTTGAGGAAACCTTTTTCCTAGCACATCAAGAGCAAGTCAGTTTGATGGAAAGCCCTGGGGGATAAGATCTGTTAATTTGCTTGCCAAGGGGAGTGGGTGCCTGGTTTCTGCAGTTGTAATCTTGGTAGTATGGAAGAAACTTCTTTCTCCCTTTATTGCCAAGACATAGTCTAACTTATTCACTAAGACCTTCTCTATTCAAACTACCTTGCATTCAAAGCTAGACACACATTTGGACATTAATTGCATTGGATGAACAGATAAGCAGCAATCTCTCAGTGCTGCTGAATTATTTCATTTGGTTTTGTGTTTAAACTTCTCTCTGTGGAGAACTCTGGGGGCTGGTTGGGTCCATCTGTCAGAGAAGCATCTCCAATATTGGGGGAAGAACATCTTTGGTCATAGGCTTGCCAACCTGATGAAAAGAGCTTTAAACTGTAGTTGCCGGTGAGGGGAACTTTAATTCATACCACTCTTACCAGTTTGATGCCAGTACCAGAACGGATGCCCAGAGCCTGAAGAAGAATTAGAGGTCAGCAAGAGAGCACCTGAAGAGAAACACAAAGATTTTGCAGCCAGTAAGTCACCTTCATCAGGGGCCCAACTTAAGTGCCTCTGTGCAAATACAGTAGCATGGGGAATAAATGAGGAGTTGGAGACATGCAGGGTTGTGATCTCATTGGCATCAGAGAGGCGTGATGAGATGCGTCTTATGATTAGTGTTGGGATGGAGGGATACAGACGCTTTATAGAGGACAGGCAGGGGAGCTGATGGGAAATATGAAGCTCAAGGGAAGCCATAGGGCAGCAAGTAGGGTGCGAAACCCTGGACTTCAGGAGAGCAGACTTTGGCCTCTTCAGGGAGCTGCTTGGTGGGGTATCATGGGAGAAAGCTCTGGAGGGGACCAAGAAAGCTGGTTAATATTCTACGACCACCTTCTTCAAGGTCAGGAGTCATGCATCCCAGCAAAGAAGAAATCAGGCAAAACTACCAGGAGGCCTACATGGATGAACAAGAAACTCCTGGACAAACTTAAGCACAAAAAAGGAAGCCTGCAGAGGATGGAAGCAAGGGTAGGTAGCCTGGGAGGGATACCGAGAAATTGCTCAAGCATCCAAGGATCACATTAGGAAAGCTAAAGCCCTGATAGAGTTAAATCTGGCCAAGGATGTCAAGGACAAGAAGAAAAGCTTCTGTAGGTATGTTGGTGATAAAAGGGAGACTGGGGAGAATATGAACCATCTTGGAAGGAAACAAGAAGACCTAGTTATCCAGAATACGGAGAAAGCTGAGGTACTCAATGATTTTTTTGCCCCTGTCTTCACCAGCAAGGACTCACATCACACTGCCTGAGTCATAGAAGGCAAAGGCAGGGACTGGGAGATCGAAAAACTTCCTACTGTAGGAGAGAATCAGGTTCAAACTCATCTAAGGAATCTTAAGGTGTGTAAGTCCATGGGACCTGATGAGGAAACTGGCAGATGAAGTTGCTAAGCCACTATGCATCATATCTTAGAAGTGGTGGGAGCCTGATGAAGTTCCCACTGACTGGAAAAGGGGAAGCAGAATCTCCTTTTTAAAAAAAAAACAAAAAAAAGGGAGACCCAGGGAACTGTAGTCTGGTCAGTCTCACCTCTTTATCCACTAAGGACACGGAGCCCATCCTCATGGAAACTCTGCTGAGGCAGATGGAAAATGAGGTGATTGGTGACAGCAAACACAGTTCCACTACAGGCAAATCATGCCTGACATATTTTGTGGTTTACTGCAATGGGGCTACAGCATTGGTGGGTAAGGGAAGAGTAACCAACATAATCTACCTGGACTCATGCAAAACATTCAACAGTGTCTGTATGACGTTATTATGTCTAAATTGGAGAGACATGGATTTGACAGTAGTACCACTCAGCTGATAAAGAATCGGTTGGATAGTTGTTATCAAAGGGTTGTGGTGAATGGCTCAATGTCCAAGTGGAGACCAGTGATGACTGGTGTTCCACAGGGGTCATTATTGGGACCGGTGTTGCTTAACATCCTAGTCACAAATATTGATAGTGGGATTGAATGCATCCTCAGCCACTTTGCTGCCAACACCAAGCTGTGTGGCATGACTGACTCACTGGACTCTGGGGATGCCATCCAGAGGGACTTTGACAGACTTCAGAGCTGGGTTTGTTCCTACCTCATGAAGTTCAACAAGGCCAAGTGTAAGGTCCTGCACCTGAGTTGAGGCAATCCCAACCACAAGTACAGGATGGATCAAGACTGGATTGATTATAGCTCCAAAGAGAAGGATTTTAGGTGCTGGTGGATGAGAAGCTCATCATTAGCTGGCGATGTGTGCTTGCAGCCCAGAAAGCCAGCTGTATCCTGATCTGCATCATAAGAGGTGTGACCAGCAGGTCAAGGGAGATGATTCTCCCCCTCTACTCTGCTCTTGTGAGACCCTATCTGGAGTACATAATTCAGTTCTAGAGTCCTCAGCACAGGAAGGACATGGATCTCTTGGAGCAAGTCCAGAGGAGAGCCACAAAGATGATCAAAAGGCTGGAGCACCTCCCATCCGAGGACAGGCTGGGAGATGATCTTCAAGGTCGCCTCCAACCCAAACCATTCTATGATGATTGTATGATTCTAATTCTGTTATACTTCATATATCCCTACTTCTTATATTTGCTGATGAAGTGAGATATTAAGGGAGTGTCACCAAGATCTGTGGGTAGGTAAGGTTTTGTTGTACATAGAGAGATGGAACTATAGGAATCCTCTGAGGATATAGAAGCTTGAGAGTGATTTGAGAGACATCTGGGGGAGGACTCTGTGTTCAGTGTAGGGAAATGGAGGTGCATTGGTGGATTTCCAGTCAAGGGGCACCTTGAACGAGAAGGTTACCTGCTTTGTTGGGTTGCATTAGAAGTATCACAGGAGTTTCTAGTCACTGAGATAAATGACCCACAGAAAATTGTAAATAAATATGAAAACCATGGCTTTGTAGTGCGAGCAGCAAATGTTCCCTTTTTGAGGCTGCAATTACTCTGTATGGAGAAAGAAAATGCTCTGTTTCCACCTAACAATACAAAATGAGATGTGAAAACGTTACATGACCCTGGTAATTTTCTCTTGCAAAACCACAAATGATTTCCTTAGCATCAAATAGTGAACATGTAAATAATTTGTAATCAGAAAAGTGCTTTAATAATAGCAGTCATTTTAGATAGAGTCAAATAAAATATCTCTGACAGTGGTAAATCAATCTGTTACAACCTTGCTTCTAGTGGTGCCAGTGGCTTTTTGCGAGATGGCAACAAACATCCACAACAAGGATAAGAGAGCACACTCACAATGTTACAACTGAAGAGAAAAAGCTGTAATGTCATGGCAAAGGTATCCACTGCTGTCATTTCCTCTCATGATTGGTAATAAGAAAAACATTTGTACCAATTCAATTAGTTTTATCACTACAGGGAAAAGAAGTGCTACCCTGTGGGGTGCATATGTACTTGTGCACGATCAACATGTGGACGGTCATATGCACTTGTGCACAATTGCCTTCTAGAAAAAATAAGAATTACTGGAGTTTGCCATGCATACTGTTGAATTATTAACAAAGTTCCATGTAATCCCAATAGCAAAGATTTAGAGTGAGATTCAGCTCCAGAGTCAGATCCCCAGCTGAAGACACCAATATGTGAGCTTGGTGGATAAAATACCTACATTTAGATGCATTAACATGAAGACAATTCCTGCCCCTTCAGCTTCGAGACAAAGCAATCAAAGCTTGATGCTTTGTGTTACTAAGAAACTCCAAGTACCATTTTTCATTTTTTTAGAAAGCATCTATGGTTATACACATCTTTGTTAATAAACTGTTGGAAATTGAGGATGGTGATGATGGGGCAACTTAAAATCATAGCAGCTAAGAAAAAAAAAAAGGAATACTAAATAGAGGTTTTGTTGCTAACTCCTCATTTCTTAAATAGCACGAAAAAAAGTTATGTTGATTATGGGGAGAATTTGCTTTGTATTATATTCTTAACTAATAAAATGCTACAATAATCCTAGGAAATGGAAGATTTTAGCTCTCTTTTTTGAGTCATCTGAGCTTTCAAAGTAATGAGCATATATTAACATCTACATTGCTTTGGGCTGGATGGAAGTTTAGATAAGTGACCTTCACATCTCATGCTTTAATGCTGATGATTCTCAACTGTACACTCATAGTACCATCTGTAAGAAGATGTAAAGGCCTTTTTGTCTGTATCCCTCCCTTAGGCTGGTGTTGAAGAAACTAATTTTCCCTTTGACTTGTTATCTTTGTGCTCTGGCTGGGCAGAATAGGTGTTTAGCTTCTTCCTGTGCTTCAGAATTCTTGTTTGCATCATGTTATCCCAGATGCCAAGGTCTCCTCTTATAAATCTGCTATGACTGCCTTATTCTCCTCTGCCTTCTACCTTGCATACTAATTTACCTTTGTGTGACCAGAGTAAGAAAAGCAGCAGGGAAATAAGGGAAGATGTGCAGGGCCCCCATACTCAGAGCTTGGAGGCTGCCCCCTCATCTCTCCTCAAAGCAAGGTATCGCCTGTGTGAGTGGCAGGATCTTGCTGCCTCTGTTAATTTTTTCTAGTGTATTTAATTTTTGTAGTCCAGTCCTTGCTCAACTGGTCTCTTTTCTCTTTCCTGTTAGTAGCATACTGGTATGAGTGACTGTACAAAGAGCAACACACTAGTTCATATCTTCTACAACTTGCTAGATGACATTACAATCTTCCCTTTTCCATGATTTTCTATGTTGCAGCACACATGGAATGGTGTATCCCTTTGCACATATGCGCAAATGGTCATAATCTCTTCTGTATGGTGAGATAATTTTGCTCACAATTTTTAATGTCGGATTTACTCTTACTTCAAAACCTTTCAGTTTCGTAGATCCATGTCTCTCTTCTTGTGCCCTCTTCCTTTTTCTATCCATCCTTTTTTTTCCATCCTGTTCATTAGGGACTGTCAACATGTACAAACTGACCAGCTTAAATATTTAGTAAACAAAGCCATTCCAGAATAAATTCCTACATGAACAGCCTTCCAGAGAGTATTACAGAATAATTGTCCTTTTTCCAGAGCTACACACTTTGTCCTCAAGTACTTGGGTTGGATTTTCATCAGTTTGTTTCCAGTTTAATGACTAGGAAACATAGAAATGTCTCTGTTGGATGATGTACACTGCTTATCCTGTGGTAAACCCGTGTAACATTGTAAAAAATAATTTACCCATTTCTCTCTGTCAAAAGGATCAGCCTAGTTATTCCAGATTTTGTCTACTCTAGGTCTGAATGTATAAATTTCTATTTCTTCTGCTATCAGTTAATCTTGTTGTTAAAAACTTAATAGCTTTCATAAATTTAGAGGTGTTTAAACTGTCATAAAAACTAGCTATATTGTAAATGGTATAACTGTGTGAAACCAATAAAATTTTAGTATACTGTTACAACTGCATCCTAAAATGATCATCAATTGACTTGGAATTAACATAATAATTCTATAAAAGAAATAAGAATTTATAAAATGAATGTGAAAGAGTTTTTAAGTTTAGCATAAAGCAGGAAATAGTATAGTTCCTAAGGCAGAAGTGGAAAATGCTTGGTGGCATGTTAAACAGTAGGAGATAAAGTAATGACTAGAGAACCCATTGTTAATACAATGAATGACTATTGACTGAAAACTTAACATTACATGAAAGATTAATGGAAACTATCCTAGTATACCCAGAACATATTCAATGTGCTAATTTTCTGTTAGGATGATTTGGATCCATTTGACACAAGCATTTGAGCAAGAAGTATTTGCTTGTAAGCAGTGGAAGATGAGGCACTGAACACCCCTTAAGAAAAAATGTCACTTTTCCTCCTTGGTGTTCATCCCATCTGATCCATGCTGCACTGCTGGGCTCACTTTGTGAACTTCCTTTGGTACCATCCCATAGGGGATGCATGTGTAGATACTGCAAAAAAGAACATGTATCTCTAGTAACTAGGAGCATGCACTGGTTTCACCTCCATCAGCTTTTCATTTCAGCAACACAAATCAGCGTTTTGCTCTAACATCTGCAAATCTGAGAATGAGGGGCTCCATGAATGCCTTTGTTTGCCTTTCCAGTGAAAATGCCAGCATGCTGATTGACTGTGAGCACAGTCCCAAGGCAGCCCATTGCACCCCAGTGAGCCAGGCATCTGCTACTGGTACCTGCAGAGCAGTCCCTGGGAGACCCCTTCGACAGGACATTCCTGTGCTGGGAGATGGCCCCTTGGGAGCTGTGGAGACAGGTTTTGGGGGAGCAATGGGACAGCTCACACAGGGAAATTGCACCCATCCTCAGCATAGAGAGGAGAACAGGCTTTTCCACTGTGAGGAGGAACATAAGGTTTCTGAGACACAGGAAGTGCAAAGGAGAAAAGGAACTGAGGAGACAGGAGAGTGAGGATGAAGTGTGAAATACTAGGTCAGAGTGTGAGAGGAAGGGAAGGGAGAGGATTGGTAAGATAGAAACAGGAAGGGTGAGGAGGCTAAGTATGAAGCTCCTGCCAAAGTGATGAAGATGGTCAAGCCATGAAGGGAACCCTTCTCTTCCAACAGCTCCCTGCCACAAGGCTTTTCTTCCCGCCCTACCCCTTTTCTAAATGTAGTCTACTTTTTCATTTATGAAATATGTCATTCTCCTCATCACTATTACCATTATCAGAAATACCTCTATTGACTAAGGTGACACTAAGCAGCCATACACAAGTTGCAATAAAATTTGACATCTGACATCATCCTGAAGCAGAAATTCAGTTGAGGAGGAGAGGAGGAGAAGGAGAGACCAGAAAGAGGTGATGAAGGCAGAAAGAGGTCTAGTGTATTATGAGGAGATGAAAACACCAAGTGTCCTTTTCTTTTTTGCCAAGATAATGCAGTTCTGTGACTGTTACCCTTTCAAAGCATTATCCTATGAGTAACCTGAGTGTATGAACAGCCTCTCAGGAACTATTGCCATGTGGAGGCCACAGGAGGCTCGTACTATAGGTGTCCCCTACCAGCTGTGCTTGAGACCTTTGCCCTGTGACTCGAACCACACTCCTTCTTGGATGAGTGCAGGCCTCCTTCCAGGTCTGTTTCCTCACTGATTTGCCTATAGAGCTTGTCAGCAAAGAAATTAATTGTTAGGAATAGTGTGTCTTTTTATTGAAATGATAAATAATACATGAAGATCCTCTGTTTTCAGACCAGTTGCTGATGTTCATCTGGTTTGTGCTGCTCTGAAACAACGAGAAGACACACTGCTTCATGTAAGCTCATCTGGAAAAAGAGGCTTTGTTCTTTGCTGAGGTAATTCTGGAAAGTAAGTTTTTTATTAAAGACTTTAAATGTTTGCTTTTCCTTTTACTTTGCTGCTGTTTTAAGTCAAATGATTTCTTCACAGAAAGGGTCATTAGGTGCTGGAACATGCTGCCCAGGAAGGTGTTTGACTCGCCTTCCGTGGAGGTGTTTATGGTGTGGGTAGATGAAGTACTGAGGGGCATGGTTTAGAGATTGGTAGGAATGGTTGGACTCGATGACCTGGTGGGTCTCTTCCAACCTGGTGATTCTATGAGTCTATGATTTCTTACTTTAGATTTGGGTGCACACTGGCTTCAAGTTGGTTGCAACTGACACCAAATTTAATCTAAACATCAGCTGGAATTTTCTAAGCCATCTAACTTTATGATACAGTTAAATATGCTTTGGTTTTTAGGAGTTGTGAATGGTGTCAAATAAGGGAACATTCTACAAATTAATTTGTGTAGTATTCTACACAAGATGTATTTATTGCAATGATGTATTTATTTATTTATGATGTATTTATTGCAATGTTCCTTTTGTTATAAAATGTAAATAAAAATTATTGCTAGAGTGTTTTTGAGATGCGTTTAGTAATCCACTCTTATCTTGATGAAGATTTTAATATGCCTTTTTTTCTTTATGGAGGTGAATCTTATATACAACAACTACAGTCCATTAAGAGCAAGATAAAGGCTTTATTTGGGATTAGAAAACTAGATTTGTTTGTTGGGTGTACTTTGTTTTATATTGGAGAATATTATTGGAAAATCTATTACTGGAAAAGTGGAAAGTCCTCATGTTTCAAAATTGTGTCTGAGCTTTAGAAAATCTTAAATTTTGCAGTGAAAAAACCCGACACTTGACTTGCTGTCTTCAGAAATGAGGCAGGAGGGGAAAGCCACATTCACTCCTGGCTCCATCTGCTCAGCCCACTCTTTTAGAACTTCTCACTCTACCTGTTGGATGTCTTAGCTGTTTGCTTGGCTCCCGTAGCTTTTGGCCTGTTGTACTGTGGTAATGTGAAATGAAAACCAGCTTACCTTGGTATGTGGTACATAGCCTTAACATGGATGTTTCTGTCACCAGTACAGTGGAGGAAGAAAAGGGGACCATAGAGATGGAAGATGCTTACTCATGTTTGCCATCCCAGGGTAGACCTCATTTGTCAATCAGAGCCCTGAATCCCAGGTAGCTTTCACTACTATAGTTCTGCCTCAGGCAGCTCTAATCCAGATGAAAAATGTTATCTGGAGGTTTTTTGTCCTTGAAATTTAGTCAGTGCTAGATAATAGGGATATATTGATTGTTATAACGAGGACAGAACAAGTATATGAAATCTGAGAAATGAAAATGTGTCAGTGGATGAAATGTCCATTGCAGAAAGTAGAGTATGCTTGACCTGAGGTGTGCCTCTTAGTAGTAAGTAATTTCAGTAAAGAGCAGGCTGGAAGGAGAATGCTTGCAGCAGCCAAAGGGGCTTCATGCTGTTCACATCTGCCCCTGGGTGGCTCCTCTGAGAATTTCCCTGCAGTGGGAGCACTGCTCCTTCCTCCCTGAGCACTTTTGCACTTACTAGGCATGATTTAATGTGGGTACAGAACTGAGTCAGATTTAATTTGTGAGTTTGCTTCTAAACCTGAGCCAATTTTTAAGCCAGCTGTACAGCACTGATTTAACAAGAAATGGAAAACATACAAAGCTCTGTGAATTTGGCACAAATTAACAATTTTGGCTGAGTGTTACTGTGGGACAACCTAAATCTCAGAGTGAGATTCAGGAGGCCTGAATCCATGCCAACAGAAAGGTTTCCAGAGATCCATGCAAATTTGAAGCATCAAGGTTTCAACAGCTCTGCTTGATAAGTGAGTAAGGAGAGATTTCTCTCTGAAGTCTGCATCTCTTTTGGAGTCCAGAATGAATGTGTAATGGTAACATATCCCCCACCTGATAATGTATCTTTGTTGAGCATCTTTGTCTGAATGGGTTGTTAATAACAGAAATAATAGCATTTATAAGTATTGATATTATATTGCCTGGCTGTGAAATGATCCGGTGATTCATTCTCCTAAATTAGCTATTTTCTATTATGCATTATGAATACAGCTATTACTGACAGCAAAACAAAAATAACTTAAGAAATAATAATAAGAACTATGTTGGAGAAACTATATTTGGGGCAAATATTTGTGTAGTCATTGGAGCTGGGTATTGTACTCCTTGCAAATATGTTATGGCTAAAACTGGTCTTCTTTTCTGAGCATGATTTGTGCATTCATTTCTATGCAAGTATTTGTTAGTTATAATTAGTTGCCAAATTGGTTGAATAGTTGTTAGGTACAACGGCTGTTTGCATTTTCTTGCAATGAATATTTATGATGTGCAAAAATGTCTATCATATGGTATTGGATCCAGGCTTTAATGGAGTAATTGAAACAAAGCAAGTAGAGGGGGAAAAAAAAACCCACCAAAAACCAAACAACAAGATTATGAGAAGTTCAAACCAAATATTATTCACACAGTGAGCAGGCATGTGTGCAGACAGCTGTAGGTATTTGGGTGTAAGCAGCCACTTTCCAAATATTTAAGTCTACTGAAAATTATTTTTAGGATTTTTTTGTTTTCCGAAAATGGTACCATAGGTAGCATGAGTCACTTCTAAAAGCTGTTTAAACTATGAGGCTATGAACACAAACATAAAATCTGAGTTATATTGTTGGTGCCTGCATTGAAGAATTAAAGCTTTGGGTTTTTACACCAATACTGGAACCTTAACATTTTTTTAAAAAAAGATTTCAGAACCTAAGTGTAGACTCCTATTTTTTTTTTAAATTAAGGCTTGTACTTCATCTGCAAATCACTCTGTTCTGTAGCTGCTAATGTGTACCACTGAAAAAATACTAGTGCATGAAAGACAAGATATAGGAATGAGAAGAATTTGTCTTCAGTGAGATTAATGGAGCACAACTCAGTACTGTTTTATTGTTATGTAACCCCAGATTTTAATGCCTGATACGTGCAACAGTCACAAGTGACTGGTTGTCTTACCTCAAATTTGAGCAATCTGGGATACTGTTTTAATATTTACCTCAGTCACGTAATGATTATTACGGCAGTCCTATCTTTCCGTTCCTTATTATTTTTGGTGTGCTTATCTGCAATATTTCAGTGTAGCTGGTGTACACCCAGTAAGCTGTGGGCACTGTGGCAGAACACCACATAGCGCCAGGTCCTCTGATTCTGATCTGGGCTTCATACCTGCACATAAGTCTTGGTTACAGTTCAAAGATATTAATAATTAAAATTAAAACAGCTTAAAACAGAGTAGTTCACCTGAGCACCTTTGCAAGAATGTTTATCAATCATTGGAGAAATAGTGAAAAAAAGTGAAAAATCAGCATGCCAGAAGCTGTGGAATAAATCCTGTAAGACTAGATATTAGAAAGATTAAGCTGCTCTTTCACACAGCAATATATATCTATAATGAGATACAGTTACTTCTTACAAATGGGCCACAGATTAATTAGTTTCAGAATAGTGCAGCTTGGTCACAGTACCTTAAAGGCTCTTGAATAATATTATCCATGACAGGAAAGCAAAGTGAGTATGCAGGAGAGACACTGAGAAAGGCAAATAAACTTGGCTCTTTCCTTTGTCACATCCTGGGGAGACAGTTTCTCTTTAATGACTTTTCACTCAAAAATCCTGATAGGGTGTTACAAGTGTGACCTTCATCTGTAACTTTTCAATTTAAGTAAGTCAGTTAAGGAGAATCAGGTTGGCAGAATCAAAAAAATTGTGTGCAGACCCTAGGGTAAATATTGTTTTAATTTCTTCCTCTCCTGCTTTATGTATAACATTTTAAATGATTCTAATGTTTTCAACCAGATGTGCTGGGACAGAATTATTCAGTTGTTGCACAACTTAAGTTAAAGAGAACATGTACTGTGTGTGCCTGCATAAGTAAATACTATGCTGTGCCAACACTTTGTCTTTTCTGTTTGCGTATTTTCTTCAATCCATCTCCCTCAGGAAAACAGAAGTGCATTGGACTATGCATAAAACACACAGCAAAAACCCCCTCAAACTATGCATGATGCATTATGTAAAGGGAAGAGATTGTAGTGTAATATAAAGAATTTATCAGCATGAGTATGAGATGCCTGCTTTACTCAGAAGCAGAAGCCAAAGCTTAATTATGTATGTCACTCCAATAAATACCAAAAGAACCTTAAGCAGAGATTGTTCTTTGTTATGTGATACACAAAAATTGCTTATATTCATTATTGAGAATTCTTATTTCTACTTGTACATAAAAGTTCATATTTTATTTATAAAAAGGTATATCTCTAGGTGCAACCTGAAATTATTTTTAGATCCACACATGTACTGATGGAGACCCAAACAAACCAAATGCCGTGGTGTGGGAGAAAGAGAATACTGAAATTCACAGCCAAAAGAGCCAGAAAAATTCAGTGTGGGTGAGGTGGAAAGACAAGCTGTAACAGAACCTCCAGGTTTTTGGATCATAAGATATATGTATATCTCAGAAATTTATAACTGATCCAGAACTGAGTGATTCTGTCTTGGGAGACATGCATTTTTGAAGGGAAGAAGAAAGAAGTATTTAATTGTCAGATAATTTAATAATTATTTTTAAATATAACTGTGATTTCGTTCTGAAATGATTAACAAAGAGTGCAGGTGATATCAAAGGCATAAAGTGAAATTATCTCCTATCATATCTACACATGGTTACATTATTGTTTTAATTCAATTTTTTAAAACAATCCTGAAGTAACAACAAACTAGTATTACTTTTCTTTCAACTGTGATATTTATTGACCTATAAATTACTCCTGTGATTTTGTTTCTCTAGTTGTGCTGTTGTGACAGCACCTTTTGGTTATGATAATATCTCTAATAGTTGACAGTAATGGATATTGCATACATGTGAACCTGAGGCAAAGTATGGCTTGCATAAGAAATGATGACAAGATACAACAAACAACAACAACAAACCAGTGGACATAATTACATGCACTTTTTCTCAATACCTCTTTGGGGTGGACTGAAATGTGGATTACTTGCTCCACCCGTTCCAATGGCTGTGGAGGTCCGATATCTGCTCTAGAATTTATACAGTGGAACATCCAGTAACTTTATTCACACAAGTGCTTATAGCCAGGGAAACAAGCAGGAGGATCTTGAGTACCATGTGTTTTCACAAACCCTCGATGTTGTTGGAATAGCTGAGATGTGGTGGGACAACTTGCACAACTAGAGGGCAGCAGATAATGGATTACAGTATGTCTGGAGACTGGTAACAAATAGGGTACCGCAGGGGTCAATCCTGGGACTTGTCCCATGTAATAACTTCATCGGTGACCTGGAAATGATGGGCTGTACTCTTATCAAATCTGCAGGTGAGAGCAGAGAGTGAATTTGGTTGATGAACTCAGTGGGAAGGCTGCCGTTCACAGACACCAAGACAGACTGGAGGAACAGGCCAACAGGAGCTTTATGAAATTCACTGTGGACAAATGCAATCCTGGAAATCCCTGAAAATGGGTTGCCCTGTGTGAAGAGGCTGAGGGACAGGGTCTGGCTTGACCCTGGAGAGAGATAGCTCTGGAGGTACTAACAACAGCCCCAGTCATCCCACATGAGTGCTGACACAGGTTGCGCACAGAGGTTGTGGAGTCTCTTCAAAACATTTTTTTTGAGTTATTCAAAAGCTGTCTGGAATTGGATCTGGGCAGCCTGCTCTGCGTAACCCTGCTTTAGCAGGGATATGGACCAGATGATCTCCAGATGTTCCTTGCAATCTCAACTGTTCTGTGATTCTCTGATGCCATGATATTGTCTAAGGATGTAATTTCAGGATATTGTCTAAGAATGCGATTTTAAAGAGGCTTTTATTCTGTGTTCTAAATCCTTTAACATAGCCAGGTCCTTCAGACTGTAAATTTATCTTCTTCCAAAAAATACAAAATTACACTGCAAGAGTAGAATTGATGTTACTCACTTCTTATTATGTGCATGATGCAACAACAATACTGTCAGTTCTTGTTTTGTAATCACAAATAATATGTTCCTGACTGCGTTCTTGTTGTATAACCTAAATAAGATTTCAGTGCTTTTCTGCTGGTTACTGTATGTACTTTCAGATCTAGACTCGATAAGCACTTTGAACATTGGAGCCAGGGCTGNGAGTTATTCAAAAGCTGTCTGGAATTGGATCTGGGCAGCCTGCTCTGCGTAACCCTGCTTTAGCAGGGATATGGACCAGATGATCTCCAGATGTTCCTTGCAATCTCAACTGTTCTGTGATTCTCTGATGCCATGATATTGTCTAAGGATGTAATTTCAGGATATTGTCTAAGAATGCGATTTTAAAGAGGCTTTTATTCTGTGTTCTAAATCCTTTAACATAGCCAGGTCCTTCAGACTGTAAATTTATCTTCTTCCAAAAAATACAAAATTACACTGCAAGAGTAGAATTGATGTTACTCACTTCTTATTATGTGCATGATGCAACAACAATACTGTCAGTTCTTGTTTTGTAATCACAAATAATATGTTCCTGACTGCGTTCTTGTTGTATAACCTAAATAAGATTTCAGTGCTTTTCTGCTGGTTACTGTATGTACTTTCAGATCTAGACTCGATAAGCACTTTGAACATTGGAGCCAGGGCTGTGACATGGTTATGTCCTATGTGTCCTGAAGCTTTCAACACTGTTGGTGAAGGACCCACTCCTGGGTTCACTTTAGTAAGATTTTACTTATGTATGATAGTAGCAATTTACTTATGTATGATTGTAAAATACATTAGATCCTAGCAGTGGATCTTCTAATTGATTTCTGATATAAAATCCAAATTCATGGCTAAAACTCTGTGTGGGTTTGAAACTTCTTAGCTGTTTGCTCTCAGTGTTCTTCCCTATGGATATTTCCAAGTTTTAGTGAATGCTCTTGTCACAAATTGAGAGCTCAATAAAATATAATGCCCCATAAGAACACAGATTATGTGAATGCTGAATTTATTCCATGAGCCCAAGGGGATAATTTGCTTTTCACATCTTTCTTCTCTCTCAAAATATAGAGCTACTACTACATAGTACGTAAAGGAGACCAGAGCAAACCGGAGAGTTAAAAGTTTGCAATTTACTAACTCAAGCATGAAAGTATAGAAAACAGGCAGGGACTCAGGTTAGTTGGGAAACAAGTCCCAACCTATTGCATTAAAACATGGTTTGCACTAGTCTAATGAGTTTTCTACCAAATGAGGCATGAAACATACTGCCAGAATACAAAGTCAGTAAAATACCCAAATTACTGTATAATGTCATTATATCTTTTATC
Source organism: Piaya cayana (assembly GCA_013389865.1). Classification (NCBI taxonomy): domain Eukaryota; kingdom Metazoa; phylum Chordata; class Aves; order Cuculiformes; family Coccyzidae; genus Piaya; species Piaya cayana. Next base: position 15,441 of record WAAB01001979.1, read on the forward strand.
TTATTGGGGAGCTGGTACAGAATACATTATCTTTAAATTTACACAATCTGCAAAACCAGAAAAAAGCACTTTTTAAATGAATCTACCATTCAGATAAGTGTCTAACAAAAAGAGATCAAAACTGACTGAAATCCATAAGTGCAATATACATCTTCACCATTCGCAAGAACACATGAAAAGAATCGTTTGGTAAAAATGTCTGTTCAGTATTCTATTTACAGTTCTCTTATTTGGATCTATAGAAAAAACCACTAAAAAGTAGGAAGCATAGCATCATAAACAAAATATCTTTTTAAAAAATTATTCCAAATAATTAAGACCTGCAATATTGTTAGTTTAATATTAGCACATATTAAATAGTATGCAGGGATTTGCTTCAAAAGTAAATCTTGATTGTTTTAGAATGCTATGTCAGTATTTAAAGAGGGATGTCTTCTTTCCTTAGTAAGGAATTGTGTTAAGTTACAAGTGATGTTTTTGTGTGGCTAAAGAAATTTGTGATTAAAAAAAATTAAAAAAAAGAAAAAGATCTGGAGTAGTTTGTTCAGGATTCTATTTCTGTTTATGTCTCTAAGAGATCTCTCTGCAACTGTAAGACAATTGGATGTTTCAAAATTAATGGAATTTCTATTAGATCTCACGAGGCTGGAATTTGTTTGTTCCAATCTCCTCAGACATGAGTGTATTGTCTGCTCAAGTGTTCTCCCTTTGACTATTCCTGAATTTCATTTTTCAGCAGTTTCATTACAAACTATACCCAGAAGCTTCCTAAAATTCACTACAAGTCAGTGTATTGCATCAATTATTGTGTGTGATGAATTAAATCTTCATTTATCCTAAATGCCAATAGACAGCTCTGAATCCTTCCTGCATGGCCAAACATTGCTTTAAGCGCAGGCAGAGCTCTGCCTCCGTTTTCTAGGTTGGTTCACTCTTTTGCATCCTTTTGCTGTTATCTGATATTAGAACAACTGTGTTTCCTCTAAATGCAGTCTTTAACAGGTGGCTGCCCCTCAGCCTCCTCAATGTCCTTTCATTTGCCCAATGGTACACTGACATTGACAGACTCTGTATTCATTTTTAACACATCCCAGGCGTTTTCCTTCTAGATACCTCTGGAAATAGAGTGCTGTTGAACTCTGCGGCCAGCTATAACATTTGTTACAAATTAATTTCCTACTTGCCTGGCATTTTCTTGATTTATGTGCTTCTGAAGGTATTTTGATGCCTTCTTGTGCAGCGGTAGAGTTTCAAGCTTCACATCAGGATGATAAACTGGAAGTAGGATTGAGGGCCTGTAGTTTTGCCTTACCAATCTGTAATGCTTTTCCCTTCTGGGGGAAAAAAATTCTCTCACTTTCAAAATATGTAATCTGATTTCCTCTGTTATATGAGTTTGTCTAATGGAGCACTTTATCTTGGGAGAGGATGCTGGGGCAGAAGAACTGGGCAAGAACTAAGGCCTTTCTTCCATGTGAGAGGACTCCAGAAAGCAAGGGAACCGCGACCTTTGCCATCTTTCAGGCTACAGGAAGGGACGAGGCTGATTCGGGTTAAACTGTTAGTGACCTGGCAAAATGTTCACTCAGGAAAAAAGGAGAGGGGAAAATGTGTTCTCATTAATCTTTGTGGACCTTTTAAAATAAATTTTGTTGTATAACCCTGTTTTTTTTTTTTTACTGCAGTTTGCAAATTGGCTCCTCTGATACTGGGAAGAGCAATATTTTTATTTAAAATCTAATTCTTTTAATGTGCAGTTAAGATAGCTGGTGCTAGTGTTGTATCTGCCCATCACTTGTACACGCTTGCTCTAGCAGTGCAGCTAGCTTCAGTGCCACACTGAAATCCACCCTTGTTTGGCACTATTTTTAAAAATTATTAGGTCTGCATTGTCTTTGGCTGTAAAAATGTCACATTAACATATAACCTTGATGACAGTAATTGTTTTTATTGGCACTCTATTTTACTTTAAGATGGTCCAGCCTGCTTTTCTCTTATATTTGCCTCAATTACTCAATTACTTCCTTTGTTCGATTCATGAACTAACTGCAGAAGACTTCGTCACTGATAAGAGAGTAATATGTCACCAGACACAGGAATCTCTTACCACATGTTTCTTTGGTTTTCTTCTTCTGTCTTCCATAACATAAATTGCGGTCTCCTCCAACGTCATCATTTCTTTTTTCTGTGACCTTCTGGAGATAATACAGATGTCCATCCAATGCAAAAGGGATCAATGTGGCTCTGGGGGAAACCACAGTGGAAAATGTAAGCAACTTTTCAGATACCTTGGTGCAGGCAGAACATCTGTAGGGATGAGCAAGTGCCCTCTGAGCAAAATGATTTCCGTGCTCCATTGGTTTTGATCTCAGACTTTCCATAAAAGACCTTTACAACTGAGCATATGTTGAAGAATACTGTCAGTGCTACAGTTCACTGGACTTTCAGTCCTGATGATGCCATCATTGCTGAGTGTTGATACTTAACACTGCAGATTCATAATTTTCATTTATTTTGTTTGAGAAGTAGCTGAACACAACTAATTGTTTTCCAGTGTGAATAAGGTCTCTCTGCTTTGGATGCCCTCAAGAAGTATCACGTCACAGCATCTCAGCTTCTTGTGCCTGTGCCTCTGTGCAGTCTTTTAGACAGACCTCTTTTCAGTGCTGGAGAAGAGGCCTGACAGCAAATACTGGGCTCAGTGGACCATTGGCATGTGGGAGAAATGGCTGAGAAAGCTGGCTGCATTGGGTAATCGTGACTAAATATCCTCTAAAACTTCCTTCTTCTGTACTCTCCCTAGAGAGATATGAAAGGAGATAACCTGCTGTTTACCAGAAGCACTCTTCCTGGTAAGAGCACTTGGACAAGGGTTTGGACCAGTGAAAGAAGGTATTCCCTTCCCTCAGGTGGGTAACCTGGCTCAGTGGGTTTAAGGACATTATCCTCTATGAAGCCTTCTTACCTCTCTGTGTTGCAACATGACTTCCACTCCCAGTGACCAAAATCAGAACAGACGACTACAGATAGGCTCTTGTACAGCTTTTTCTTCCTCAGAAGTAGCTAAACAACAATTTAGGAGGGAGATTATCCATAAGGGTGGTTTTTTTAATCCTGAAAGCTATTAAAATGTGACATACAAAATGAGAACTCTATTAAATAGTGTCCTTTGTCCATCCACAAAAAAATACTACTGCGTGCAGGAAGATGATATTTTTATTTGGAAATCAGCTCTTTCAGCAGAAGTCCTTTTATTTTTGTATGTTGGTGTTTTAGATAGTAGTTAAGGCTGGCATACTTTGCAAAAATGTTCAAGATCAGTTAAGTTGTTTCTGGTGCAGATTAATAGATTTCAAGTGCAAAGTAGAAATTTAAAGAACCTTTGGGCCATTCCTGCACTGCAGTATGGAATCAAACTTATTTGTCACAAAAGCTTGATTTTAAAAGATAACTTTCTTTTCTCCTATTCAGCAAAATGTAAATTTCACTAGGTAATAACAATAGTTGTCTATGAAAAAATGTTTCTTCATTTGGCACTGTTTAGCACATTCTAATGAATTGTGGCAATAAAGGCATCTTTCTTGTGCTTTATAGTATATTAAACTAATGCCTTCAAGGGAGAATACAAAGAGATACAAAGCTGGCTGCAAGGGGTATCTTTTGTATAACTTTTTGAGGTAATTATATAGTAGACTGTAATGACTACTGATTGAAAAGACAGATACTATGTTTTTCCTCTCAGGTAAGATTAAGACATATTTAGGATCTAAATAACTTCAAGCATTTGAAAGGAAATATATTTTATTGGTGAAAGACTGAAGTTGAACAGCTGATGTTACTAAGCTGTCCTCCTCCAAAGAATTAAAATTCATCATAAGTCAAATTTTGTAGTTAACAGTTAATGGGAACACAGGGGAAACTACAAATACATACGCTGTAATTTTTTTTCTCCCCTCACTGTGTATTATAGTGGGAAATGTTAGTTAGTGGGGAACAGTATGCATGACCTAGAATTCAATATTTGTCTCTGCAGGATGAAAGGTCATTACAAGCATAATGAGTAATGAGAGAGGAGAGGAAAATGGATGGGGACAGGATTTCACTCTATTTCTATACTCTTCTATGATTCTATTAATTTATCAGTGGACTGTATTCTGTGAGGTACTGAATTATACCTGGAGTCAAAACTGTGGGAATACAGAACCATAGAATCACAAAATGGTTGGGGTTGGAAGAGACCTTAAAGATCTTGTTTGTAAAACATCTTGCACATTGCACAGCTGAAAAAATACGGCAAGTATTCTAAGTGTCTTGAAGCTATTTCCAGTGATTTTAACAGCACGAAGACTTTTTAAAGGAATTTACAATCCCAGAGTACGCCCAGGGAAGTTGTGGATACCCCCTTCCTGGAAGCACCGAAGGCCAGGTTGGATGGGGTCTTGGGTAACCTGGTCTAGTGGAATGTCCCTTCCCATGACAGCATGTTGGAATGGGATAATATTTAAGGTCCCTTCCAACATAAACTATTCTATGATTCTATGATTCATTGACTATGTGTGTTCATAATACATCATTGGTAGGATACTGCTTAGTGAACAAAATAGAATAAAGTTATTATCTTCCAAATGAGAAAACAGAAATATGGGAACTGCCTTAGGGAATCAAACCATCAGTCCAATATTTTGTTTAGGAGTTGTCAGTGCTAGATGATTAGATTCCTAATCCTCTCTCTGCCAACAAATTCTCTGAAACAAATTATCAAAGAAATACTTGATTATTCATATATTTTTTTGTAACTACCTTTACACAGAAATTTTCTTGAAATACATGTAAAATTGGCATTATATTCATGACACTGTCAGGAAAATCCACAGAGGAGCTAAGAAAGGATTTTTTGGAGGATGATTAGATTTAGTGGTGAAAACCGAAGAACTGAGCAGCAGTGGATGATGGAGCTGCCCCCAGTTATGGGGTGTGATGTGTCCCCTGCAGGAGAGCTAGTGGCAATGACTGTGAGACAAACAGCCTGTGTTACTCTCAAATTACTCCAATATTATGACTGATTTGTTTTGAAGAAGTGTATTGGAAATCTGTTCTGAAGAATAATGCATGCATGGTGACCAGTGATTCATTATCACTCATTTAACAGTGGGCTTCAAACCAGGGCAGACGTATAAAGATGCAAGCTATTTATGAATTAGTATGTGAAATCTGCACTACAGGAACATTACTCACCTTTACAGAAGTCCTGGCAACTCTGAAATATATTCCTATATGTTAATAAACTAGCAAAGAAGTAGAACTAAATGAACATCACACTTTCCTGAGTTTGAACATTTAATCTTTTTCTTTTCCCTAGGTCATTTCCATTACTGACATTTTAGTTTAATAAAAAATTGACTGTGTCCCATCAAAAAGTCTATATTTTGTACTTAAATCACCATCAGGCACAGTGGTGGTCAGATATATTTAGCAAGGAATATTGATGGGAATTTCTCATTGCAACAACATGCATGTGTAAGGTGTTCAGCAACATGAGTTCTTTCTCTCTTAACATTGTACAATCAATATTCTGTTACTGCAGTGTGGGCTCTGTTGCACTGTAGCTGACTTAGTGTGTAAGACTCAAGGATGCAACAATGGAAATAATTCTAATTTCTACACATAAAATGCATGCAAGTTGTTTATTTTGGCTGTAACAGTCCCATTCCAGTACCTGTTGTTTCAGGTATTGTTTTCTGTAATTTCTTTAAACAAGAGTTTGGGAAGTTTTAATTTTTTTTCCTTGGGATTCTCTTCAGTAATAATTTCAAAGAAGCATCATAACCTTCTATAATGAGGGGAAATGACCTCAAGTTGGCCAGAGGAGGTTCAGATTAGATATTAGGAATAAATTCTTCACTGAAATGGTTATCAACCACTGGACAAAGCAGCCCATAGAGGTGGCTGAGTCACCATCCCTGGAAGTACTTAAAACACAGGTGGATGATTTGCTCAGGAATATGGTTTAATAGTGGTATGGTACTGTTGGAATCAATGATCTAAAAGGTCTTTTCCAGCCTAATGTTTATATGATTCTATGTTTCTTATGTTGCTTAAATTCCTTCTGCTTGTTTTACTTTGTACGATGAAGTCTGTAACCTTANGGATAATGCAAAGGAGAGACCCCTGTGGGTGGCACAGATTATCCTGGTGCCTCAATCTCTTCTCTGCCTCCTGCTTCCAACAGGAGCTGTGCCAGTGCCTGCTCAGGCCCTTGGAGAGGTGCAAAGGGGACCCCCTTTGTAAAACTGGGCATGGAGGTAGAAGCGGAGGAGAAAGATAAGGAATGTTTTGGGCATGAGTGGATTTCAGAGGGTGGGTGAAACAGGTGAGGTGAAACACGCTGAGGTTCAGTCCCTCTTGGGAAGGGACGTGGAGTGGGAAGTGGGGGAAGCAGAGTGAGAAAAAGAAAAGCCTTCACCTGGAGCACCCTGTGAGTTCCCACAACCTCATGACTTCTTTTGTTTCTAAAATCCCTTAGACACCCAAATAATTCTGCCAGCATTGTTGAATTGATTTTTGAATTTATTTCAACATTACTTTAGGGGGTGGAAGTCAAGTTTGTCCACACAGCCTACATGTCCTTATTTGACACTGCTTGCTTTAACCTCACCTGCGCAGGTGTTTCGTTGGTGGCTCTGAATGGATGCTGTAATGCTCTGCTTTCTCCTCTTCCCTCCCAAATCCTGAGGCAAAAGTGCAAGGAAAAGAGTTTTTGAGGCAATCAGGGTATATGTGCTTGTCACTCAGTTTCAATGTGTCAAAGCACTGCACCATAGGTTCACTATTTGTGGAGTTTTCTTCAAAAACCAGAGCCTCCAGAGAGAGGAAAGAATCATGTCACTATGTGTGTCATCCAAAGGATAGCACTCGGTGCTCACTGCTGCCCTCCTAAAGCCAAGAAAGTAGTGGAGAAGGCAGCACTGCTGCTGCAATACTAAGCTGTTCCGGAGAGTTTCACTGATGACAGAACTCTTAAGTGGAAAGGGTGAGGGGAACTTGAAAGGCCATAGAGACCAATTGCCTGCTGAAAGGCAAAATCAGCCATAGATGTACAGTTCCTGACAGATGCTTGTCTAATTTAGGCTTAAGGCCTCCAGCTGGAAGATAAGATGAGGTCCCCTATGCAGAACTTGGGTTTTACTGTACTACCGTGGCTTATCAGAAGCATTCATCTATGCTGATAGCTGATACTCGTACTTATAGATCTTATTTACCTTTAGTTTACACACAGTATTTGCTTTTTTTTTTAGACATTGCAACATTATTAACTCAAGTTCAGATAATAATTCATAATGCCAAATCCTTTTCTTCGTGATGACTGCTGAAGTGGTTATTGTACACTCTGTATTTATGTAGTGGATTACTCTTACTCAAACACAGACCTTTATTTATTTGTCCTGACTCAAGCATGTCTTTTTTTCTTCCAGACCATTTTCTGTATTTGGTAAGAGGCTTTAGAATTCTAATCCTGTCCTCTGGTGTCTTTGTAACCCTTCTTGCAGCACATCTAGTATCTATTCCTTCATACAAACTGTCAGGGCAAGTATTAAGTTGTGCAGGCATAAGACCTAGGGCAGACCACCAGAGAACCCATTAGGGGCACCTCTTTGGTGTGGTAGCGCACCTTCTAGTCCAATCTTGCTCATGAGATTAATGCAAAACGATGTCAGAAGCCTTACTGAAATAAAAATATTTCAAAGACGCTGCTTTTCCCCTGTCTGTGAGAACCATTACTCTGCCACAGGAAGAGAGGAGATTATCTTGACTTGATTTGTTCTTGAGTGATATCTATGCCATAGTTATTTTCTAGGGGCTTACATACCAATTATTTCCTTAATTTTTTTTCCTAAGAAAGAATAATGTCAGCATTGCCTTTGCCTTTTTTCCTGAAATATATTGCCATCCTCCATTAGCCCTCAGTGACAACTGCTAATGCTTCTGAAGTTGTTCAGACACTTCTGTTTCATGCATGAGAGTAAAATTCATTAGGCCCAACTGATTTGAAAACAGCTAATTTATCAAAGTATTTTCTAGTCCATTCTTTTCCCTGCTACTCTTGAGTTCTTACTCCTTTCTCACTGGTGCTAGTTATACTAAGTGTCTAATATGAGAGTGGCATTTTTTTTTCTTGGCGACATTGGACTGTAAGTGCCTACTTACCACAGAGCAAGAAACCTTCCTTGGGCTTCCATTTCAATATGCTTGTTTTCTCTTGCTTCTGATATCTCATTTTGGAACTTGCTCACTTTTTTCCTTTTGTCTGCATATGCTCTTTCAAACCTTTCTGTATTAGTTCTGCCTAATTTACAGTTTCTATGTGTTTTGATTTTAAGATTACTGAATGACCAATTATTTACCTACCTACCCTTTTTTAGTTTACTCTGTTTTCTGCACTGAGATATTTTCCTTTTCTTTAAGGAACTTGAGATCTATTGGATCATAATGGTCAGTTCACAGAATTTCTTAAAACGCACCTTTTAAAAGTCTATTAAATTAATTAATTAGCTGGACAGTTCTGCTTATCTATTATTTTATATATTTTGTCACCCAACTTGCATTTCAAATGCAAGGTAATGTCTACTGCTGTTTTTCTCTGTGCACTTCTTCTCTAGAGCTGTACTTACAATCAATGAATCATTGAATTACTTGGGTTGGAAGGGACCTTTAAAGGTCATCTAGGCCAACCCCCCTGCAATGAGCAGGTACATCTTCAACTAGATCAGGTTTCTCAGAGCCCTGTCCCAGCCTGACCTTGAATGTTTCCAGGGATGGGACATCTGCCACCTCTCAGGGAAGCCTGTTCCAGGGTTTCACCTCCCTCATTGTACATCTTTTCTTCCTTACATCTAGACTAAATCTGCTTTCTTTTAGTTTAAAAACATTAACCTTTGTCCTGTTGCAACAAACCCTGCTAAAATGTTTGTTCTCATCTTTCTTATAAATCCTCTATAAGTACTAGAAGTTTGCAATGATGTCTCCTTGGAGCTGCCTTCTTCAGGCTCAACTCTCTTAGCCTTTCTTCATAGGAGAAGTGTTTAATCTCTCTGATATTCTTTGGGACCCTTCTTTGGACCTGCTCCAACCGGTCCATGTCTTTCTTCTGCCGAGGGTTCCAGAGCTGGATGCCGTACTCCAGGTGAGGTGTCATGAGAGCAGAGTGCAGAAGTAGAATCACCTCCCTTGACCTGCTGGCCACACTTCTTTTGATGCAGCCCAGGATACAGCTGGTCTTCTGGGCTGTGAGCACACTTTGTTGGCTCATGTCCAGCTTTTTTCATCTACCAGTACCCCCAAGTCCATCTTAGTGGGGCTGATCTCTCTCACTTATGTATGCTATGTTCTAGCCAAGTGAACTAGTTCACTAGGTCTTTTGCAGCAATTAAATCAGAAGTATGATCACTTTAAGACTTCCTTCTCCTGCTTATTCACTACATTTGTTGTATTACTCTACAGGCATCAAAACTCATTCCTCATAGCTTCGTTATGAATAAACCTGATTCCTAAATCACGAGCCTTCTCCTGATTACTTTATGAAAAACTTGTTCATAAGCGTTGTTGTGATGTCCTTTCTTTTGCCTCCTTTTCTTTGGAAAGTTGCATGGCACAGTATTTCTATGCCCTTCACAAATGAGAATCCTGGAGCCTCCTCCATAATACAAAGTGAGACTTCCAAGAAATGACATGTCCAAGGCTCTAGGAAACCTGTTACCCTGATCATAACTGCATTGAACTCATGGATCTCAGTGGCAATCTGAGGCTGTAATGAGAGAACCTAGGTTAACAAAAACAGAAAACTAAAACACAGGTTGCAAAAGGATCCTGAAAATCACGAACATTTTTTTTAAATCCTGAGATTCTGCTGTCTAGCAGCATATAATTACTAATAGTTCAGGAGGTAGGAGACATATTAAAAGTTTTGTGAGCGCTTGTTTGATATGATCTATCTAAATAAGTTCATTTCACCCCTCCCGTGCTCATGTTGCATATAATTTCTTTCTACTTTTTTTGTTTATTTTTATTGATTCATTAATTTCACAGAATTACTAAGTGAGAGAAAAACACCTATTTGCAATCTAATCAAGCAAACAAATATAATTATAGCTATCTAGTGTGTTCTTACTTGCGTTTGTCTTATTGGCCTTTGCCTCGATTGTTTTCTTGTTTGCTAATCATAAACTCAGGAAAATGTACATTAGGTGGAGCCCCCTATCCCCAACATATGGTAGACTAAATGGTTAAACCAAATATATTATAAAACCATGAAAATCAAAACTGAAAGCCCCGTACTTTTTAGTGGGAGTTTGTCTTTATGTTATATGTCTGTGCTATCTGCCACAGGGCACTGGCCACTGTACAAGGGCCACTACACTGAAGTTATTTGGTTTACATAGGTTTCAAACAATTGTCGCTGAATAGGCTGATATTTTTTTCAAAATGTTTTCTGGGGATGCATAATGAAGCAGGCCAAGGTCTATTATCTGTCTGCCTCATTATGTGGTTCTTCTCATGATATATAACCTCACTTCTGCCACTAGATGAGTCTATTGTGTTCAGAATACCTACATGGACTAGCTCTGAGCATATACCATTCTCCAAATCATTCCTGTGTATTACCTAGGAGAGTACTGGCTGTCATGAGACATAACTATGCCAGGAACATTCAAATAGTTAAACAAAATAGACATATGGGTGAAGAAACTACTTCAATACCCACTTATTTTTTTGCATATACAAATCCAAGAAAATGCATTTCATCAAGGTTTTTTAGTTATTCAGTGATATCCTTCTTGAATGAGAAAAATGCTTTCATTATTAGAAATGAAAACATAATTCTAAATAACTTTTAAAGCTGTGTTTTAAAAAAGATTTACATAACACATGTTTGGATTACAATGATTTTCCTAGAAAAGTTAAAAAAATTAATGACAAATCCCTGTTTTTTTAAATAAAATTCAACAGTAACAACCATATATGTTATCACAGTGGACAGGTAAGTGTTCAAAAAAAATTATGCTTAGAACAACAGCTGAATATTGAGAGAGAAATGGAGAGAGATGTCAGCTTCTTCTGAGGTGGTACTTGAGAAGAGATAAAACACTAAAAAATATGCTGCTCTGTTTATGCAGGACAATGAAACAAAAATAACATTAGATTTTACATTTCTATGTCTTTAACCTGAGTGATAAAACTCTCAGATTTGGGGTTAAAATAGTTTATGTGTAGAATTAAATAAACAAAGATGGTATTTTTCTGTGTTTTTAAAAAAATATTTAGCATTTCATATCATTGTCTTGAACTGTGGCAGCTAATGGAATGGACTCCGTTTGGGTGCAGTAATGAAATCCGTTTATTATGCACAAGCTATCCCAGTGATTTTCCACACTAAAGTCTCACAGTACAGCCATTCAGTCTAACAGTTGCAGCAATTCAGCATAACTCTACTTGCTACAAATGTTTCTCTTGTCTAGTAACCAAAAAGTCTCAGAAGTTCTTCTGCAGTTATCTCAGCTCTGTGTTCTCTCCTCCTGCTTAGCTGTTCCACCATTTCTTGCTTAACTGTCTCATGGTTTCTTGCCAACGAGTGCGAGGATATCGGTTGTATTATCCTGCTTGTACGTGGCGGTGAAATCTTCCGTACCCACATGCATGCTTTTGCCATACCACTGAGAAGAATATATTTTTATTGTGAGAGGGCCTGGGAGATACAGATCGGATCTATGTATTGCGTTGTGCAGCATTCTGTTCTCAGCAATTGTTTTCATTATGTGAGACTGTCTAAAGCTTAACAATTATGGTGGAAACAAGTGCAAGTCTGAAATGAAGCATCAGCTATTACAACAACTTTTTCTGCTGTGGCTTTTCATCTTGTGGTATGTCAAGCTAACTCGTTTGTGTAGATCAAAAAAGTTCTCCCCTGCTTGTTCTTGCTCAGTCTTTTTCTCCTGTCTTGTTCTGTTAGCGATGTCGTACTTGATCTACTCTCTTGTATCCTCCTGGATGTGAATACCTGTGCTACACTGTCTGTGTTCTTAAAGAAGAAAACACATCATGGTTTCATTTTTCCAGTGCCATATTCTCCTTCATCCATGACTGAGAATCTAATTTTTGTCACATATTTATCCCTGGAGGTGTTATAAATTATGATAGCTGTTTGGTAAGGGTAGAGCTATGTGTCAGGGCTTGAGCCAGTCTGGAGGTTCAGTGATGCCTCCAGGGTAGTTTGTGTCTCACACCCGCTGTCCCATTTTCTTCTCTTTTTCCTACAGCTCCTCACCTTGCAATCCTGACCTCTCTGTTGAGCTGGCTCTGTGGTTCCTCTGATCTTGCTCCAAGCCAATACAAACTTGCTCAACCAGTAGAAAATCAATCTAGTGGAAAAAGAAAAAGGCTTTTTTTTTTCCTTCTGTGTTAGTGAGTTGGTTACTGTTTGTTCAGATGTGCTCTAGAGGTAGCGTGGTGGGGGCAGGAAATATAATGTATGGAGGAATGTATGTTTGCGGACTTTGACTTCCTTTTCGATCACAGTAAATACTAAATGGGTTTATCTGCATCATGTGACCCTGTACTCAGAACTGACTCAAATGCAGTTTACTCCAGGGTAAGACATTACAGTGCGTCAGCTGAATGGCATTAAGATACAATAAACTCAGCCATGGATGAGAACTTTGTACTAGCTCCAGTTATTTGAATAATAGCTCTCTGATAAATGCAACACTTGAACTTCAGTCAAATTCCCATGTTCAGTAGGTTATTTGCAGCTGTAGCCTTCGGTCAGCAGAAAAATCAATGGATGAATTTCAGTGTATGTAATTCATCTAACAACCTTGGGCTTTAACTTAGATGCCCCTCATGCTTGGTCAGATAAAATTTGCCACTGGAGACATTAGTGTCTTTCTATTGATTAGAGAATGAACTTTGACCTTTACATTGGGAGCACTGAAGGAAGTGCAAACTGGATGCCTAAGGCTAGTTGATTGGATCCTACTCATTGAGAAATCAAATAAACATAGTTTACAGGACAAGAGAAGGCTGAGGTTGGAAGGCACCTCTGGAGATTGCTTAGTCCAAAACTGCTGATTAGGACAGTGTTACCTGGAGCAGGTCAGTTCTGTGTTCAGTTGGGTTTTGAATATCTCCAAGGACAGTGACTTTACAACCTTACTGGGTAATCTGTTCCAGTGTTCAATCACACTTGCAAATGAGATTTTTCTTAATTTTAAATAGGCTTTCTTGTATTTCAATGTGTGCCCACTGTGTTATGTCTTTTTACCGGGCACCACTGAGAAGTATTTGGCTCTGTTTTCTTTATCCACCTCCCTGTCAGGTATTTATATGCTTCATTCATAAGAACCCCCTGAGCTTCTGGAGGCTAAATAGTCCCAGCTCTCTGAATCTTCTATGATAGATGCTCCAGGCATTTAGTCACCTTTGTCAACCTTCATTAATCTCCCTTATTTCCATGTCCCTCTTGCATGGGGGAGTCCAGAACTGGACCTGGAGTTCCAGAAGTATCTCGTCAGGGCTGAGTAAAGGGGAAGGGTCACCTTCCTCAACCTGCTGGTGATGTTCTTCCTTATGCAACTGAAGAGGCTGTTGACTGCCTTTGCTGAGAGCACGTTGCTAGTTCATGTTAATGTTGCTGTCTGCCAGACCCCAACGTCCTTCTCTGCAAACCTAATTTCAAGCTAATTTGTCCCCAGCATGTACTGATGCACAGGGTCCAGCAAATCTCCATTTCTGTCAGGAAAATGCACTCCAGTAATCTCTTGGATTACTTGTTTCCTACTGTACTGTCCAGCAAATGTGGAGTTGTTCAAGTACCCCATGAGGACAAGGTTTGTGTGAGACATCTTCCAGTAGCTTGAAGAAGGCCTCATCTATTACTTCTTTAGAAATAGGTAATCTCTACTTCAACATCAATAACTTAGTTAAAATAATAATTTTAAACCAAGTAATTTCATTGCAGTATGGAAATATTTTAAACACTTCCAGAAAGCATCATTCTCTTGTTAATCACCAAGAAATTTATAAACAAAAAACTGAAGAATGAGATATGAGTGGAGATATGGGCTCCTAAGAAACCATATAAATTAAGTGTAATTTTTTTACTACTTGTCATTATACTTAGTATATCCTAAATATAGTGTTCACTAATAACTTGAAAGAGAACTTTCTAGGACAAGAAACAGGTCTTCCTTTGTGTTTTGATGATGTAAAGTATTAACAACTACTCAGTTAGCTCAGCAAAAATGACTGCATCTGTGGAGTATCTTTATGTAAACTCCATTCGTCCTTGAACATTTTTCTCGTTTAAATATTCTGTGTATGCAAGATACTCTGCAGAGGACAATGCAAATACATGCGCTGTGCATAAACAATGTGACATAATAGAAATGAAAGGCAGGGAACTAGGATAAAATCCATCAAATCTGATAAAAGATGGTAAGCAATATAACACAGGACAGTAGAATTAGGATGATGAAATACTGTACTAGGAAGGTAAACTGATTTGATAGGTGGGATGTTGTTAATGAGGTGAAGCTTTATAATTGTAAAATTAAAATACTAGGACAGGGCGATGGATAGAAGGAAGTAGGACTGAAGTGTCTGATAAATCCTAGCAGTAAGGTGGCACTAATAATCCTTGATAGGTTTTGCTTTGAGATTCATGCAAATTTGAAAACTCTAATTGCTTGGTTTCTGTGTTTTTTTTAAATGTACTCTCTAAAATGGTGATATGCTGTCTAACAAGGAGCTCAGTGCTGTGATGGATTGTCTGGGGTAGACCTATCTGCAGTGGTTTAAGACATCACTGTCACCAAGACCTCCACTTTTCTGCAAGCCCTTCTGTGGCCATCTGAGGAATGGGAACACAAAATGTAGGTATAAGCAGTCTCTCTGTGTCCAGCTAGAGGTCTGGCTGTCACCATATCCTGTTCTCAGCAGAGGCCAAGGGCTGGGGTGGATATGTGACAGCACCTGGCTGTTGCCATGCACGTTCCAGGAGGGACAAGTTTGCACAGCCATGACAAGCTCAGCTGCAGACAAGACGAAAGGTTCCTTTGTGCCCCACTCTGGGCAGGGAGGTGCAATTTTTTTTTTTGTTTAGAACACACAGGTTTTAATTTAAAACTAATGAGAGATTCAAACCAAGCCTCACTGAGGACAGCAGATCATGAAAGGAGATATCACTGCAAATAGAATAGTACAGTTGACATCCCATCAATGCAAGTCAGTGATAACTGACCATTTCCTTACCTATAAAATCTATAAAGAGCAAACATTAACGTGTGTGTAACAACCTGGTTCTGAAAACAAGCAGGGAGAAACTCTTAAGTACCTCATTTCTTCCATGTAATTCAAGGAAACTGGTTTTCTTAGTGTGTAAATGTTTGTGGGATTGAAGTCAAGCACTTCATTGTATGGGATCTGTATTAAAATGGTAGAACTGGGCATTCAATTTTACACTTACATTAATCTCTGTTGTGGAAGTGTAGGAGGACTGCATGTCTCTAAAGGCAAAAGCTGGACTGACTACCCCAATACCGTGGCACAGTATTGCACAACATAGCACAATACTGCTACATATATGTTGATAAGGGTTTCAGTTAAACAGGAAGGTGACTATTTTGGTAAAGTTTAAATGTCAAAAGCATTTAAAGTTCAATTTGGAAAGATACATAAAGAATATAAATGTATTTTCCAAACACCTAAGCTGACTACAAACCCAATTTCTTGGGACTTGAAATTTCCAAAACTGCAAAGCACATCATTAGGACTAGGTCTTGTTTTATTTTGGCTCTGATCTTGGATATTTTTTCAACACCAGAAAATACTGGAAAGCAAATGGAAGTAAAAAAGCTGAAGATAAGACCTTTTTGAAAAATAGAATCCAAACCCAAATTTCTTTTTTAGTTTTGGATGAAACTCAAGCATGGCATTTTTAATGCTTTCAGTTTCTTGCTCCATTCCCTATGCTGCCACACGGTATTGTTCTCATTATGAAGTTAGAGAAGATTTACAGGAAAGTATTTTGTGGGTTTTGGGGCTGGTAGACATTTGGAAGAACTGAGGAGTGGACAGTAGAAGCACTGTTTCAGGTAGCAGTTGGAAATGTATTAGTGGAAATGAGGAAATTCTCTAAGAAAGGAATTACAAAAAACAATGGAAGGCAATGATTTGCACAATGGTATGCTTATTTGGAAATATGCTGGTAGTGGTAATACAAGTTGTTTATTTCTGTTTTGGTAATACTTCTTAGTGAGAGTATAAGGAATGACATAATTTAGACAAATAAGCACCCACTTGAGATTTGGACATGATGTCAAGCCCTGCCACACTGCCTAGTTGAGGAAATTTCAGTCATTAGAGGACTTGGTGAACACGAAATACGAGGGCGTTCCTGTCTGCAATTTTGAGACATAGACAGTGTTTCACAGCAGTTCCTCATGCCTACAATATCACGCTCAGAGCAGATGAACATCAACATGTCTAGCTGTTGCCTTGGCAAACTTATTTAATAAATTTTAGCCTTCCTTTTGGCTATTGCAAGTTAGGGAAACCTACAAAATTAAGAGATTATTCTCCA
Organism: Piaya cayana; assembly: GCA_013389865.1. NCBI lineage: Eukaryota > Metazoa > Chordata > Aves > Cuculiformes > Coccyzidae > Piaya > Piaya cayana. Next base: position 32,074 of record WAAB01001979.1, read on the forward strand.
GTATAAGCCTATAGCATAGCACAGAAAACTCTGAATTGTGCAACCTGGGCCTTGGTGTTTGCCTGATTACAGGACTATCTCTGAATTCAGAGAATAAGCTACAGGAAGAAAAGGCAGAGGATTTATGTTAACATAGGTAAATAATGATTGCAGATATAACTCACGTACATGGCATAAGAGCTGAACATTTCTTAAAACCAATATTATCTCTACTCTTTCTTTGGCAAACAAATAAGGATTTTGTCTCCTCTGATTTCCAAACTAGGTCTTACTCAATACCGGGAAAAGTTTACTGTTTTAACTATACTGACAAAATGTTCTAATGTACGTTTAGATTTGTCAGCAAAGGGAGATTGCTTATACTGCCTATACCAATTCCCTGGAGAAAATGACACTGGAAACTTACCCTCTATCCATGTTTCTGTTACGATAATTAAGTATGTGCTTGGAATTTTTTGGCATAATAATGACTACAAAATAACACAGCTTTGATTATCTATACTGACATTTAAATTTTGCCTTGGAGGAAAGTACCTCCTTGCCCTCCCACCTTGATGTCTTCATCTGAATTTCTTACAAAAGTGGAGAGAGCTTCCATGGTTTTCTTGGCACTTTATTTTTGGTAATGGGTATTGACTTTTCTCATTTTAATCTTCAGTAAATGGGAAGAGAACAGAAGTTAGGTGTATAGCAATAGGGACAGGAAGGAAGCATCGTATTGCCTCATTTCTCTGCACTACCAGTCCTAACATTTTCTCTTTCATCTGCTTATATCAGCTGTGATCAGGAGCAGAAACAAGATTATTTCAATATTTGTGAAGTAGAAGCAGCAGGGGCATATTTAGAAGCAGAAATATTTCAGTTTAAAGAAAAAGATGCTTAAACAGACTTGCTTTGACCTACCAGTAACTTTTATTTGAGTAAATAACTTCTCAGCTTCTTATTACTAAGTTTAAATTTAGCCCAGGATACACCTATTGCCTTGAAATGAACTATTCATTTATTTTTCAAATTATGTTTATTATATCACTACTAGGATTTTGCAATGACACTCTTAGAGAAAGTAGAAGGACTCCATCTAGCAAAATCAGGACAGCATGTTCTCCTCTCCTTTAAGATCAAACACAGATTAGTCTCCTGCATTTGCTTCACCCCTCTATGTAAATATGTAAAACCACAGATTGGATTATTAAGTTTACCTTGTTCAGTCACTCTGGTGACACTGATCCATATGTCAGCTTCCTAGAGTTCTGTAAAAGATGAAATTAGTAAGGAAATAAAGATCAAGGGTCAGAGCTTTGGTAAACAACCAAGGCCGAAGGAAGTTCATTGAGGTGAAATTGTTTAAAACAGATATGTCAAGTAGCCATTTAAATTTCAGATATTGGATTTATAGTGCAAATAGGCAGAGAGTAAAATCAAGCCAGGAAATATGTCCCTAATAGAGATATCCCAGTGAATGAGAAAAAAATTCTATGTGACTTCTCATAAGCTGCCTCTACTCAAGTAGTACCTTTATCTTGCATAGGATTGGCTTGGACAGGGTGCTGGATCCTATCCGCATTGATAGTCCTCTCTAAAAGATTATGCTAATGCTATTGCATTAAGAAGAAGTGAGATTGCCTTCTTTGCCAGGGAGAAACAGATGGCCTTGCAGACTTTTGCTCATGCGTAACCTTTTGCAGAAGCAGAAGGACTTGCAGGGACAATGGCCATGACTGCAACAGCTGAGGGAGAAAGATGACCTGTAGGTGTGACCCCGGAATTAAGAGGAACTGTGTGGTTTGTGAGAGACAAAAACAACCCAGCACCCAGAATGGGAATATGCTTAGCAGGTGCCATACTCCACCATTCACTTCACTCCTGTTTACTTACTCAATGTGAGCTGGTTTTCTTTTTGAGTAGCTTGAGTAAAGTGCTTTGCCCACTGAGTGGATTTAACTTCAAGAACATAGTGAATATAGAGATTTCTGAAGACTGTGTAGATTTTGAACTTTAAGAGAAAATTCTTTTTGAAGCATAGACACAACCATCTCTTGTTGCTGGAAGAGTCTTTTGGAATTCCTACTGGTTTAAAAGGAATTGAGGATCATAGGAGGCAAAGAGGAAAGAAATCCAGTGTTCCTTTCAGAGCTATATATCTCTAATTCCCTTTGATCTTTTGCTCAGCATTTGATTAAATGTTTGGATATAGACTGGACTACCTAATCAGAAGTGGTTTGCAATAACTCTGCTGGTGCTGCGTACTTCAGTCTACCTCCTTAATCCTGCAGATCAAGATAGAAGGACTTTGTGGTATTATTATTCATGACCAAGAGGGTATTTAAGGTCAATTCTTTTATGCTTCTTTTAAGATTTTCAGGAGTTCTCCAAGTACAATAAATTCTGTGTCGGTTCATTGTACCAAAGAAACACTGTAAAAATAGTTGCTTAGCACTAATATTTACGGTTGCGGTTACAGGGGGGAAGTACCTTATACTCCTTACTCAAGACTGATGTTAGCAGAGTGTTTCAGTTAGAGATGTACTTCAAACATAATCTCAGGCCCCGATAGCCTAGATCTGAAGAACTCTCAAACATGAGGATGTTTAAGCCTTCTGTGGCTTTCATAGTTGGTCTCCTTTTCTTAATGGGTCAGTCACTAAATACATTCCCATATATAAAAGTCCCAGATCTAACTCCATGCCTTGCTGTAACTTCTACAGATTTAAATCATAGAATCACAGAATGGTTTGTGTTGGAAAAGGCCTTTTAAAGATCATCTAGTTACAATTGACAATTAAGCTGCACCTATACTGCTGAATTAGACAATACCACAATGTTGCCAAGTACTTGCTGGAATAGTCCTCAACACTCTTTTTGACTAAAATAATTGCTATTTTATGAAAGACATTCCAGGCACAGTATGAGGCTTAGAACACATGAGAGACTGTACTTGCTATGGCAGTGTGAATGACCTAGCTTTGGAGCTAAAAGATCTTAGTAGAAAAGACACGTCCATGTTGTGCCAGCTAATCTCAGAGCCAGAAAACAGGCCCTGGCATATTTCCCTTACTAATACAGATATAGATAGAGCCTCAGGGCTTTTGTCTTTGTGTCCATGATTTGTTAGGAAATGTTTGCCTTTGGAGAAGACAGCAAGATGAATCACTATCTGTTAATTTATGACTTGCAACTGGGTAGAAGCTAAAGATCTCATTATGCTTTTCAACAGATAAACAGGAAAAGCCCACATGTCCTGGGTTATATTTTATCTTGTTTGGTAGTATTTGAAGTGTCAACCACTTTTCTTTAGTCATAGTGTTGTTACTGTTCAGTTCTCTACATTTCAGAGTGATTTGCCATATAAGAAGGGTGGCAGGCCAAAAAAAAATCTATTTGATTTTCTTTTGTTCAATTCTGTGTCCACTATTTGCTGTTTTCATGGGCTAATTCCAAAAGTTTGGAATGATCTCATGAAAGACCTGTTCTTAATGCCCAGTGCCTGCTAATGTTAAGCAAGAGATGAAGACAGTTTCTTGCACATAAAGACACACTGTTGAAACACTGGAAGAGTTATTTGCAATTGTACCTCTGAGGGATCACAGGAATAAAGAGAAAATTGTACTATTTGTGGTGATAAAGTGGGGCAGGCAAATTGAAATTAATCTTTGGTATTTCATTGCAAATGGAGGGAGAGTTGTGGCAAGCTGATGTGAGCCTCAGGTATGACTTCTGTTTAGGAGAAGCTCAGCTGATCAGAGTATGAGGCTCCCTTCCTTCCAGTTACAACAATGTCAATCTGAAATTTCAGTGAATTTATACAAGTGAGTGGAGGGAAAATACTGTCCCATAGCAAACAGAATTCTTTGGGTCATGTAGCCCATTGCTCTCTCAGTGCAAGACTATAGCTCTTGAACATCAGTCTGAAGCAGATTAACTGCTCTGTAACATAAAAGGGTTTCTACTCCTTCCCTTCAGGAGATTTTCTACTGTTGGAAATAACCTAAATTTTATCTTTTATGAAATATTAGCTTGGTTTTCTTGTTTGCCATCATGTTAATTTCCATAACTCTTTCTTCAGTCTGACAATGGACTCCAAAAGACAATGGATCCCAGATGAGCCACATCTTGAATATGGACCCAATACAAGATCCAGATTTCACATGCTAGTTTGAAGTGTTGGTATGGAATTGTGTCTTAACTGTGTCAATGCTCAAATTGGCAGTACATAATTAAATCTTCCTCATCATCTTAATCTTTTCCTGTTCCCTATCATGTACAATGAGAAGACAGAAAACTCAGGGAAGTTTAGCTGTATTTTTGTTTTACTTTGTTTATGGGGGAATAAAATACATTGGTTTAAATCATGGGGTTAATGGAAATATTTATAGATATTTTCAAATCTTCATTTGGAACACATTCTCCCTTTTGTTCTGACAGTTGTCTTTCTTCTTTTAACTACATATTTCTAAATGACAAAGGTAATTGAGAAATCTCTCTTCAGTCGGCAAGGTAAGTAGGGTGTTAACAGAGATAATTATCAGTTCAAACTAATATGGAAGGCTAGTGGAAAGGCATAGGTCTTCGCTGTGGGTTAGCAAATTGTCCACCTTGAATATCAAGGAAGCCTTACACTGAGCACTATCACATTACATAGCTCAGGCCTTTAGTTTTCACTGCCAGTCTAATGATAGAAGGCAGGGTTGAACAATCCAAGTACTTAATATTTCTTTTTTTGAGTAACAGTCATATCTTTTAAGTTTTGTACTTAATTTGTTCAGTTTATTTTGCAGTATTTGCAGATTCTCAGTGGCAAGCCAGGGGTGCTTTATGTTGAGCCATGGAGCATAACAAAGGCATGTTAGTGAGCTGTGGGTATCTATTTTGTTTAATAGTCAACAAATCTTGGAAAGCTGTCTTGTATTAAATGTTAAATGCCCTTTTTTAAAAAAAAAAAGTGCCAGTAGATGTTGGCATACATGATACTTTTGCCTCTTGTCGTTGTATCCTTGGGCACCTAGAGATGACTGATTTACGCCCATGCTCATTGGTGTGGAAGGAACTTTTAGACATGTTTGTATTTTCAGTATTGTATCCCTGTTGCTTTTCTGTAATCTTGTCTATACAGCTGAAAGGGTGTTTGTTTTCATTAATTTGCACTTAAGTTATGCTAATGTAAAAGTCCAACTCAAATCAGGCCCTTTCCTTTCATCTCCAGGACAAGTGTATAAGGTTCTTGCTATATCTCACTGAATTACTCTCATGCTATATTTCTGAATAGATTTTGGGCACCTGCAATTCTTCATTTCTGAACACTGTTATATTTGACCAGCATACTTCTTCATGCAGAGCCATTGTCATTTAGCAATAGAGAAAAGAAGTAGAGAAAGGTTTTTGAAACAGCTATATGAATATTTTGTCTAATCTAATCTCACGCTTCACTGTGAACAAAGCTAGATAAACTTCCCTCAAAGCAGCAGAGCAGAACCCACTGCCAGTCAGTGAGAAGGAGGTCTGTGTGGGTTTGAGAGCCTGACTGACTCTCCCAGGCCTCTTTGAAAGACTGTGTCTTTCCATCCTTTGCCCTCCACTTTGTTTCTAAATATTGTCTTGCTCAGTTAGTCCATGCACTGGCTGCTGTTGCCAAATTGGCTTTGGTGCTTCTAGGGCCATATTGAACTTTATGAAAGAGGCTCCCCCTTTTTTAACAATGAACTCTGCTAAATAAGACCCATGCACAGCCCATATGTAGCTCTGAAAACTGTATGGCTAGTGATTAATGGACACCTTCCCCCAACATTACTTCATCTTTGATTGAGTGGTCTCCCACTGCTGAAATTTCCAGCTTGTTACAGGGTGTTGTTAGACATTCAGGGAAGTGTCCAAGGTAAGTCATGAAGCTTGGTTTCAGTGTTGCACAAGACACACACAGTTTTCAGGAGCACCTCCCAAGAAATTTGATACATTGCTGGTATGGATAGCTCTGGTCTCTTCTAACCTTATTTTGCTGAAGTCAGATGCTGAGGATCTCCTTTAGATTGTACCACTAGGTGAAAAGAGAGCAATTGCTTCATCTTTTCATCTGTCTTCTTTTGTTTTCTTGGTTTTCCTTCTCTTCAGTCACATAAATTGACAGTCTGTGGCAGAAAGGTAATAGCATCTGATAGTAGTAGCATCATCTGATGCTCCCAAATACTTTGGTTATCTGGCAGCAGTTTAAAGTACAATTTTATGCTGAAAAATGCTTCTAAAAATGGCACTATGGAGTTCCATGCCTATCATCTCTAAATTATTTCCATATCAAATGCCTTCTGTGAACAATGAAAAAGACAATTTTGTTCCTGCCTGTCAGCCCTTGTGAACATAACTTGGACTTAAAGTTCATACTGGATTCTTTTCTTCTCCTATGTAATTGCCAGTAATGGAGCACTTGAAGGGCCAAAATAAACCTTCAGTTATACTGCAGTGAGTTTACTGTCTGAACTGGACCTCACTGCCATCTGTAAAGCTTCATTCTGCAATTCTGCAATTTTGCTCAGGTCAGTGGAATCTATTAAACACCGCTGCTAGTACATGACAACAAGACATTCAAATCAGCTCCCTATGTCTTTGCTGCATTTGGTATGTGAACAGAAGTGGAAAGAAGAAAATTTTGTCTTTTCCTCTCTAGAATATAATGCAGAGAGGGCAAGTCTGTGGGGGAAAATTTCTTAAATTTAGCAGTATTTTTCAGATCAATATTGTATTCTGCAGAAGACTTCCCATATGACACAACCCTAACTGATTTGTTTTGCTTTTTTTCATATTTTGCATGTCTTTCTTGCTCAGTACGAACTACTCAGTCTTGTTTTGCCTGTTATTCATGTTCTTTTGTACTCTTTTTGTACACTTCTGTAGTCCCATTTAATCTTATCACAGAATATACATCCCATTTGATGAATACACCCTCCCATCTATCTGTAGGTTGGGGAATATTTTCTTTTCAAAGTGTTCTGCACTTTGTTTCCTTGCTTGGAGCATTAAAGCCTGCTTTATACATATCTACATACAGAACACATGTATTACAGATGTAGCAAAAGCGTGCATGCTGCAATATCTTTTTCAAATAGTTGTTTTCACAAACCAAATCCATAGTTTTCAGCAACAGTAAAACTTGTAGTAGATAATAATTCAGCAGTCAAAGAGACCAATATGACAGGAAGAGCATTCAATTAATAATAGTCTTTCATTATTGGTGGACAGTTTGATCTGGTTGTGGAGAAGAAAGACTACAAAACTCTTAAAAATTTAGTAAAACTCATTGCTGAGAAAAAGAGTCTGGTAGGCCTTGTTGACTTCTCCCACTCAGGATAACCAGGTAAACTAATATGTGCTCACTAGTCATTTGCTAAATTGCTTATACGTAAGGATGCATGGAAGAAACAAAATGCATCCAGAGAAGACTGGCAATACGCTTGTGTACAAGAGAGAAAATGTCAACGTACAAGCATAAAAGACTAAACGAAATAATTTCAGAATATCATGCCTGTTTTGAATTCTAGAGGTTTAGTTTTGTTTGCTTCAAATAATCAGCTGCAGACCAACCATGGTGGACTCCAGACTGGTCAGTGTCACAAGTACTTTTTTGTAGGTGAAGCCAGGCTCCCTTTTAACATGTGACATGAATTCCTGAGTACATTTAGCAGCATTTTCCTTTTAAGTAGTTCTCTGAGGAAGTGGCTGTTGGATGACATCGTCCAGTGTAAGGTGGGTAAGGGAGCAGAGATTAATTGCTTTTTGTTAAGGTCACTGTGTAGCTATGGGGCCTAAATTTTTACAGGGGCAATTTTATCATAGATACTGTTCTGTATATTGACTGGGTAACTTGATATGCAGAAAAACCCAGAAACCACCAGGTTCGTCAAAAGGACTGCAGAAGTATGGTTTAGGCTTCATTCTGCAGCATGGTCACACAGGTGCAGAGACTGGGGGGAAAGGGGATGTTAAGTCTGCTGGGACAGCAGCCACAGCTGCTCACTTCTGAGCACATGCCCATCACATTCCTGGAGGATAAAGGAACTAACGAGTGCTGTGAGTTTTTCAAGAATTCGCTCCTGGAAGCATAAAAGCAGTTCATGCCCTTTAAAGTTAAAGGAAGTAGGTGGAGTAAGAGACCTCCCTGGCTTACCCATGAGCTTCTGAGTCTGCTCAAAACCAGCACAGAAGCATACCAGAGATGGAAAATTGGATGAATACCCATTGAGAACTACAAGGGCATTGCCAGGGCATGCAGAGTTGCAGTTAGAAAAGTAAAAGCTCAGTTCAAATTGAAATTGGGCAGAGATATTAAAAACTACAAAAAATGTTCTTCAGGTACATAAACAACAAGTAGAAACAGAAGGAAGATGTAGGCCCACTGTTAAACAGGAGAGGTGAATTAATTACCAACAATGCTGAAAAAGCAGAGGTCCTCAACACTTTATTCACCTCTGGTTTTATCTGCACTTTTGGGTCCTAGGTCTTGGGAACGAAACCCCAGGTTGTTGCACACACAAACCCACCATCAGTGAAGGAAGAGTTGGTATGTGAACAGGAGCTTGACCCTTACAAATTTATGGACCCTGGCAATATCCACCTGAGGGTGTTAAGAGAGCTGGCTGATGTCACTGCAAGGATGCTCTCATAATCTTTGAGAAGTCGTGGAGATTGGGGAATGTCCCAGAACACTAGAAGGAGGCTAATGTCACCCCCACCTACAGAGGTTAAAAGCTATGAAATGAATCCTCCTGGGCACTATCACAAGTCAAATGAAGCATATGATTAAGCAAAGCCAGCATGGATTCACCAAGGGCAGACTGTGCTTGACAGACCTGATAGCCTTTTCTGTTGAAGTAACCTGCTCAGATAATGTGGGGTAAGCAATGGAAATAGTCTACTTAGGTTTCTTCAAGGGTTTTTTGTGGTTTCCCAGAGCCTCCTCCTGGAGAAACGGATGCATTAAGGTCTAGACACATGGGTTGTGCAGCGGGTGGGGAACTGGCTGACAGCTGCACCCAGAAGGTAATGGTAAAAAGTTCATTTTCCAGTTGGAAACCTGTCACAAGTGGGTTTCCCCAGGGATTGGCAGTGGGCCCAAAGCTGTTAGAAGTTTAGTACCTTCATAAGTGATCTAGATGATAGGGTCAAGTGTACCCTGGAGAAACTTGCTGATGACACTAAACTGATTGGAGGACACTTTGGAAGGGAGAGCCACCCTGCAGAAAGACCTGGATAGACTGGAAGAGCAGCCTGACAAGAACTTTATGAAGTTCAAAAAAAAGAAGTGTTCCCCACTATACAAAAAAATATGTGGGCGAGCTGGAGGGGATCCAGAGAAGGGCCACAGAGATGATCAGAGGTCTGGAAAGCCTCCCATATGAGGAAAGACTGAGAGAACTGGATTTTTTCAACCTTGAGAAAAGAAGGCTTAGGGGAGACTTATCACCGTGTTCCAGTATTTAAAGGATGACTATCAAGAACCATAGAATCATAAAATCATAGAATCATAGAATCACCAGGTTGGAAGAGACCGACCAGATCATCGAGTCCAACCATTCCTATCAAACACTAAACCATGTCCCTCAGGACCTCGTCTACCCATCCCTTAAACACCTCCAGGGAAGGTGAATCAACCACCTCCCTGGGCAGCCTGTTCCAATGCCCAGTGACCCTTTCTGTGAAAACCTTCTTCCTAATGTCTAGCCTAAATCTCCCCTGGTGGAGCTTGAGGCCATTCCCTCTTGTCCTGTCCCCTGTCACTTGGGAGAAGAGGC
>WAAB01001979.1:53490-73850 GCA_013389865.1 Piaya cayana
AGAACAGGTCCTATGAGAAACGGCTGAGAGAGCTGGGGTTGTTTAGCCTGGAGAAGAGGAGGCTGAGGGGAGACCTCATTGCTCTCCACAACTACCTGAAAGGAGGCTGTAGAGAGGAGGGTGCGGGCCTCTTCTCCCAGGTGACAGGGGACAGGACAAGACGGGGGACAGGACAAGACGGGATGACCTCGAGCTCCACCAGGGGAGGTTAAGGCTTGACATAAGGAAACAATTCTTCACTGAAAGAGTCATTAGGCACTGGAATGGGCTGCCCAGGGAGGTGGTTAATTCACCTTCCCTGGAGGTGTTTGAGGTGCAGGTGTATAAGGTACTGAGGGGTACAGTTTAGAGATTGGTGGGAATGGTTGGACTCGATGATCCGGTGGGTCTCTTCCAACCTGGTGATTCTATGATTCTATGAATGTTTATTTAAAACTGTTGGAGAAGACCACCTTCATTATGCAATTAATTCATGGTAGACCCTGGAGTTGCAGCTGTATTTGAGAAACAAGAATATATATGACTTTTTCTGCCTCAGCAGTCATGGTTATCACTCTTGCGGATAGAATAGTTTTATTACAGCTTTATTTCTGCTCAAATCACAGAACCTGTAGTTATAGGAAGGCAAAATGGATTCCATCTAGCTCATACATTATCAACAACTGTTAACGGAGCTTCAGTTACAAGGACAAATTGCCAAGGCAGAAATGAAGACCTTGAGGATCAACACGGTTTCATACCTGTAATAGAGAGTGCAGTTTGGCTTACAAAATCTTTGCAGTGTACAATAAATGTAAGCCTTGCTTGACTTTCAGATCAACTTTCAGTTGAAGTTCCAGAGCCAGTAGCTAGGAAAAAAATTACTTTGTGCTTGTAAACTAAAAAAAAATTCTGTTCTGAAAGCCCTCTGGACACTTTGAATACATGGCAACACGGTACAGTTACTTTTCTCTGTGCAGAGACATCACCCTAATGGTTTACAACATTCATGCAAACAAGTTGCTGTAAATGCTGTCTCCTCTAGACCGTCTTAGAGAGGAGGCTTCAATTCTGCCTTGGAAACCCTGAAAGCTCTTTTCTTGGGTTTTATTTGCAAGTAAATACTAAAAGATTGCCCAGCGTTTCAATGAATGTAGACAGCCACTTGTAGGAACCCTGGTGAACCCATAAGAAATCTATATGGATATGGAGTGTAACTTGCCTGTACTGTAACAGCACTTCAGGACCTAAAGTTATGTTCAATCTTATGGCCGCAGAGATTGTCTGCAGAATAGTAATGAGTATCCTCTCAGCTCAAGAGATGTACGAGAAACTCACATTTCATAAACTGATACATGTAATGTGCAGCAGGTTGAAGCTATATGTGGCTGGTGTGCTACAGGATGATCATACTGAAGTCCTATATATTTACAAATCTGTAATTCACTTAGGGCACTGTAGTGACATCCCTTTTCTGAAAACTGTACTTTCTAAGTATGAGAAGGAAATGAAGAAAACAGGAGAAGGTTAAGGATGATTAAGTTGTCCTCTCACTCTTTCATTCTCTTTTTTTTGTTTTAATGTGAATAGCAATACTGTAGTCCTGTCACTTGCTGTAGACCTTACTGACCCTCTAATCCATCATACATCTTCATACTAAGAGCTGTGGTTGTGGTACCATCACCTTAATATTATAATTTTCCTACTAGGAGAAAGCAGTGGATGAAGTGATTACTGAAAAATCATTAGTACTACTGAATGACCAGGGACCTGAGGAAACACTTCACCAAAAACTCAACTTCTTAAATCCCATCATTTTTACATGCTTTAAAACAGAACTGCACGGAATGTTTCCCTGCTTCTGGCTCTATAAAACAGACTACTGTTGCTCCAGTAGTCCTTTTTTTTTTCACTTCTCACAGATGATGTGCTCTGCAAGATAGTGAGGTCTATTTTTTTCCTAAGCAGATATTGAAATGTAGGTTACGGAATAACCGACTTTTAAATTGTATTTCATACGCCATTGAGTAGAAATTCTCATGGCTTCATTGCAATCCAGATCTCTTTTATTAAAAGGCATTCTTTCAGTCCCAGTGTGAGATCCTTCTGTATTGTGAATTATTATACACTAAATATGTGAGCTAATCCAAATGAAACTGACTTCCCTTGTGTATTTTTGTAACCTAGAGTCAGTTGAATCTGGTCAGAATCTACAGAACCTGGATTAATGTACTGCTCTGTTTTGAGTGACATAATTTATAATTTACCTATTCTGCTTCAAAACAAAAACATTCATCCTTAAGGATGGGCTGAAAAGAATTACTTTTAATGAAGATGCTACTTGTTTTCTAGTTGCCATTTAAGAAAACAGTGTTTACTTACGTTCTGTGAAGTGATACTACACTTTTGTTCCTTACACAGTCTAGTGAGATTTCTCTACCTAATCAAAGCAACTAAAATGTTATGGGCATTAAATTTGTGTTAATGAGATATTCATGAATGCAGGGAAGAACAATAGCCTGTCACTCCTTCATGAGCTGATCTAACAATTTTGCTGTGCTTTGGGTATGAAACTAAAAAAGCTGTAGAGACGTTATTATTGGTAAGATTTATAACATCAAAAGCTATGGTGACATGGGCCTGTTAGGATTACAATTAGATGTAAAAGATCATCCAAAAGAGTAAAACTGCAAGCAATTTATCTAATGAAATACACAGAAGTGACACTTTTCAGAGACACTCAGGGGAAAAGAAATCCTGTTCTCCAGTGGTGTCATTCACATATGGTACTAGTGGTCTTAGCACTGCTTCCATAGAAACGAATGTACTTTTTTCTCTGTAGGGTATTATTTCTCCCCGTGTTTGTATATTTTTTGTCACCCGACCCCTATAAATAAAATGACTGTGTATTTGTTAAATATGTTAAGTGTGGGACAATTAGTCTATGCTGTCACCTACATTTCAAGATGTTTTAGTCTCATGCTTGCCTAGAGTTATTGACCAAAGAGTTCTTTTTTCAATAAAATATTCTTTAAGACTAGTTCTGCAGAATGTTTCTTATCTTGTGATTGTTTATAAAGGGTGATTAATGACCAAAACTGTGGATTCTAGCATGCTGAGTGACAGTCCGCTTATGCACTACCCTGCTTTTTAGATGGAAAGGAAATGCATTTTGTACCCTAGATGTAGCCCAATCTGAGCATCTAATCATCACTGATCTTTGAATATTACAATACTTACTGTAATTCAAGAAGATTAATTGATTCTGTGAGTAAACAACTGAAATAACTAAGCTCATGTTAGGAAAAAAACACAGGGATTATCTTCTTTATGCTTCTGCGCATAGACTAAGCAGATAAAGGAGAAAATACCATTCAGTTACATATTGTTTCATAATTGGTCTGACTTTTGGTAGTTTACTTTTTCCTTGGAAATATTCAGTAATGGCCAATACTGGAAACAATAGTTTATTTAAACTACTGAGGTTTTAAATGAACTCTATTTAAGAGAACAACTTTTCATGGTGATGAAGAAAGGTTTTGTGTCCTATCATGTGGAGAATGCATAGTCTTCGTTGTATGTAAATCTGAAACCCATGGAATTACAAATATTGTTTATGAAATAGCTTCTCTAGTGTATAGTTTGATGGATTTATGTTCTTTTTAGATGAAAATTGAATTTAAAAAAGCAGGCATTCTCCACCAAAATCCAGACTGTATAGTAATTGACCAGAAAGCATAGCACTGGATCATGGTCTAATTCATCTTTAATTGTAGTGAGTAAATTTTTTTCACTATCTCCTTGCCATTACCTTCTCTGGTTAAAAAGGAATAACCAGGTCTTGAAGATATTTCTGAGTCAAGTACTGCAGCCTGTGTTAAATGGGGCGCCAGACTCCTTTTGCATTTTTAAACTGTGAAAGTGTGAAAATTAATTTATATTCCACTCAAAAATGGGAAAATGAAGATGTGAAGGTCTGTTTTCTCAACCAGCAATAAAGTTTTAAGGACATCATCTATATCCTTTATTCTAAATACTGTATAAGGTTGTGCATAAAACTGCATCCCTTGAGGGTATAAATTACCCATAATGAAGAAGCCTCTTGAGGCATCTACAAGGAGTTTTAGTCTTTGAGGTCTTGAAGTCATCTTAGAAAATGAGTGCAAATGTGATAAACTGTCATTCATCCTCTTTGAGTTGCTCTATAATTCCTCCCATCTTTTCTTCAGACCTATTTTTTCCAAAGAGTTACGGCAATTTCTTTTGATTCCTCATGTAGATGCCCATGCTTTTCTAGAAGTGTCTTTTTTTTCTGATGTCATTTAAACCTCTCTCCAAGTTGCATATGTTGTGAATAACATAATTTGGTTCCAATTTTGAAAAACTACCTCTAAAGTGTCATACTGCTATAACTGCTATAACATTAATCTCTTAGTTCTGCTGGTTTATGAACAAACTGGCCAAAATCAGAAAAACATTGGAATCTTGGGCTGCTGGGAAATCACACAGCCTCATATTTCAGAATTAAAGTTATACCTGTACCTCTGTGGACCCCACAGATAACGAGTTGTTTTTTTTTTCCCTCATCTGCCACTAACTAGTTAAATGTTTGGAGATGAATAATTTCTTCTTAAACTTAACTGTGCAGAGGTTGGATGTGTCTTCTTCAAGGTTGTCTTGATCAGTGGAGAACATTTCCAGAGGGGTGTTTATCCTACTTTTTTTCTGATTAAATGAATCACCCTTGGAAACAGACCAGCTTTCCTCTTTCTAAATTATAAAGGGATCATTAGTATCAACTGTATGTCTATATTTTAGATTACAAAAAGCAAGGTGAGAAGAATCTCACATAGTGGGTCTGTGCATTTCCTAAGGCACCCAATAGGCACACTGACAAGATGTTATTTACCTTAAGGTTAACACTGCTTCAATACTGTAATTTTAAATCAGGGGTTTGGATTGCCTAAAAGCAAAGCCAACACAGCTAAATTGTTCTCTTGAGGTATAACCTGCCCTCAGCGGAAATGTACGGAATCACAGGCAACAGAAACCAATATATATCCAAGTGTCCTCAAAAACTAACTTGGACATCTTGCTTTTATGCCCTGAGTAGTAACGTTCTTTTAAAAAATTACTTTCAGTTATGTACAAGAACCACTTTTGACAGTGATTATTATAGAGAGATACCGCCATCCTAATTATCTTATCTTTAAAGGGTGATTGGGCAGTGTCAGAGGCTGCCCAGGGAGGGGGTTGATTCACCTTCCCTGGAGGGGTTTAAGGTGCAGGTAGACGAGGTGCTGAGGGACATGGATTAGAGATTGGTGGGAATGGTTGGACTCGATGATCCGGTGGGTCTCTTCCAACCTGGTGATTCTATGATTCTATGATCTTTCTTCTAACATTTAAGTGATGAAAGAGGGGTTCTTCTCTGTTTCTTGGTACCCCCTTCTTTGTTTTACTCTTTAGTCCGTGTTTCCATTGCCTGTATCATGCCTGTTATCATGGTCAGTTATATCCTAAATCTCTACTGAACTCCCTGCAATCATCGGGTTTTGTCTGTGTAAAGATCTATATGCAGGATAGGAAGTTTAGGGCTTAAACTCCTAGATTCTGTTTGATTTAGAAGGTGATGCCTGGGCCCATCGTTATTAAATGTGGCAGGACCTGACAGGGCCTCAGTCAGTTTCCCCTCTTGTCTTTTTCCACAGTGATCGGTGAAAGAGGAAAAAAAAATTGAAAACTACTGTGGTCATGAAACTCAAGGAATGCGGCGAGATAAAATATAGACTATAAACAGTACATTAAGTATGTTTTAATTCCCATTTTTATGTGTAGGAATGAACAAACTTCAGGTTAACAGGGTTCCTTTAGCATTATTTCCACTGCATGAATAAAAATAATACCAAAGCAATGGCCTTTAAATGATGTGGATTATGAAATATAAACCTTTTCATACCATGATAATTCACTAAGTAATATACCCCCATAAAAATGTTGTGCTTTGTAATACAGTGCTTAATCCATTCAAGTTATTTACTTCATGAAATAAAGGGTTTTTTTGTATTTGGCAATATTTTCTGTAAGAGAGTTATCAACAGCCTGACTACAGCCTGACTACACTGATGATTAGGTACATGTGAGAACTAGGTAGGGTTTTTCTAACATAAACATTTATCTAAGGATCAGTGGAGAAAGACTGATCATTTCCAGAGGGATGTTTATCCCACTTTTTTTCTGATTAAATGAATCACTCTTGGAAACAGACCAGGTTCTATTTTAGTGGTTACAGTTTAATTCTCTGATTCTCTGTTAGACCTCTGGCACTAAGGAAATGCAGTAACA
Organism: Piaya cayana; assembly: GCA_013389865.1. Lineage (NCBI taxonomy): Eukaryota > Metazoa > Chordata > Aves > Cuculiformes > Coccyzidae > Piaya > Piaya cayana. Next base: position 59,815 of record WAAB01001979.1, read on the forward strand.
CAGAAGGAGAGATGCAAAAGGTATTGGAGTCTTGGGACATGGTAGTCTAATTGACACTTAGGGTGACCTGTTAAATTCTCCTGATATTTTGTCACTCGTGACTAATATAAGCCATTTCAAAACCAAGACTCTTAATTCTTTCATATGCATCATGGGCCTTTATTTTTTACACTTAGCTTCTGCCATTTCACTAAGCAATTAACCTCTTCTTTTCCTGGAGGGGTTTTGATATTAGTTGGTCATGTGTAATAGAACAGAAAACAAGCATTTGTAACACAAGATTTTAAAGATCTTGGTCTTTGTCATCTTTGCTCATTCTAAGCTAACAATTTTTTATGAAAAACACCATACCAAATTAATTTTTTTTCTCAAGTGCAACATGTCAGCAAGCATAGTCTGTTTCTCTAGTTGTCATATTTTAATATCATCCCCAGATGTAACTTAGCTACTTAGCATCCTTTAAGTGTTTCTGTCAGATTGTCTTAGCAGCAGCATGACATCTCACCTCAAACTGGAAAGGCTTCTCCATGGAAATGGGAAAAGGCTGGAAGGCTGATGCTTAAAATAAAGAAGACAGAACAATCTTTTTTCAATGATTGCAATGCCCATCAGTGCTGCGTGAATGAGAGCAGCATTACTAACAGCAGTACTGAAGGTTTGCTCTGAGGACACAGTTCATGGCAAGCAGCTGAGAGACTCTGCAGATGGATAATGCAAGGTTAGGCAGACTGTTGGCTACTTCTCCCCTGTCTCTTTCTTTCATCATACAGATAATCTTCTCCATAGCTTTCCTGAGGATAATTCAGCTAAACTCATGCCATGCCTGAGGCAGAAATGAGCTCCAATAAAGCATGTGTAATGCAGTGGTGAAATCTAGTAACTTCTCTTTCATGCCATAATAAAAATTAGGCAGCTGGGCAGGAAACAGGCAAAGAAACTTTATTGTTAGTTATGTGTATTTTTTGTAGTTTTAATTTTGGGGAAGAAGTTAGCTGATGTTTACAACTAAGCAGTTAAAATAATCTTGTCTGTACTGATCATAGCTCTTATCTATAACAAATGCATCAGGAAGATGCCCCTCTTTGGCTGCAATACCTCATCACACTTCCTTATCTTTATCTGTTCTGCATTATAAAACATCACTCTCAGCTCTGAAAAAGGAGGTGTCCATGATCTCCTTTGATAAGTCATCTGTTTTCATTGTTTGAGGAAAATGATCACAGAGTTGCGTTTCAGAGTTTTGGCTTCTGTGTAGAACTTAGCTATGCAAAACAAAGCTTAAGTCGGGTACAGTCTTGGTGGCAGAAGACAACAATGATATTCCTGATTACGCTTTATAAATATTAGTCTTAAAATACTTACTAATAGTAAAGTCCTTGGCTAACATTGAAGACCCATGTCTGTGCACTTTCAAATAAAGTAGAGTAAATCAACTAAGCTACTTCAGTAGTTAAAGAAATATCAGGTCTGAAATATTCAATCAGGCTTTACATAGTAATTCATAGTATTTTGTTTTGCATTATGTATCCTCTATACAGATACACTAATCAGTGGCAGAAGGAAAATGAGTGTCAGCTAGAAACTGGAGAGTGGTAAAGGACATGCACATGATTATAACTACCTCTGCCATAAGAACCTCATATGTAAGAATTTCAGGGTTCATAAACATAGTGAACGTTTTCTGCTCAGAAAGCCTTGGCAGGGTTGCTTGAAATTTGTTCTCAGCTCACCTGGGTGCCCACGGACTAGTCGCTGACAGGAGCAAGTGCAGGAGCTGTGGATAATTCATTTTAAAATGTATTAACTCAGAAGAAAGAGTATTGCTGCTCTTCTACATTAAACCTGTTATCCCTGGAGGTGGGAGATATGTGTTGATTCTTTCCTCAGCCTGGCAGTGTCAAAGGCATTTCCCAAGGGTGTGCCACAAGCAGTGGGTGGGATGGTCAGAGGAGAGTTGAGTTGTTCTTGGAGGTTTGTATCTTTTCTTTTGGAGTGCAAAAATGAAGCATGACTTGGCTGGCCTTTGTGTCTGGATTTATGCAGTCGTGCTTTCAAGGGAGAGCTGGGCCATAAAAGTGCACAGCACTGCTGTGTTACTGCTCTTACTCCTTTTTCTCTGTCCAATAGAAAACGACAAGTGAGGCAGTGATTGTGTGAGACGGGAACAGCTCACAGCAGGAAGCTGGTCCTGAGCAGAGGTGCCTGAGCCTCTGAGGGCACCCGCTTGGTGAGGTTGTGAGCACACCAAATGACCACAGTAGCCAGTGGGTGCTACTGGTGAGACTTCCCCTAAGTCTCAGTTCTCCAAACAACTTCTGGCACCATGAACCTCTTTGTAGCAGGGATCATATTTCAATAAGGAAACTGTCTCTTGGGCTATGCGTCTTCCTCTTCGCAGAAATGTATCTCATGCCTCTTTATTTGGATTAACACAGCTATTTTCATGATGAAAATTACTTACAAGGAAACAAACATTAGGGTGACAGGAATGATAACATGAGTGATGTGTGCTCAGGTGTTTGTGTGCCTAAAGATGTAGAATCACAGAATCGTAGAATAACTAGGTTGGAAGAGACCCACCGGATCATCAAGTCCAACCATTCCTATCAAACACTAAACCATGTCCCTTAGCACATTGTCCACCTGTGCCTTAAACCCCTCCAGGGAAGGTGAATCAACCACCTCCCTGGGCAGCCTGTTTCAGTGCCCAATAACCCTTTCTGTGAAAAATTTTTGCCTAATGTCCAGCCTAAATCTCCCCTGGTGGAGCCATATTTATATGGTCTAGTATTTAGGATTGTAGTCCTTCAATTTAGTGAGCACAGCTTTTAAGTACACAGTTAATGCTATAATGTGTGCAAGTGATGGGAGCACAGTTTCAGCTGATCACATTTGTTATGTAATAAAATTTCCTATTCTAAAAACTTTATTATGTGCATCGGCATTAAGCATGTGTAATGTTATTAAAGTTTGTAATATTTCTTGCCCAGGGGCTGTAGTCAAGATTGGGACCTCCACTGTGCTAAGTGCTGTATAAACATGCACAATTTAAGGAAAGATGTGACCTGAAAAGAGAGACAAAGGAGACAGTAAAATAAATCTGTTTTGAAATGATACATGTTTGCACTGTTTCCTAAGTTAGTAGATGTCCTCATTTGTGCCTCAAGCTATTACTAATTATTTGACTCTTCTTTTTGTAGGCAAAACAGTAAAGATTTTGAACAGTGATTAAAAAAAGAATTTATATGTTTATCTTGATTAGGTAATTCAGTTTTGAAGTAGCTTCTGGGCAGGGAACTCAAAGATTTTTGGAGCATCTGGGAGCATGGTCTGCTGGTAGAACAGGAAAGCAAGGGAGAAGCCTGGTATGATATGAATCAGACATCCAGAGGAAATATTGATTTGATTTACTGAAAAACTGGGACTCAGTGGAATATATAAAGGATAGATTCCAGTGGTTTATAATTAGAATAATAAAACAGTATGATTTTGAAGGAATCTTTAAAGGGCATCTAGGCCACCCCCCTGCAGGCACATCTTCAACTAGATCAGGTTGCTTACAGCCCTGTGCAACCTGATATAAAATGTTTTCAGGGCTAAGACATACAGGAAGTTTGGATATAAAAATTACTCTGAAAGACGATAGTTTTCCTTTGTTGGACAGATACTGCACAACACCCACAGATCTCTCCCAGAAGCATGAATGAGAGAGAAGGGCTAGCAAGTATGCTAAGGCTGAATTACTCAGTGTAAGTCTTGTAGGAGTCAAGGCACAATGATGCAGCTTGCAGCAGCAGTAAGAGCTACCAGGACTGTTGTGTTGAATTTTTAGCAGCATCAGATGATATAGGGAGCGCTGAGGCTTCTGTTTTGACTGGTTGTAGGTGACGATTAGTCATCCAATTGAAGGTGTGCAGCAGGTTGCTAGACTCAAAACTGCAAGGAATTGTATGGCCAGAGACACAGTCATTACAATGATTGAGGGCTGGTATAGGATTGAAAGAAAAAAAAGAAAATTACTGAAAAGCCAAATGCAGACAAACTCATTAGATTATTGATATAATTTTAAATTAATTCTGTTTTTTCTCCCTAATACTCCAAATGCAAGCAAGCAATTACGTCTGGGAGGTTATTTTATTGCTTGATTTCAAAATTTTAAATGCTTTATTTAATTAGATTCTGGATATGAAAGTATTTGCAGGCCCATATTGACTGAAAGCAGGGGTTAAGAACTTGAATGCAGAATTTAGAAAGTCTTTTGCAAGAGTTTTTGTCGGTACAATAACTGTACTACCACAAAAAGACAGTGATGGTTTTGTCAGTGTGACTTGATTTTCAGTGCTAACGCACCATACAATTTAATTTCAGTGTTTCCTGCCAGCAAAAGACTGTTAAATTTTTTATTTTGTTCCATCTTTCCTTCTGGCTACAAATACATCTCAGAGGGACTGCCAAAGTTTAAATTATCATGGTGTTGATCAATGATTTCTCATTTATGGATGGTATTTCATGTGTCAATTCATTTAATTTAGCTAGGTTTTGTAACTCATTTGTTCATCTGTCTCAAAGACTTGAATAAAAGTACAAAACAAAACTCAGCTCTTTGAAACAGAAAACCATGGAGTGCCTTTCTGGAAATGTGGGAGAGAGGCTGGGATACAAAGACATCAAATCTCATTGGTCTCTGTTAGTTGTTCCAACTAAAAATTAATAAGGCTGACATACAGAACTTTTAACAGAAGACACTCTTGTTCATTTTAACATTTAATAAATATGCACCAGTCTAAGATAGGAAAAGGAAAAAAATTCCCATAAAATCTGCAATATTGCTGAGGACCAAGACTAGAAGTAGCAATGCAGAGAGCCACTGGTGATACAAGAATTCTACTATGACTAAATCTTTTTTTAATCTGATCTGACCTGGCAAAGTCAATTATTGGTGTTCTGTACAGAAATAATAAAATTTTCTAGAAAATATTAGGAATGTTGTCTTCTGTCATTTTAGATGAAAAAACAAAGAGCACTTCTCTAACAATGATGGTCTGTGGGGAGTCCACAAATGTTAATAATGAAAAATGTACAAGTGTAGTACTCTATCAGTATCTAATAATAAAAAATGTACAAGTGTAGTACTCTCTCAGTATCACTTCATACTGATATCACCCACTTTACCTTTAGGGGTTTGATGTATGTGAATAGTGTTGAAAAGACAACATTTTTTTGTATTTTTAAAATATTATTTGAAGTGTTATCTGAAATTTTCTTATGAAAATTAGATTAATGAAGAAATGCCTTCACTTTTTAAGATGTTGAGGTTTAACTCCTCTTGAGCCCTGGAGGTTAATATAAAGGATTTATTAGGACTTTCAAAGGCCTTTTATATACTGTCTCCTAAAGTTGTTAAAAAGCTGTTCACTTGAAGTGCCATGATGGATTACAAATTAAAGACAAAGATTAAAACATTTATTTTCAGCAATACAAAATGTTAACAATCGTTTGTCTGAGGTGTCTCTGAGGACAAATCAGAGTGGTAAAAAACTAAAAAATAATAAAAATAATAAAATTCATCATGATTTTGTGAAAAGAGTAGTACAGAGAGTGCAAGTGACAGTAATGCATTATCTTTCATTACAGGTCATACTGTGTTTGGCCCTGGTACTCTCGTTTTTATAAAGAAATAGGAATGTAAGAAGGCAAGGAGATAAGAGGTAGGTGATATGCTTTATGAGAGAAGACTGTTTTCTTCTTGTGGTTTAGACATCTAAAATAAGTAAGAGATGTTCATCTTTTAGTTTAGAAAGGAAACTATGTGTGTAGAAGTATCGTGGTAAAAGCATAGCCAATACTTGATGCTACAGGGAAGATAAATTTGTAGCTCAAAGTGAAACCCAAGTGGGATTCACTGCTATAAGTCATCACTGAACAAAATTAATAAAATCCTTGTCTTCCTGGATATGTCTGTGAATAGCAGTGTTGTGAAGATTTTTCTCTTTTATTTCCTGCACAAGGAGGGAGCTCTTTCTAAACCTGACAATGTTGAAATATATTTCAAGGCAGGGTGAACTTTTGGAACCTGTTTTCTGAAGAGTCACTTAATCTGCTTTTAGCTGTACACTTTGTCCATCTGAATACAGAGAATTCTGGCATATTTACCCATGCAGAGTGTCTTGTTTCTTTGAAGCATCTGGCATTGGCTACAGCTGGAGGTGAGATAAATGTTTCTCAGACTCAGCTGGTTTGATTTTGAGCTCAAAGAGGTGGTAGATCACGGGACTCACTGTACCTTATGAGCTGACAAACAGCAAGAAGCTTGACTTGGCAGCATCTCAGTTTCTTCAGGATATGCAACCAAGTGTGGTGACCGGCTTCACATGTGCAGAGTAGCCAGCAGTTGAAGAATATACACCAAGCACTGGTGGACACAGGCAGCAGGGCTGACCTAGTTTTACAGGAGGATCAAAATATGGGGAGTCAGGCAGAGAACTGTAGAAGAGGATTGATTGTAAAGAGAGGAGGTCAAAGAAAAATAGTTGAACAAAGTAAAATTCAGAGGAACAAGTTCTAAAAGAAAGGAGATAGAGAACCACAAAATGGAGGGAATAAGCAGTCCTAAGGAAAGCAGCACAGGAAGGTAGGAGGACAGAGAAGCAGATCATAAGGCAGGTTCATGGTAGGTAGTTCAGTTAGTCTGTTTCCGCACTCTCCAGTTTCCAAGGACTTGCTGTCTAAATGCTTTGAACACATGCTTGTGTAAGATGAGACGAAACATGACCTATGCTTCTGCTCAGATATATTTTAAAAATGTGTAATGCTTCTGCTCAGATATATTTTAAAAATGTGTAAAGCACTCAGTCAGTTGGGTCTTAATTGATTCATCAATGGCTTGTGACTCATGTTTAGTTTAGTGTCAATCAGTAGTTCAAGGTCTAAATCTCAGATGGACTATTCCTAAGACATTTTTGTGAACTATCTTACTGCATTCTGCCTGTCACAGAAGCAGCTCTAAACTTCAGCTTTTCTGAAGAGAGTCCTCAATGTCACAAGTCTGTTTTTGAAAGGATGTAGAAATGTCATATCTCCCTTCCTGTATGGTGGAGGTTTCAGATACCTGTTCATCTTGTAGGTGTGAGTGAACCAAGTGAATGGCTGAATTGGTATATGCCGTCTCTGAGAAGTGTGTTTCACACTATTACTCATTTTGCAGTGGTCAAACCCTGCAGTTTGCTGCATCATACACATCATTTCAGTTGGCAAAGAAGACAACAGCAGCAGTATTTAATACCTTCAGGCATCATAGAGGAAACTTACACTGTAATATTCTTTCTCTCATATTCACAGCCCACTCAATGTATTTTTTCCATTTCTTCATCACTATACCAAATCTTCTTGTAAAAGACTAAAACAAGAACCTGCTAGGACATCATTGCAAATTAAAAGTTTACCCCTGAAAAAAATACAGCAAACTATTAAAATTGACAGAGATTGTGGAAATCTCCTACTTGCATAAAATTTTGTATAATCCCCGGTTTCCTGAGAAAGTACTTCATCTCCTTGTTTTGAATTTTATTATAGGAAAAAAAAGTAGAGGGAAAGGATTTCACTACTATAAAACTCATAAAAATGCAGGCATATGTATGGACTCCTGCATGAGAGGCATATAATCTGGCTGCCTCATTGAGTGCAGCAAGTCCCTTGCGATGCCTATAGTTTACAAGCAGTTGGTTCACCACCATATCAGTGCTAGCTTGACTTCAAGACTAGGATGTATTATTTGTGCTGTAGAAATATAGTGCTGATTGTAGGGCAAACCATCTAGTTTATCAAGACAACTCACAAAATTGCTCTTGGAAATTCTTCTTTTTTATTGATGGTGTCCTTCCAAATGATCCTCATTTCAGAGTACTGGGGGGTTGTCTCTTCATGAGCTGCATCCTTTTGATTCAAACAGTTTCCTCATAAATTCTATGCTGTGTATTGATACTTATCTTTTGATGTAGTAAAATGCACCCTTCTCATTGTTTTCTTCATGGTCATAAAGAATAGCTTGATGTTGTTTTACATCATAATAAAGAATGTGAAAAGTCTAAAGAGTTCTCTGTATTTCTGTAGCACTGGTAAAAAGATGGTCTGGAGAACATTTCATCACAGACTCTGACAAAGCAATCTGCTGCTAGTTGCATGTCCCAATTAGCTCTGTTCAGTTTACCAGTGACTTACTTGTAAGAAGCCTCATGTGTTTCCACCTGCGTGAGTTTTCATTTGCAAATTTGTATCTGAGGAATGTTTTGTGTTGACTATAGCATTCCCTACGTTGTTGATTCTCCTGGAACATAAATGACGTAATACAGGCGACATATCACACAGCTTTAAATGAAAACTAGACAATAGTGAGCAGTTTTATGACTGACCCTAGTAGGATGAAATCTGTATTTGAATTTTTTAAAGGTCTCACTTGTAGACCTACAGCAATCACAATCAATTTGCAAGTGGTTTGTGGACAAAAATTGGGCTTTCTTCATCAGCTTTCTTATTCGTGATGAATAAGTCAGTTAGCTCAGGTATTGTGAGGCAACTTACAATACTGTACTACTTATTATAGCATGTAAGTTCTCACTGGTTTGAATTAATTTTTACCTGCTAAATATAAAGTATAAAACGAATACTGTCTACATAGCTGTAGTTGTATTCATACTTTATAAAAACAACTTAAAAGAGTAGAAGGAGAATCTTAAATAGGAATAATAGGCTGAAACTGAACAAAAGAAAACCAAGGATGAATATCTGCAAGTAATTCCCAACAGTAATTTCTGAAGATTACAGATAGCTCCAAGAAAGTAGCTTGTATAGCTTGAATTAGACTGGGTAAGTAATTAATGAGAAGCAGAGGAAGAGGTAAGGTAGACTGTTCTCATCTTTATTTGGAGCAATCTTAAGCATGTATTCCTGGTCTAAACATCTGGTTCTGAATTACTTTTTCTATATAGGCATTGGTTTCTTTTTTAGGTAGCTTAATTAAAGTTAGAAATTAGAAATACTGCAAGAAGGCAAAGTCAAGTATCTAGATGCTAGAACTGTTCAAAGGAGTTCTTTGTTGTTATGCTATCGTACAGGAATAGTTCATTAAGTTTTTATTTGTTAAAAGTAGATGATAACTTGTACGTTTTATTACTAATTGTTTGCTGCCACAGCACTTATTTCAGTGCAATGCTATTGTTTGAACTACTGAGTTACTTTAGGAAGTGGTGAGATCATTTTAGAGAACATTAGGTAGTGTAATAAGAAAGAACTCTTTGAGATGCTTTTATAGGTCATGACAAGAATGATCCTTGCAAAAGGTGATGTGATTCCTTCTGAAAAGAAAGTGTTTCTTCAAAGGTTAAAACTGTATTGACAGTTTCTATAATTTAATAGGATTCTTTTTCAAGATAAGGCCTACACAGTTTCAGATATTGCATGATTTCCTCTGGATAAATGAATATCAGAAAATGGAAAAGGCTCATTTTCTAACCTGAGTGGCAATTTTCTTATTATGTTGTCATATGGATAAAGTACTTGCCATTCTGAATTGTGCTCTTAAGAAGCAAAATTTAGGCCAAGATTAATGAAATACACCAAAATAAAGTTTGTTCTCTTGGACATTTTATTGCCATTCCTAAATGGCCTGTCAGCTCTCTTTAACAAGATCATTATTTGCTGATATAGTTCAATTTCTCATTTGAAGAGTTCAGCCTTCAAAGCTGTCCTCCTGCTGTCTCTACTGTCAACACTACCTGAAAGACCAAAGCTTCATCATTGGTATCCGCTGTCTTGCTAGCACTCCTTTCAGGTGAGGAACAGCCTTGGGCACATTAAAACATTTTGGACAAGACAGCAAACTGTATTCTTAGCTTCAGGAGTTGTAGTTACTCAGATCTGGTTACTCAGGTTGGTGCTCCAACCAGTGCACCAAGTTGAAGATGTGTGGGAGGTTAGTCTATCTTTGCAGCAGGATGCTGAGTGCAACATCACCCCATTGTGCTGCTCAGATGTGCAGAAGAAGAGGAACTGTGTTCAGAAAGGGTCAGAGCCTACCAGGTGAATTAAAAACAGCAAATCCAAGAGGATTTATGGCTTAATTAATAATGTAAACTGCTCTAATATCTGTTGGTTCTGACGAGACCTGAGGCAGGTCAGTCTTCCTAGCTTCAGAAGCAAGGAGCAATTGAGATCAAATCAGCCTAGAGTGTTTGCCTGGGTTTCGTTGTATTTGTTTACTTTACTATTCAAAGTAACATGGATGTTGTTAAGGTGAACCATGTCCATCTTAGTCTAATTTGAGTGTATGAGGACTCAAGTGTAGAACATAATATCAATCAAAGTTGGGGGTCAGAGTTATTGGGATTTAAGGCAGCAGGAGGCAATATGATTGCAGTGTCAAAGTGACTTGCTGGTACTGTTAAAAATGTCAGGGTGGTCATAAAGACAAAAATGTCAGTGTCAATTTGATACAGGTAGAATTGTGTTAGAATATTGATGTCAAATAAGCTAACGTACAGTTGCATGTGTGCACCTGTGCATGTGCAAGTGCTTGTGGTAGAGGCTAAAAGTACATGCACATTATTTTTTTTCAGGAATGTCTAATGCCTGTGTGCATGTATAATGCAAAAATACTTATGTACAGGGACTTGTATGATGCTTATAGAACAAGACCATGAGGCATAGGGACAGAATAGCCAGTATTGGGCATGGATTCTTGCTCATATTGTCAAGAAAGATTTGAGGTCCAGACAGGGCTGGGCATGGAACTGAATTGTACACCAAAACCAGAAAGCATGCAAGACTATGATGTGAAAAAAGACCTCTTAAATTAAAATTTGCCCTCTGATTATTGGTACCTAACACATATATAGCATGCATTTTTCAAGGTATCTCATACTTATCTTACCATAGTTCCCCTCTAGGGAACATAATGTGACATGACCCCTTTACTGAGACTGTGATCCAGTAGAGTAGGACACCTTCAGATGGAAAAGCAGATTTCCTGGTGTAATGGCGTGGCTGATAGAAACTGAGGCATGGCATAAAAAAGTGAATCCAGTTATTTCTAGCTTTTCATTAAACCCTAATATAATGCCAAAGTCGGTGCTTAGATGCACAGAAAGAACGAAGTTTTACACGTTTTTTCTCACATTTCTTGTGAGGCACACAGAAAACATGCATCTCTCTGTTTGCTGGCCTAAGGGCTTTAGCAACAGTGTAATAAAGGCTAAGGGTAAGTTACTGATTTGAACAACTCTTCCTTTTTGTTTTTCCTAAGTTATCTCATTCTCAGTTGAATTCATAAGTAAAGCCTAGGTATTTGAATAGAAAAGCTGCTACTTTAGAAGGAGAAGAAAGTTCATTTTTTCCATCCTTGTGTCACATTAAGTCTCCACCAGCCAGAAAAGGTATGTAATAAAACACAAACATATAGGTGAATGACACCATTCTATATTGGGAGTTAGAGCATTCATGTCAGATATGAATGAGTGGTTTATGGCAAGTAACCTGGAAGCTTGAGATGGCCACGTAACATAACATTTATTTACAGAAGGCAGCAGAACAGCAGGCAAACCAAACTTTCAGCTTGTTTGAAATGGCAAGGCTTTATGTACACAAGGCTCTCTGGTGGAGTGGTGACCTTCTGTAACGTCATGTAGGACCTTGCTCATTAGATATGAGTTAAATAAACAGAGGGTTGTAGCCTGACTTATTGTGCTAGGCTTCCCAGTGCATAAAAAGGGATCACGTGACTGGTCTCAGTGGTGCTGTGATTGGCATTGCATCCCATTTTATGTTGTTTTTATAAAGCTTTTTTTGTTGCACCAGTAACTGAAGCATCTACAGACAACCTAGCTGCAGCACAAATAATGTAACAATCAAAACCAAACTTGACCAGTAAGAACCAAGGTTTAGTTAGTCACCAACTAGAATCCATGTGAATCTTGGTGCTTTCAGACCTTATCAGATGTTTGCTGTGTTTTAGGGAGATAAGAGCAGTTGTAAAAGATCAGAGCAGAGATCTAACTAGTTTGGTATCCTGACTCCATCACTGGCCAGAAGATCTGTGGGGAAATGTGTAAGAACAGAGAATAATTATTTTCCCTTAGTGTTCCCCCCAGCTCCTTGTGATCAGCAGTTTAGGATGTTCTTGTGTCAGCGATTGTATTGTTGTATATATCAGCCTTCAGTACATCTTCCATGACTTTTTCTAATTACTTTCAATATCGTTTATGATTAATAAAAGATAATTATTCCATTTTTTTTCTGAATTTTGTAGGTATATTTAATTTGCCTTAAAGCACAGTGGAAAAAAACAGAACAAAGCCAAACCATAATTTGTAAGCTTTGGCTGCAACCTAAGCCTATTTAACCTAAAGAAAACAAGCAAATAATTCAGCTAGGCTGGTATGATTTTTTAATCGAAACCAGAAATAACTTGTAGAAAGCTATTTCTTGCACTGAGAACAAGACAGAACAGCAGTATATTGATACATCTGGGTTTCCAAGCTGTCCCTTCAGCAGTCTGTGGTGTTACCCATCACTGTTGCATTATGGTGACTAGAGGCAGTAGCTAGCTTTTAGAAAGGGAATGCAGAGAGAAATGTGTGGTTTGAAAATGATAGAAATAAAAAATAAGGCAATGATCTGAGGGGAAAAGCTTTTTTCACCAAGTGAGTAGGACTTGGTCCTTGTTCTGATCTAACTTCTCCGAAGAGTGAGAGCCCTTCAGCATATGCCAAAAGGAGTGAAGGGTTTTGAAGGACCATATGCACACAAACCCAAAGAAAAAAGTTGAGGGAATATGATAAAATAAAATAACGGAAACTCTGCAGAATAGGTTCTTTCTTCTTTGTCACACAACCTTATCCTTGTAGGATATGTTTATCTTCTCTGTTTCCCCACTCTTTTCTGTGAGAAATAGGAGGGGTGAAGGCAAACTTAGACACAGTGCCTCCTTTTTCCTGAGGGCAGGATGGTGCTGCTCCTGGTGATAACAATTTACTCAGCTGTTGCCACTCCATGGCCTTCACCCTTTCCTCCTGCTTTCTCTCTGTCCATAGATAAATGGCCCTTTCACCTTCAGGTAGCAATCCCCTGCCCCTGTCCAAGGCCTGGGCATCTCACCTCAGTTTGTGCTGAAGCCCTAAGCCAAGATTACAAAGATGGGTGGCAAGAGGTGGTGCTTCCCCAAGCACTGGGCAGGCTGGCAGGAGGGGAGCTTCTGGCTCCATCTTAATCTCTTTGCATGTGCCATGCTTTTCTCTTTCCTGCCTCATGAGTCCATAAACATCAGTTTCATCACCGCCTACTGTCATCAGTAACTGAAACTGTTGTTTCATTCGATGCAATCTTTGACTAATGAAGGGGTATGGAAGAAATGGAAATGCATTAGTATTTTTTTTTAAGTGTTCAAGTGTTAGAACGGTGAATGTCACTGAAGAACTTCAGCTGAGGATTTGCTGTTTAATTAAAACAGTCCATATTACTCAATAATGGAACATTTCTCAGGTTCCTTGACTGGCTGCAAGCCTCAGGCATGTCTTAATGTCATATTAAGATGGGTTGTTTCTCTAGCAATTTTTCTATATATATTCCTCTCTATTTTATTTCCTTTCTTGCCTCCTCTCACTTGTCTTTTTTTCAGACAGAAAATCCACTGCATGTCCTGGGTGGGAGATCTTGTTTTCTCTAGGTAGTTGTTAGTCAGAGTGACCAGGTAAACAGAGCTGCTAGATGCACTGCAAATGAAAAGGAATGTCTGGGTGTATTGCACAGTAACTTCCTATAAAGCCTATGAAAGTTAAGGCATTTTCCTCTGGCAAATGCAAATGCATTCTGGCTATCCTCCTACCCTCCTCCCAACTTGTGTCATTCCTGGAGGAGAAGGACTTGGGGGTGTTGATTGACAGCTGACAGAACATGAGCCAGCAGTGTGCCCAGGTGGCCAAGAAGGCCAATGGTATCTTGGCTTGTATCAGAAACGGTGTGACCAGCAGGTCCAGGGAGGTTATTCT
>WAAB01001979.1:75420-114477 GCA_013389865.1 Piaya cayana
TATATATATTCCTCTCTATTTTATTTCCTTTCTTGCCTCCTCTCACTTGTCTTTTTTTCAGACAGAAAATCCACTGCATGTCCTGGGTGGGAGATCTTGTTTTCTCTAGGTAGTTGTTAGTCAGAGTGACCAGGTAAACAGAGCTGCTAGATGCACTGCAAATGAAAAGGAATGTCTGGGTGTATTGCACAGTAACTTCCTATAAAGCCTACGAAAGTTAAGGCATTTTCCTCTGGCAAATGCAAATGCATTCTGGCTATCCTCCTACCCTCCTCCCAACTTGTGTCATTCCTGGAGGAGAAGGACTTGGGGGTGTTGATTGACAGCTGACAGAACATGAGCCAGCAGTGTGCCCAGGTGGCCAAGAAGGCCAATGGTATCTTGGCTTGTATCAGAAATGGTGTGACCAGCAGGTCCAGGGAGGTTATTCTTCCTCTGTACTCAGCACTGGTGAGACCGCTCCTTGAATACTGTTTGCAGTTCTGGGCCCCTCACCACAAGAAGGATGTTGAAGCTCTGGAGTGAGTCCAGAGAAGAGTGACGAAGCTGGTAAAGGGGCTGGAGAACAAGTCTTATGGGAGCGGCTGAGGGAACTGGGATTGTTTAGCCTGGAGAAGAAGAGGCTGAGAGGAGACCTCATTGCTCTCTACAACTACCTGAAAGGTTGTGGAGAGGAGGGTGCTGGCCTCTTCTCCCAAGTGACAGGGGACAGGACAATGGGCAATGGCCACAAGTTCTGCCAGGGGAGGTCCAGGCTAGACATCAGAAAAAAATTCTTCACTGAAAGGGTCACTGGACATTGGAATAGGATACCCAGGGAGGTAGTTGTGTCACATTCCCTGGAGATGTTTGAGGTGAGGGTGTATGAAGTACTGAGGGGCATGGTATAGCGTTTGAAAGGAATGGTTGGACTCAGTGCTCCTGTGGGTTTTTTCCAGCCTAGTGATTCTGTGATTTTAATGATTTTTCAGTAAAATTCTGTTCCAAATTGTTATATGCTGTGAGACTGATTATTAGTTACACGTAGAACGTAAAAACAAAGAAGGGAAGATGATTTTTGCTATTGCCATAAGAGACTATATGCACTTTGTCTTAATCCCGAGCACATAAGGTGACTAAGAAGAGCATTTGAAATGGCTTTGTCATTGAAAGCTAAAGTACAGCCATTTCATAACCAGGCTGGCCTCAAAGGTACAGTGTTTAAAGGGAAGGAACAAGCTCTGTTTTGTACTGATCTGGGCATGAATTTTGTTGTCACTTAAAATGCTTATTTTTTAATGCCAGAATATCTTACTGACTACATTCATTAAAACTGTCTTGCTACCTTAGTCAGCCTCTAAATATCCTCAAACATCCACGCAATCATACTTACATACTCGCTTTACTTGCTGATGTGCTAATATAAGACTTGAGCTGTCATTTTGAGATTTTAATGTTTGTCACTGCAAAGCTCACAGATATTTAGAGAAAATCCTTAATGCCAAACCTCCCTTCTACACAGCAAAGATAATTTAATATTCCTTATTATAAATTTCTTGTTCACTGCTTCAGCTCTCTATAAGTCACTATCTTGATTTTAAAATAATCTTATTGTATATTTGTAACAAATTTCTATTGATCGCACTACTGAGTTATTTCTTCCACAAGTGTAAAAACCATATTTATTTTGGCACATACATTCAGTATTTGCCCTTCCTGCTGTGTAAACACATAGACTCAGTATTGGAAAGATCCTGTTTTTCCTATGTATGTGGCTGAAAAATATCAGGTCATAACCGGTTGAAATACCACTAGGAGTGTTTGCTGAAGTAATTGATAGGGACAGAAACTTTTCCTGCAGGTTGTAAGCGTGTGGATGCGATACAAAACACACACATCTGCAAAAGGCAAAACCGATCAGCAGTTTGCCTCCTAAGTTGTCTTGCCCCAGTGCAGAGAAAGGTTGTGAAAAGCCATGACCCACAATCTGGCAGTAGACACAGAGACTGCAAACTCCCTAATGAGCAGATCACGTGAGCAAAGGTTCCTTTTCAGAGCACCAGGGTTTCATGTGGGGCTGCCCAGGGACCCTGAGCAGCAGCTGCTTTGGTCCTCTTGAATCTTAATTAAGAGGGTTCAAGCCACAAGTGAGAAGTCGAGCAGATGAACTTGCTAATGCAGCAAAACCAAGGAGGTTTCAGTTTTGGAAGCTTTGTAGGAAAATGTGTTGTTGGGAAGACATTCCAGGTTTTTAAGAACTGGACAAGTAGTCAAAAAGTCCGGTCTTAAATTCAGTCTCTGGCATGTTCTCTGTATTTACAGGTAGCCCACTTATCTTTTTTATGTTACTTGCCTTACATGCAGCACAAGGATAGTATCTGGTCGATATTGTTATGGGATGTGTTGGTTATAAGAAGATGTGAAAAGCCAGGTAATAGTAGCTTGATTTTGTTAAGCTGTCCTCCTTCTTTCTTTATCCACTTGAGATTTATTTTTCATGAATAAAACAATTTATACAACAGAAATTTACAGCCTATTAAAGAACAAAGAAAAACACCTCAGTGCAAATTTTCCATGCAGTTGTGCAGCATGTTTTTTTGCACAGATATACTTTAGAGACAAACTTTGTGTTTTTTTAATAGTATCTTGTAATGTTGTAAGAAACAACTGGAGCCAAACACCTATAATTTAATTAAAATAATTTGTTGCCAATTTAAAATTTTTATTTTCTATCTGATTGGAGTAATCTATTAGTAAATTTTCCTCATGGCATTTCAATATTTCTCTTGTATTACTATTTACTGGTATGCCTACCTGACTCCTCCCACCTTGGTTCCTAGCTACTACCATCTGACATCTCTATACCGTCATTGCTGCCCTTGTGAATGACATACCAGTGCTTTTTTTTTTTTTTTTTCCACCTCCAGTAGTGTCACAACCCTTATAGCTTTTAATAAATGGTTTTTCCTGCTAAGCCTTCCAACACCCTTACCAACTTCATTCATTTTGTTTCTACCACATGTCTAGTTCTGAACAACCTTATTTTCTGCCCCATTGTGACCAGGTCAAGTCCTACTGAAATGTTGGAGCAACAGTAAGAATAGAGATGCTTATTAAAAACACTAAGGAAATAAAATAACTTTTAAGTATTCTATAATATTGAATTTCAAATATCTGTGGAATGCCAACTTGATTAAAAATTGTTTCATAAGACTGTAGTTTACTTTGGTTACTTCTTTCTTAAAGTTTGAGTAGTAGTGTGTTGGAATTAATCTTTCCTTTTACTCCATTATACTCTGGAAAATGACTCTAAATGAACTACAGAGTTTGACTTAGCCAGGGCAAGTGGTAGTATTTTTGAGCTTTAGTGGAAAGAAAGGAAACTTCATACTGGAATTTCCTATATAGTGTTAGCAGCAAGTGGCTAAAGAAAAACTTCTGGGTTTGCTGCACATTAACCCTCTTGTGAAGCCAATATGCAGGTCAGTAAGGCTTAAGTCCTGTTTCCTCCAAGTGGGTTGACAACAGATTTCAAAGCAGAGATTGCAAAGCCAAATATTTTGACATCTAATATTTTCTGGAAGAAGGAATATTTTTGGGCTTCCATATTTCCACAAGACTATGACTTTCTTGCTTGTGATTCTTTGACTTTCAATGACTGTTTTCTATAGAGAAGAAGGCAGGTTATTAGTCATAAATTCTTTCAAGTTATTTTATATATTTTTTTGTTAGTAATCATCTTGGACAAGTTTCACTGTATCTTTTCTTGTTTGTATACGTTAGATCGTAGATGAAAGATGACATGTCTTATCAGAAAGTATTTCTAACTAAACCAAAAATTCTCTGCAGCTGCCCACAGTAATTGTAAGAATTTACCTTATAAGAAAAGCCAGAGATGAGTGAATCACTGAGGACAGATAAAAGCATACCTATTTATTCCTTTTTTTCCATATAAGTTGATATGAGTGACATGATATGTTTGGCACAAATAATTTTTAAAAATACTCTATGGATTTTTTTATCATTTAGTAGTATAATAACAGAATATGTAGGGTTGATAATGCTGTGATAAAAAGGTGAAGGAACAAATTTTGCAAGTTATTCTGATAAAAAAAGTGATTACATATTTTGTCCTAGTATTCATCCTGGTATCCACCCAGATGGGTGTAAAATATATAATTTGAGTCTTTGATTAAAGTGAAGATAATATAAACCAAAATATTTATGGGTGAGAAAAATACATAAAGGACAAACTCTCAGTGTATGGATTTGAAAAACCAGACCTCAGGAAAAACATCACTCCCTTCTTTAGGATTAGTATCCTGTGTGAAGCTAGAAAATGCACATCAACCTCTTAACTGAATTTTTTTCAGGTTTTCCTAGTAAGGAGATTTGGGTTTCCTGTTAACTTCAGCAGGCAACCAGTTTTTACCTTAAAGCCTGATCCCAAACTAACTGTCTCATTTGCTACTGCTCGAGATAAAACATTCTGATATCTTCATAAGTATTGAATCACAGTACTTGATTCTTTGTCCTCTGATTAATACTACATAAAAAAATAAATATGGCTGTGCAAACAACTTTAGGTACATAGAATACATGACCATGTTTTCTGAAAGTGTATAATGCAAGTGGCACAAAGGATTAAAGATAAACCTGCTTTGACAGCTACTTGTAATGATGTAATAACTGCAACTTAATACTTATGAAGACATCAAAACATTTTAACTTGAGCAGTTAACGATATTCTAGTGTTTCTATACTTCTAAACAGCTGACTCCTGTAATGTGAGAAACATTACTTAATGTCTTGTTTTCCTCATTATGGAGTGTATATGCATACTGGTGGCGATAGGGGTGTGCTGCATCTAGGTAACCTTGGGGCCTTTTTATCCAACGGGATTAATCTCTTGGAAGAGACATTCAACATTCCCACTAACCTGTTGCTCAAGATCTTCATCTCTCCAAATGAAATGGTGTTGAATTTTCACTTTCTGTGGAGCACTCTCCTTGCAAAATGTAGAGGTGTGGGTTTCAGAGTAGTCTGAGAAAATTAGTATCTCATTTGCCCACAATGAGGCATAATTAGGTACCTGTAAGGCATTAGTACATGCAAGGTTTTTTTCTGAGGTCTAATCAGAATCCTTCTTGCTGCAATTTAGGTATTATTATTGCTTGCTCCTTCTACCATAAAAACACAGAAGGGATTATTTCTTCCTCTTTGCAGAAAATGTTTATGTATATGAGGCTACTCGGTCATTTTTTCTTTCATTTAGCCAACCCTAGCTCTTTCATGATTTACAGCCTTCTGGTTACTTTTGCAGGGACTCTTTAGATCTAGTTACTCAAAATCTTTCCTATGTTATGACTCTTGAAACTGGGTATGGTGTTTCAATGGGTGATTTTCCAGCATTAAACAGAGGAACACAACTACATTTTTATGATCTCATCCCAGGACAGTATTGGGTTCTTTGACAGCAACATGATGTTGTTGGTGCATTTTCAGTCTGCAGTCCAAAGTGCCTAGACTAGAAGAAGTTAAAGGAGACAGTAGTGGTGCTAGTAATAGAGAGGGCAGGAAGTATCTGGAGACCTATGCATGAAGCACAGATTTCTGAGATCTAAAGCTAGGTGTGTGGATGATCTGTGCCCAGGTAGGAAAGGAAAAGCATATGTATTCCTTGAATGGAGATTCATAAGTGCTGTTCCTGGAAGGAAACTGTTCCTCAAAAAGTGGGCCATGTTACACCACCACCTGGTAATATATCAGAAGCCAAAATCCAAATATTAGTAAAGTTTTACTGAGACCTAGCTATGGAGTAAAGAAATCTTTCTACTGTTTTCCCACAGGTGGCAAATTTAAGTATGAGCTGGGATGATGTGGTGACCCCTGTGCTTTGTACAAAGAAACAGCACGACAGATTGTAATGAACCTAGGTCAAGTAAGAAATCAGGGCACTGCTCTTCAGTTCTAGGTCTCCCAAACCCTAGCTCTGTGCATCAGCATAGGTCAGAGAATCACAGAATCACTAGGTTGGAAAAGACCCCCAGGATTTCTGAGTCCAACCATTCGTATCAACCAGTAAACCATGCCCCTCAGCACCTCATGCACCTAAACATCTCCAGGGATGGTGACTCAACCACCTCCCTGGGCAGCCTATTCCAGTGTCCAATGACCCTTTCCACAAAAAAATTTTTTCTGATGTCCGGCCTGGACCTCCCCTGGCAGAGCTTGAGGCCATTCCCTCTTTTCCTGTCCTCTGTCACATGGCAGAAGAGGCCAGTTCCCTCCTTTCTACAACTAACTTTCAAGTAATTATAGAGAGCAATAAAGTTTCCCCTCAGCCTCCTCTTCTCCAGGCTAAACAACCCCAGTTCCCTCAGCCACTCCTTGTAAGACTTGTTCTTCAGCCCCTTTGCCAGCTTCGTCTCTCCAAGGAATTAAGAATAACATGTTTGATTGTATCATTAGCATTCCTTACTGCGTGTGATTGTCTGTTGTGGAGGTGTCTGTGTTATTTCTCGCTTGGTGGCCTTAAGATGCTGCTGTTCATAAGCCTCTCATCTGCCTTTAACTCACCAGCTTCAGTGCTTCTGAGAGATGATACTAACTGCAAGGCAGGCACTAACTTCTCTTTTCCCTCTGAAAAAGCACAAGGAAGTTCAGAGCAGTCCCCTGGCCACATTGATACTGATGAAGACATGAAACCAAAGCTAGATTTGACTGCTGGTTTTTCATATTATTCCTTCAGGCAGTTGTCCTTCAGACAAGTCTTGAGCTATCTTTATATTAGTATTATCAGCAATCATTATAGCAACATAAAATTTAGTACAGGCTTCTAAACCTGTTCAAGTGCATGCTGTTTCCCAGACAGACTTTATAACCTGCACTGAGAGACACAGTGCTCTGTCTCTGCTGCTAGTGGTTATGTGAACTAGTGATGTAGGCTATTCTGGCTATTCTAGATGGTAAATGCAGTATAGACATATCCCTAGACCCTGGAAGAAAGTGATGTCTCCTACCATAGATCCCTAGCTAAGATGAGAAATTCTTCATTTTAATTTACAAGTCTTAGATAGGAATCTCTGTTTGAAAATATTCAATAAATATCTCTGTTCCTCTGTGCAGGAGTGACTGGAAATGAACTGTTTTTTAAGCTCTATTCAATTCATTGCTGCTGGTGCCTGGAGTTGATAATGTCTCTGTTCGTGTCTCAACAGAGTGAGCTCACCCAGGCAGGCTTAATATCTGACAGCTTGCTTGGGCTTGTCAGTGCTGTTCACAGTTTCCGTTACTTTTTATGAGAACGCTGGTTAATGCTGTAAGAAAGAGTTAGATTGTCCTCAAGGAACTTCTCCATAATCGATGTCATCATTGCTGATCACATTAGTGCCGAGAGCTGCAGACCGTGGCATGCTCAATGGCGAGATCCCACCTCTTGGGCACAGTGATTTGCAATTAGTTCTGAGCATGCCAGGTGAGGTGACTGGCCCTCGAGGGCTGTTTCTTCTGAAGAGCAAAAAGTTATTCAGCAAATTAGTGCAACACATTGATTTTTTTTTCCCAGTGAGGTGTTAGGCATAAAATAAATGTCTTTCATTTCACCTATATAGGATGGTCATTACAGCTCTAGATAAAAACAATATTAATAAAAAGAGACAGTTATTGCCAGACCAAGTGCCAAAAGAGAAAAGGGGTCAATATGATTCCTTTTATATTGCCATAGATGGCTTTCTCAAGGGTGTCAGCACAAAGAAAAATGTAATTCTAAGTAAAATTTCAGATTGTTTTCCCCTTTCTTATTATATATGTTGTCATTCATTATCAATGAAAAGTCACTGCACGGCTGTAAACCTCTATCTGTGAACATCTAACTATCTTTTTACAATGATTCTCTAGGATATTGTCTCCTACATTGTGTATCTAAAATCTGACATTATGTTAGTTTTCTATAAATTTCTATGTGTTAGTTTTACATGTGTTTTTTCCTCTTGCATTTATGCTATCGATGATGCTAAAAAGCATTGCGTGTAGATTCTTTTAATAATGGGGGGAGCTAAATAAAGATATATAAATGTGATCTGAAGACAAAAGTAATTTTGCTAAAATTGTCTCTGTCAACTTTCATGATGAAAGAACCAAAGAAAAGTGGAATACAACTTCTAAACAGCTAAGGTGGTCACTCCTCACATGAAAAAATAAGGACATGCATGTAATACATGCCAGTGATTGCTTCCTCCTCTTTGTATCCTTTTTTTTCCCAGTTTTGTCAAGTGTTCAACATTGTAAGTAATTCTGTTAGAGGAATAGATGTGCTAGAAAATAATTACTGAAAAACAGAGGGTATCACTTTCAGTTATTGGACTGAGTGTGCTTCAACTGTATAGTCATGATACATTATCATCTGATGAATACTGGTATGTCTTTTAAAAACAGATTGGAAATATAGCCCTGTTTGTCAGAGCCCTGCTTCAGAAACTTCATTTGGCAATTTGTATGGAAATAAAGAAGTCACTCTAGATGGTATCAGAAAAATGTACCACAACACTGGCTTAGTGAAACTGGAGGGTCTGAACCAGAAGAAAATTGTGAGGAAGATGTTGCAGGATAAATGTCAGACAGATTGACTTGTTTCCATTTGTTAACATTAGCCAAAAACTTTGCCCAATGCATCATGCTTGTGAAAGGAGTGGTGTCAGCACCTCATCACATCCACCCCTCACCAGGGCTCTTTTTATGAGAAAATTTGCTTTGGATTCTGTGTTCATAGACAGAGTGCACATTTTCATCTAGACTGCCCTTTGCTAGTAGAATATCTGAGAGCTTTAGGTATTTTACCAGTAAAAGCTGAAGTTTTCACAGTATCTTCTAGCCCAATTTTTATTCCATATGTTCTTATTTTGCTGTAGATCCTTCAGAATCCTTGAGCAGAGAAGAGGATTTTAACAATTCTTGCCCTCTCAAAAAGACCTATCATGATAGAACTCAATCCATTTACCACATAATCAATAAGTCATGCTTCTAAATGCTTTCATACAATAGTACATGACTACTTTGATATCTTTTCCTTCAGGAAATTACACTACAAGGATTATTCCTCTGCTGAGAGTGACTGGGCTCAGTCCAACATAGCAAACAATTTTGCCTTTAGTTGTTTTCTGTGTGTGTGCACAGAGATCTTGAAATAATATATTATTATTATAATTATTATATATTTTATATATATGTATAATGTTTTATGAGGTCTTATTCCATAGCTTCTGAAATTATTCTTGTAAATGGTGACTCTCATGGGAGACTTAGAAGGAATGGGGAGTCCTGTGTTATACAGATAGATCTATTGCACTGTGAAATGTCAGACCTCCTAATGTCTTTCATATGTGGGGCAAAATCCACCCTAAAGTTATTAGATTTTATTCCATGTTCCTGTAAAAGTAGGAGGTGAAGAAGCTAAATGTATTGTAGCCTGCTTCAGGTTCTGAGGCAGAGCAAGGGTGTCGTGCTAGTGGAATAATGCTGTGGAAGCCTCTCTCAAAGTACCACAGACTTAAGGGAATTTTATAACTGAGTATGAATAAGTGAAAGGATGACTTTGGAGCTTTGATTCATAAAATGACTTTGTTGTGCTTGCTGATGTTTCATAATGCTCCATTTTTTTCTTGACATCGGTGGACTGCTCTGGCAGAGCCCTAATGCAAAGCGATTTGCAAGTTTGTAAGCAGGGCATAGAACCTCTGGACAGGTCTGCTGTGGTGAATTTCAGTGGTGTTAGATGTCATGGAAGCACTTTTGACATCGCTTTTGGGTTATGTGTCATCAGAGCTGACACTGAAATGATATGAGAGTTTCCTTTGTGTTTTTCCTTTGGTGATCACAAAAGAAAAAAAAAAAAGAGGAGAAAAAAATCAGTATCTTGAAAACAAGATAGCTGATTTGGAAAATAAGGACTTAGGGAACTTCACATTTTCCTTTGGAAATGCTTTTTACTGCAGTCTATCTGTATAGACATGACAATTAACCTTGCTTGAGTCAAGTGCAATCTGCAGGAGTGATGTGATCACTCCTGAGTACTTGTTGGTAATTTGTTTCATTGGAATATGCTGTATTGTTGGGGCACCTGGGAAACCTTGCTATGAGTGTAAGACTCTCCAGCTTCGTGTATGTGAGCCCTTGGCCCTTGATGCGGTGACAGGTGACTCCCTGAGCTACACAAAGCAGAACTCTGTACAAGAAATAAGTATGCATCTGGCACATGTCTTGCTTTATTTCCCAGCTGTTTGAAGCCTGGGTTTTATACTGTATAATACTTATGACAGCAGGAAAATCAAACCTGCAGAAGAGTTATTTTTTAGGACTGGTGAGATGCAGCCACTTAGCACTGACTGAGAGGCAGATTAAGATGCTAAATTCAAAAAACGGATAAAACCCACACTGAACAGGAGGAAGCATTTAGCAATCACTGTGCTTAACTGTCCTGTCATCATTTACATAGAGAGCAGTTCAAAAGAGAGAATAGAATTACAATGGAAGAAACTGGCAAAATCCTGAAATCTGCTCTTTCAGCTTCCAAGCAGAAATGCATCTGGAATGTGTATTTCTACATTGTTCTGTATAAGCCTTAATTCTGAATTCACATATGGTACTTTATTTGCATTTTTCATAAAGTCATTAATGCTTGGTGAACTTGAAAGGTCTAAAAAAGTATTCAGAGGCTTGGATACTTCCCAGAAATGTGATCATGCTATACTGGCCTAGAAATCTGGCATGAAATCTGCGGCTTGGATGCTGATCTGGGATTTTGAGCCTGTCTATTTAGGTATTTTAATAACAGAAGGCTTCTTCTCAGACTTGTTACATGTTTTGGGTTCATTCTTACACCTGTTGTTCATTTTACTCTTACATGGAAACTTCAAGAACAGGGAGCTGCAGGGAACCACAGATCAATGTGCCTTGAAGGGAAGGCAGCAGATATAGGGCTTTAAACTACCCTGATAAAAAGATGCTCTCTTGATTCTTAGTCTAAGCCAGAAGAAGCAGGTCTTGACCATGACTGGATTGACAGCAAGATCCCATTCACATGCAGGAACTGCTGCGGTGGCCACAAGACTTCAAAGAAGGTATGAGAGCTAAAATGCTTGTATGAGAGATGCAGAGTTATTTTTAGAGGAATGCATGAAATCACTGGGATTTATTCTCTTATTGTAGGATTTATTCTCAACTGGAAAGTCTACTTGTACTAGGCACAGTGCAGTAACCTTCACCAGCAGCAGGAAACTGCTAGATGACCTGGGAAGATGCTTTTGCGAGTTAAGAGGGTGATGGGGGCAGGGGGAAGACAATCAAGCTGCTCAGAAGATGGAGCTGGCTGAAAAAAGTCTTATGATCTCTTAGAGATTGGGTGTAATCTTAGTTTCAGAAACCAAACCAAATCACAAAATACCATGAGTAAGCCAATTCTTTTTCTTCTCATCTTTTATAAAGCAGTACATAATTTCAGATGAGAGGAGTGTGATAGCTGATGGGAGATGCAGTAAGATTTCCTCCTCTCCTTCCATCAGATCTCACATTCAGGGGGACTAAAGTGCAGTCTCTATTGTTTTCCTACTTATCTTTCCTTTTATCTGTGCAGTTGCCAGAGCTACTTTTCAGAGTGGGGGTAGGCTTAGCTGCTTATTTTGGAGTAAACTCCTTTGTCATGCTAGTTAGTCTGACAAAAGGAAAAAAGTAATTGGTCATTATTACCTCTACACCTTCACTCCTCTCAGTTTTAAAAAAAGGGATACTTTTACAGCAGCATTGTGTACCTATTTAATCACTTACACTAGCGGATGAAATAAAAGCTCTTGTCCCTCGGCCCCTTGCAAATTATTCTTGTTAATTATTTTTTAATTATCCTTCCATCATTGCTCCTGGTGACACTTTCATAATTTCTACATCAGTGAGTGCAGACGTGACACATCTAAGACCTATCACACAGAAATGTTGTTGTTGCCCTGCTGGCTTCAGAGGAGGAACAAAATGTGGGGCATGACCCTGAGGAACTCCCTTCTGATTTCCCTCCCTGTTGGTGGCTACTCTGCTTTGCTCTAGGTGAGAATCCCTTGTTGGTATGCATGCATGCACATCTTTATTGACTCATGTGTATGGACACACTTGCATGAGTGTGTACATGCACTCATTAATTAGCTCAAGTTTCACATTAGCAAGATAATAACTGAGTGTTTTCAGGATGGCTGACAGCTAATTAATCAGAACCACGTTTAAACAGATGGGTACATTGTATGTCTCTGTAATACAGACAAGGGAAAAAAGATCCCCAGTGTGGAAGAAGAGATTGTGGATTGCAGTGCTCCATGGCTGGCTTCTAAGGGGTTTATTTTTCCTGATGAAAGGGTGCAGTGAAGATGCCAACATTTTGCTGTGTTATATACCTGTAAGGTTATGGAACCTGTGTTCACATAATACAGGTCCTGGCACAACTTCTCTGTCCCCCACACCTTCCCATTTTAAAAAAACCGTGACAGAACTTGCTAGAAGATGAAGCAGAAGTGAAACCCTAAACGTGGATGTACTCCTGAGGGAAAACGAAGGAAATGGAAAATAAAGTATCTTTTCCCAGGGGCTAGAGATATTAAACCCAAAGCATGTGACACAAAAGTCATGAGACTAAGAAATAGCTAGGCAGAGTATTTACCTCAGAGCACTTATTTGTTCCCTGAACTGCATTCTTTTTTTTTCCCTAAGCAAATTACTTACAAACAGATGTTATATTTTACTGGTATTCTTCAGAATTACTTGGCAGGTGGCTTATGCAAGGAAGTTTAACCCCTGATCTGTCTGCAGTGATTCCCCACCACTGTTTCTCTGAAAACCGGGCTTGCTATATGTAATGTGTACTTTATACAGAGTTTGACATTTCCGCTCTTTGATGAGCACCTCCATAATTTAGCTCATGATGACCACATGGTACTATCCCCCTTGTATTTGCATGGGGATTGCCTAAACCAGCAGATTTTACATCAGTGTATTTCTTATGTTGCCTTTTAGCAAATAGTCTTGCAGAAGATGCTTTGCCTTCTGTGTTTTCTGAGTTCCAGACTCTAGAGGACATATTGCATGACATTTTTCATAACCACAATAATTACTTTTTTGGTCACCTTAAACACAAACCAGCATAAACCAAAATACTCTTACAGCTGACATTTTTGTGCTGAATGTCCATGGAGGTCACAGGTTATTTACAATATCCTTACGATGCCTTTGGAGGCCATGAAAGCATCACATCAATTATTTTTAGTTGGAGGAGTAAAGTCATAGGAGCAACAGAGTGAGCAAGTAGAG
The DNA here is from genome assembly GCA_013389865.1 of Piaya cayana. NCBI lineage: Eukaryota > Metazoa > Chordata > Aves > Cuculiformes > Coccyzidae > Piaya > Piaya cayana. The sequence goes on from WAAB01001979.1 coordinate 88,741, forward strand.
CTCCCTGTTGGCTGCTCACAGTTATACAGTGCACCTCTGTGAAGGTCTGACTAAACTACGGTCACAAAAAAGAACATATTCTTAGTGCAATGTGAGGTGGTTTGAATTCTGCAGCACTATTATCCAGCATGACACTGATTTTTTGCTATGCCCTTGGTCATCTCAGGTTATTTTTCTGGTTAAGTTCTTTTACTAGTAAGGTTTCTCACTACTGAAATGACTGATGCCCACATAAGATATGATGCACGGTCTAAAGTGTATCCCTACAACTTTCAAGTGCTTGTACCTAGGAGGTCTGTACCTGGAATTGCCTATTAAGGAGTTAAAATATTTCTTAAACATTGGCAACCAGGCAGTGTTTACAACAGCCTGTGTTTTCTTGCTGCTGTGAAGGACAAAGAGTTCCCATTGTCCCTTCAAATTTGACCTCTCACAGCTCACATTTTTCAAAAAACTTAGTCACGGAATCATTTCTCTCTGGAAATTCCCAGTGGCCAGTCTTGGCTTTAAGTAATACAGTGAAGAAGAATTGGCAATGTTTAGACTTTCAGGTGGAAACTAGTTTGAAGATTCAATGCTGGGCAGCTAGAAAGAAAAAGAGAACAGTGACTATGATGATCAGACATGAGATGATAAAATGGTGAGGAAGTGAACACAACACATGAGTTAGAGGAAAAATTATTATTAATTCTGAAATGGTGTAATACACCGAGCTTTTATGAATTGAAGGCAATAAGGGAAGGTGAGCACACACTGTGTGAAAGAAGAGAGAAGAGTGAAATGTGTGACAAACTAGCTATAGAAAGAATGACTGCAATTACAAGTGACTTCAGATTCTTATGGTTTTTATTTCCTTTGTAACAACAGGAGCAGCTGTGACAGTTCCTCACAGCATTCTGCTATGGAAACTGTCAGCCTTTGGGTGATGCTCTCCTGGGTGAACAATTGGTTGGCTGGCCAGGCCCAGAGAGTGGTGGTAAACGGAGTTAACTCCAGCTGGAGGCCAGTGACAAGTGGGGTTCCCCAGAGCTCAGTGCTGGATCCAGTCCTGTTCAACGTCTACCTGGATGAAGGCATGGAGTGCAACCTCAGCAAGTTTGCAGACAACACTAAGCGGGGTGGAAGTGTTGATCTGCTGGAGGGTAGGGAGGCTCTGCAAAGGGATCTGAACAGGCTGGACCGCTGGGCTGANCCAGCAGTGTGCCCAGGTGGCCAATAAGGCCAATGGCATCTTGGCTTGTATCAGAAATGGTGTGACCAGCAGGTCCAGGGAGTTTATATGACTCAACCGCCTCCCTGGGCAGCCTGTTCCAATGCCCATTGACCCTTTCTGTGAAAAACTTTTTTCCTGATGTCAAGCCTGAACCGCCCCTGATTCAGCTTGAGGCCATTCCCCATTGTCCTGCCCCTTGCTGCTTGGGAGAAGAGACCAGCTCTCTCCTCTCCACAGCCTCCTTTCAGGTGATTGTAGAGAGTAATAAGGTCTCCCCTCAGCCTCCTCTTCTCAAGGCTGAACAATCCCAGCTCTCCCAGCTGCTTCTTGTAAGATTTGTTCTCCAGGCCCTTCACCAGCTTCGTCCCTCTTCTCTGGACTCGCTCCAGAGCTTCAACATCGTTCTTGTGGTGAGGGGCCCAGAACTAAACACAGTATTTGAGATGTAGTCTTGTAATGTTGTGGTTATTTTTATTTATGTATTATTTTTTTGAATTCATACTGTTAGATCTGCCTTTACAAGATACCTGGACTTTTATTATTGCTGTAATCTGACATGCAGGCCAGCTAATGTGATGGTGGTGCTTTTTTCCTTTAAACAAATCATTCTGACACAGTACACTCTGCCCATTGTGCTGCTGCTGTCTGATAATTTGAAAATGATCCTTTTGGAATTATGATGAGGGAACATGGGAAATAATGGGAGGACTGTATCTTTGCCCTCAAGAAAATCAACTTGCTCTTAGGAAAGATGAGTGTACCACCTAAAAGTGGTCTTTGGGGAAAAAAAAAATCCTTCTTCAAATTTTAAAAAGTATTTTCCCCCCACAAATGAGTATTCTCCCTGAATTCTGAATCCAGTTATATGTATGAGAAACTAAAATATGTGCAACAAATACCTAGAAAAAAATAAATGGAAACATAAAAGTTAATTTCTGATCTTCTTTACATTGATGTAAACTGGGAATAGTCCTATCGATTCAAACTAAATTATTCTATATTGTGTTGGAATAAATGAGTTATACTTGAAGCAGTGTTTGATAAAGAGAAAAGGATGATACCCAGGACTTCCAGTTGACTTTTTATTCCTTTTTTTTTTTTGCCCCAGAGGAGTTTTCTTCTCTCCGTACCTCATTTTTACTGTTATTGTTGCTCTTTCAGTATAGTCTTAATGGTGAGTTCGTAACATTTAAGTTCGTTTGCATGGCAAGCAACTAAACTGCCACAAGAAAGCATTATATTTTCAGAGGGGGATTAACAGGAGAAGAAGCTGGGCCATAGGAAAGGAAATAACTTTTTAAACTTCCTCAAATATCAGAAAATGAGATTAAAAAAAATTGTGGTGAACACATTATTCTTTGTACAAATGGTCTCTTCCTGAACTTCTTTTATTTCAGAATGATGTTATAAAGTCTTCACAGATTTACATAGTGACTTAAAACCTTCAGAAGGGAATTACCAACACACAAATAGAATTTGTTTCTAAAGGAAAAACCTATTTAAATCCTGATTTAGTAATTAGTTTAAATATGGGCCCACTACATTTTCTGAGACCTTAGATAAACATATCACCCATAGATAAAAAGAGCTTTGATGAGGCTAAGATACATTTTCAAGCCCATTTTCACCCATTACATAATGACTGAGTAAAAAAAAATGTAAATATAGGTCTCATTTTAAAATGTACATTTGCATTCAGTTAAACTAATCATCATCTTAATAACCTGGATGAATTTGGGCTAAATGCAAAGTTCCTGTTTTCCGTAAAAATACATATTTGATTTCTAAGGCACATGGAGAGCTTTCACCAATGTCAACTTAGTAGGCAAGTGCCCATTTGAATGTTTATTATATAACTTCTTTTAACTCAGCTGTTTTGGCTGTATTTGGTCGCTTGAGCATTGTTTTTTTTGTAAGGGGAGGGGAAAGTCCGACAACTTCTTAATAGAGCCATAATTTACAAAATCTTGATCCTCTGAACAACAGAAGCATATAAGAGAAAGTAGTTTCCTTGCTTAATAAACTAAACTTTCTTTTTCCTTTTTCCCCTTTTTTTTTTTTGTTTGTTTTATTTTGTTCCTTCTTCTTCTCTCTGGCACTTTTGCAACTCTCTTTCTGGTAAAAAATCATCTTAATTTTGTTTCTGAATCTCATAAGTGTGCCCCTGCCTGTCAGACCTTGTGCTGCCCCCTACATTTATGCATCTGGCATTTTAGACTTTGATTGTGTAATGACAGCTTCTGCAAACAGCAATCAGATATCTGAATTTGCAGTATACCCACAATGAACATACCTGTTTCTCCCTCCATATAACTCAGATTCTGACTGGTGTTACATGTAGCTGACTTAATGGGCAGTAGCAAGCATTGCTTCCATTCACTTCAGGAGAAGCTTAATTGCCTCTCACATTTCTCCCAAATAAAGGCTAATTGTTCCAAGAACAGAGGTGTGTGATCCATCCCTAAGTAAAACAATTGCATATCTTCAATGTATCTAATACATTACAAACGTGAAAGCTGCGTACTCAAACTGTAAAATGATATAATCATGGTAAATTCAGCTAGAAGGGTCCTTGAGAGGTAGTATGCTCCATCCTTCTATTTTAAGAGATTTAGTTATCCTGAGAGCCTTTCTCAGAGATGTTTGCATACTGTGTTCTTAAAAGCATCCTGGTTAAGTAGGTCTATTGCTTTCCTGTATATTGCTCCTGTATTCTATTTCCTAATTATCTTTCTAATTATAGAATGATATTATTTTTTCCCTTCATGCTTATTTATTTTTTTTCTTAATTTGACTCTGAGCAGTTCCTGGACTTTTTAGTTATTTGGGCAACATTTTTAGTAGTGATTCTGTTTAGATGGCAATTCTCTACTTCATTATTATACACCTGATTGTTCCTATGTAAGCCTATTTGCACATGTCTTTATTGAATTGCATGCTTTAAATATTTTTACTTCAATGACTTTTAATAACTTAAAATTTGAAATTATTTATAGTTCTCCACTCTATTATTTTTCTAAGTAAGTATGTGAACTCAAAAGTATAGCCTGAATCAAGCAGGAGGCTCAATGTTTTATGAGATGAGTCTATTAAACTACCAATGTAGAGTCATAATTTCCTTGGGATGACTTGTGCTTGCCATGGGAAAAAAACTTGGCTTGTGCAAGTATTTGACTAGATGCAGACCAAAATCTTATTTAGCACACTAACGCATTTGGCCATTAGTCAAGGGTGGAATGAATCATGATTTACTGTATAAACTGAGTTTCTTAATCTCGTTGAAAGTCATCTTTCAGATCTATCTCTTGCCTAAATTCATCAGTCTTTGCCTCTAAGGAGTTCCATTTCCATGTCCTTGGCTTCTTTTCCTCTCAAAATTCAGTGAAATTACATCTTCCAGTGAAGTAGAGCTTTAAATACAGCTTTCCTGGTAGACAGTTCTCATAGGACCTTGAGTGTTTGTGGCCATTTTCATGCAAACTACCCTTCACTATCTAGCAGATTCTATTGTACTTTCCAGAAACCTGCTACTGTGCATGACAGCATCACCCACCTGGGACCAGAATGTGGCCTTTCACTTCTGTCTACTGGAAAGATGCATCAATGCTTTGTTTTCTAGGACCAGTTTGTATCAGTTCTTTGTTCAACCCTACTGTTATGAAATGGAAAATTCCATCTGGAAGCCGTCAGTGGTATAGAAGAGTTAATGAAAGGCTTAGTTTCCACATGGTCAGTGGGAAAATATTTTATTATTTTGACTATGTATTTTATGTGTAGCTAGAAAACAGCCTTTGTCCCATTTCCTTTGTATTGGAGGATCTTCCATATATATTTCAACTTTTGTTCTGAACAGAAAGATTCAAGTAGTTCCTATAGGGTTATCTAAAATTTTGTATGATAATTTTTAGTGATGACTGATATATTTAAACATATGTGGAAACTTGGGATCTCAATTGCTGTGTATTTTGCTTCCACAGTGTGGCTTTTTTATTAGCAAAACCAACAGACCTATCAGAGATCAAAGTTCTTGAGACTATTTACAGAAGTGGTTTAGAAACAAATGTAGTAAACTGTCACTTTTTTTACTGTCACTGAATTTTCAATTTTGCCCTGGAAGCTGATCGTGTGTTTCATCAGAAAAATTGTCTTTGTTCTTGAAGGTTGAAGGAAGTTATTGTAAAACAGCCCCCCAAAGAGCTTACCGTAACAACAAAACAGCTTAGTGTAACAACATAAAGTAAACCAAAATAGGAAAACCTTGCTCCCTTTCAGGGGGTCAATGCAAATGCTGACACCTCAGTCACCAAACAGAGTTTATAATGAATTGCACTTATCTACTGCAAATCAGATAATCTTTTCAGTGCTACACAGCACTAATATGTATGTGTATGGTGTATGTGTAATTTATATCTTGGAATAGTACCTATTTGATTTGTGTGACTTTGTGTATTTATATTTTAAGATCAACAGTGCCAGAGTGGAAGGTATTTTCCCTGGAGTAGGATCACTACTTCCACTGCTCAGAACAAATAACATCAAGCAACTGGATACAACTTTAAGTCTCTTCTAAGAAATGAAAAGTTTGAATCTAAAAAGTCAGGTAACAATTTGCCTTGAAGCCTTTTCATGGATGGATTTTTCTTACTTAAAAGACAAGTTGGTAGGATTTATTACAGCTTCTCTCAAGAGATCTCATATTTCTGTAACTCACCTCCTTAAAGAGATAGTCACAGGAATAATAACTACATTCTGCACAGGAATTTCAGAAAATGATTGCCAATTTCTGAATTATTATCATGCATTGGACTGAAAGTGTCTTTGGATACTAACCCCTTTACTGCCACATTACTTTTTATGCCAGAGGTCACCTCTAACACTTTCAGTAAGCTAATGATTTTTTCTTATGTAAAATCTTTGTGGGGGTTTTATAGTCACTTTCTAAATTCAATTGTTCATGCAGTGTATTTATGTAAAGTAGAGCTTTAGTAGGAAATGAGCATACGGAAGGAGAAGACTGTGAATTTTGTAGATATGAGATTGTATGAGGAATTTCTGTGGTGAACAGAACCACATTTCAGGTATGTGCAGTCCAAGACATTCTGTCAAGCAAAGCTTGGTAAAATAATCAGAAAAAACTGGCTGGTCCCAGCTATGGGGCAGTAAGTAGGTGATACCTCATCCAACCTTTTTATCTGAGCAAGATGCTTGAATCCACTGACAAGTTTAATTTTTTCCTCACTTAGTTTTCTGCAGGGGACACACAAGTGACTAACTGTAAGAAGAAGAGCTGTGCCCCCATTCTCTCTAGGCTATAGACAAAGCATGAATACACTCCTCATGCACTGCATGAAGAGTTGCACTCTATCCACATTTTTGGGACCACTGACTTTTTTGAGCGAGGTTTACAGTATATAAGAGTTTCCACAGGACAGTCTCAGTACAGGAGGCAGTGTAATGGCTGCCTCCTGGTGAAAGTCCAAGTGAAAGAAATCATTCTGTGTTCTTCCTCCTCTTTGCGCACCTTCAAACCTGTTTGTCATGGATAGTTCATCTTGGACTTGTGTTGTTCTTACTTCGTCCTATGACCTTCTAGTCTTTACTGATATCTACCTGCATGACTGCATCTTTAGACTAAAGAACTAAATCTTACTTTTCTTTTTTTTTGTTTGTAGTAGATTTTTGTAGACAGGAACGTCAGTGTTTTTATTGCAATGGATTAAAATAACGTAGCTGAACAGTGACTCGTCAGTGCATCAGAAATCTGCTTTAAATGTCATTAATATTCTTTGCCCTTTCCTTTTCTACTGCACAGTCTTTGTCTTAGACTTCTGGCTTCCTCCCAGGATTATTTCTGCTCCTGTCTTGTGATGCCTTAGCCCTTGTCATATCCAGCATCCAGATGAAAACTCTGAGGAGCTGCAGGCCTTACAAGTGGACTTGTAACTGGAATCCTCACAGGGGAAAGGCAGATGCTGATATGCTTCTCCTTCTATATGTTCCTCAGCTCAGTATGGCCAGGCAATGTCATGCTCAGAAGTGGACAAAAGTCGGGTGCAAGAGCTAACAAAGCCCTGTGAGGGACGTGAAGCTGAGGCTGGTGGGAGTCCTGGTACTTTATTTTAAAAGAGCAGTCAACTAGACGTTATGTCAGGATGGCAGAGGTTGTCATTATCTACTTGTAAACTGGGAAATGTTAAGGGCTAGTGACCATAATAATCAAGGGGAGAGAGTTGAACCTTTCTTACCTATTAATGAAATGGGTTAAGATAGTGTTGCTTAAATAGTAGTTCTCATTTCTAGGGATTATTCTTTTTATGTCTTGTGCTCTCTTTCTTTCTTTCTGCAGTATGCTTGTGCATGCAATACATACAAACTGTGTTTATAGTCAACACTAGCTGTGATGAATAATTATGTTCATCTCCAATCCTATTGCTTGAAAGATGTAAAGTGAGGAAAGAGCACCTTGAGCAAGCCATACTTTACAACATGAATCAGAGTTCAGATGCTAAGCAAAGCGGGGAGGGGAAAAGGCTTTCCTAAACAGAAGGTGTGTCGCCGCCTTATGAGTATTCACTTATGCCCCCTTCTGACTTACTTCTATGCACCCTGTGCTGTCAGCCACGAAGTTGGCTTGCAGGGCAGTGTTGACAGCATCTCTTGCCTGGTGTCTTGTCAGAACAGACCGACTCATGACCAAGATACTTGCCTCCACAGAGAGACCATCTGAGAATAAGGGATCTGTATTGCTACAAATTGCTTCTGAGGAATGTATAAGGCGCCTTAGAGAGAGGTCATTGGTCAACATATGGGTTGCAATGAAAAGAGCCTCATCTAGATAGACAGCTGTCCTCTAGACAAAAATCTATGAAAGATATACATATGTGTTCTGTTTCCTAATACCTAAGAAATGGCATTGTCATTATTGCACTTATCTTTCCAGAAGCCTTTTGGGATACAGTCTTGCATGCCCCAAGGCACAGAGAACAACAGCTCAGAGATAATTTATCAAATACTATGCAAGGTATGTCTATGCATCAGAACACAATGCTCTGTTGGAAGAAATAGACCTAGCACTGATATTCCTTTGACTTGTATCCCTACAGGAGGGTGGTTGAGCTCAAAAGTGACTTCTAACAGTGTCCTCTGTGCATGTGTCTCTTTCCAATAATGTCATAGATGTTCCCAGGGGCCAAGGCTCTGCAAAGCTTCCTAGCACGGAGATCCACAAGCTCTTGAGTCCTTTGAGCTGAAAGTGTTTACATTAGCATTGATGTGTGCTGCCTGTTTTAAAATTTCCTAAATCAGTTCCCACTAACTGATTTGACTAATGTTTTGTGATATCTTTCCTATACCAGTCTTCACTATTTTCCCACCTTCTGCTGGTACAATGGAAAAGATTAGCCTTCAATACTATTTTTGGTCCATCCATCCATCCATCCATCCATCCAGTTAAAATGAACTTTTACTACTGGAGGTGTTGATGTTTGACTGCGGCACACGCAGCATTGGCAGAAATGCTATCCAGTTGAGTAAATCATATTTTACTCTTCACAGCTGGCTGGGGTTTCCAAGACTTGTTGTGCCTCTTGCAAAAATCTCCTCCAGTCAGCTGTAATTCAGGTTTGCTTCTAACTTTTTTTAAACAAGGGGGAATGAAATGGGCTAGCAATAGTAATTTCTACATACCCAGCAATGGATATATGAGTATCTACAATGTGAATAATGAAACACTACCAAGATAGAAGGATATTGTTTACCAGGAAAGTTGACTGAGAAATGTATTGAGTAATGGGCTGAGTGATAAATATGCTGGAAATGTTATTGCTTGTGGGAAAATGTTACAACAATGGCTTAATGGGAAAATAGAGCATGGTGTAGCATAACCTAGGTCTTGGAATCCAGTGTTATGGGTGGACTCCAGAAAAGCTGACTCATTCTTTGTGCCTCTGGCAGATTCATGCTGCTTGACTGTGTGTAGCTATTGCTCATGAGGCAAGATATGGTCTGTGGGCTGTTGAGTAAAATTCACATTTCCAGAAACCTGAAGCTGAGGAATGAATCTTTAAACAGTCATAAGTTGCACATCTCACCAACACCAACCATTTGCAAAAGCTACAAAATCAGTGCATTGCAGATGTTTCTCAGTCTTACCTGATAAACCTGGCAAACTGCAGAGATATTTGTACCTGTGTACCAAAAGAAGAGAGGGGATCTTGCAAGTTTATAAGCTATTCTGCAGTGTAAAATTAAGTTGGATCACTCCACAGTAATGTCACTTTAATTACAAAAGTCATGTTACTTTAGAGTCTATAGGATCATTTTTAAGTTTATAATCTCTGCTTTCATCTAAACCCAGGCAACTGAAAGTAAGTGAGGGTTAAAATAAAGGTTAATGCTACTGGATTTCCCTCATCACTTTAACTTTAAAACAACATGGTATAGCATTCTCCTGGCACATAAATAACAAAGTATTCAACTGCTAGCAAGATAGCTTATAAAAAGCCGAACCCAATGATCATTGAAGAATTCGTTCTTAGATCAGCAGAAGCATGCATAAAACATACTTGGGCTAATTAATTTGCAGGCATAAATCTGATTCCTTACAATGAATAATGTGTAGGGATGATCAGATTTCTTCTTACCTAATGTCTGCCACTTTTCTCAAAGTTAGTAGATGTACTTTGCATGCATGGTACACATTACACATCCATCCATCCATCCATCCATCCATCCATCCATCCATCCATCCATCCAGGAAGAGCCAGGCCCTATGTCTCTCTCCCTGGTGTGCTTGATACCCATACCCCTTGTCTTCAGTGGAACCTGAGGTTGCTCATTTTTTTAGCTAAAAGGAGTTAATAAACAATGAAGGAGATATTTTGAGCTCTGTGCGCTTTGCTCATTAAATGCAGAGGTGGATACCATGAATTGAGGTATAAAATGTTAATCTTGCAGAAGGAGAATTGCCTTGGACTTTGCACACAGCATTTAATAAAAGGTGATATTTTAAAGTGAGAATATGTGTGTGTATGCCTCTATATACATATATAGGTAAAAAAATATACCCCTGTAAATACAATGAGAAATAATTCTGATTTAAATAATTTTGTTCATGAGCAACTTATATAGCTATCACTTCCCCACCACTTTTTATTTCCTATTATTTGTTATATAGACTCCATGAATAGGTAACTTTCTTGCACTGCTATGTCTTGACATGAAAAGTAAGAGACCATTTTTGTCTTCCAGAAAATAATTATGTGTGCATCCTGCTGAATTCTCCAGGATTTACTATAGGGAGGTGAGTTGTGTTTGTTTTCAGGGAAACTGTTTCGATAAAAAACTAAGTCTCTGTTGAGACAGCAACTGTTTTATTATATAATCAAGCACCAAATTCAGAGCAACAGAATTAGTGCCTTCTTGTAACACTTGTTAATTCTGTGATGACTAATGATTAAAATATTTTTTTCTTGTTGAAAGTAACAGAGATAATACTGTACATGGGCTAGATGAGCAGCTCTCATTATATGTCCTGGAATATGTAGCATTGTCTTTCTGGCCTGCAACCAATGATGCAAATAAGTAAATTTACATTCCTGAGCAGCACTATTAACTTTACATATGAATGTGTATTTCCAGCAAATTCTATGGCATACTCTTGTGTATAGAATTTTTAATGAATACAAATTCCTAGGTAAGGCTCCTAATGTTTTTAGCACCAGGGATATAGATCACAGCCCTTCCAAAAAATAGGTATATGCATTCTAAGTAGATTTTTTAGGTCTCATCTATCTTAAATAATATGTAAAACTCTTATTTTCATTTTTTGCTGACTCATATTTAACTTCATAAACTTGTTGCTACATGTAGCATGGGGTTTTATTTTTTCATTTTTTAGGTAAAGAAAACTGATCTAGGGCTGAAAAGTCTAAAGGAAAAAATGGTAGATCTTAGAAAAACAATAATTAAATATGTAATACAAGCCAATAAAAATCTAATTGCCACAGAACAATGATCAGAACTGGTTTTCTTTCCCAGACCAGCACTGCACTGGAATTTTTCAAACTGAGAATAACAAAAGTATAAAATATCCCACCAGGCCCTAGGCTCAAACAAAATACTTTCAGATCATCCGACGGAGCAATAGATACCTTTCTGTTTGACAAAGAGGCACTGTAATAATGGGACCCAGTAGACTGCAGACACCTTGTGTATTGCCTTGAAATTCTGCATTTTGCAGGCATTGTGATTTATATCAGGATATGATGATTTCTTGAAGCAGTTATATTTTAGGTGCAAGACATGGTGATCTTTTTTTTCTTTCCAGAGAACAAATATGAAGTTTCATAATAGTCCAGTACCTAGAAAACTGACAATTTTCACAAGCAGCTAAAATACCATCCAAAGCCAGTGTCTGAGCAGAAACTATGAAGTGTCTAATGTGGGATCTTTGAGTGTATATTTTTATAAGCAACTAAGTATTATCTTGGGATGAAAAGTTTTCTAAAAACATCTTTATTTCTTCAAAGCAGGAAGAGTCCTGACTATTACTTTGTCTCAACTTTAGAAAAACAGCTGCTTTCTCAGTTGCTTTAATTTGTCCTACATGAGTGCCTGGCAAACACAAACTCATGAATGATGATCATCTTAATAATATTAATCAATGAAAGACCATTTCAGTTTAAGAGTTAACCAGGACCTTTAGATGGAGTGGTATCTATGACACTTCTATCAAAAGATTTTAGTATATATGGATTTTGTATTAATTGAAAGCAACTTAGGGTCAATGGTGGAAATGGCTTTAAAACACATCCTGCTCTTGGAAGGACTCCAGACTGAGGCGATTTGAGTGTTTGGTGGGAAAAGCTTTAGCCCATTTGATGACACACAATCATAAAGGGTTTCTCTCCCAATGTGTGTTTTTCACTCTGGCTTTTCACACCTCTCCACTTTTCCTACTTACCAGCTTTCCCTGCATCAAGATATAGTGGGTGAGGGGCAGACAGTCTGAATAAGCATGGAAACCACCTAATAGGAAGCTATGTACATTTTACTAAGGATTATTTCCTAATTATTTATTCTTCTTGATGCTTGTGTAATAACATTAAGCCAATACTGAGGCATTCCTGAATGTGGGCCATTTTAATCTGTCTCTAGAGAACAGGCAATATTTCATCATAGGACCACTTCTGAGGAACAGCATTCTCAGAAATATTTTTTCCTGGGCTCACACATGATTTGTGAGTTATTCAGTGGATCCAAATAGTTTTTCTAAGACTATAAGTATTTGCGTCCAGCGATGCTAATGTGTTATTCCCCAGCTATTTGGAACTGTAGTTTTAAAGTACTTGTGCTCACCCTCATTCACTCATACTGCTTTATAGGCCTGTTCCTGGGGAATGCTGGGTACCTGTAGTTTGACTGAAAGTTATTGCATTTCTCAAGAGTAAATTTAATTTGAGTGATACTCCCTGTAATAGAGTGTGATATGATGCATTAGAAAATAAAGCAACACTGGAGTATCTACAAGACTTTTTTCAGTCTTATTTTAATGAAAAGAAATCTTAGCAGAGAAAGCCATAGAAATAAACTGTCTTTTATTCTTTAACTAATACAGAAGTTGCCTGAATCTTGGGGGAAAAAAAAAATGAACTGTTGATCATAAACAGCCTTCTGTCAGCTGTTAACAACTGGGATTGGTGGTTTGGTGCCAACATTATTTCAGGAAAATGAGAAGGCAGAATTGTAAAACAAAGGGAAATATTCGATTCCCCAAGTGAAATGTGGGCTGATGCCTAGGATTTATAGCTTAGTATATCCTCATTAATCCTTTCTGTTAATTTTTTTTCTNAAGGTCCTTCTTACAGAGAAAGATCTGTTAGGTAGTTTGCATCACTAGCAATGGTATATTCTGCTGCTTACAGTAAGAGCCAAATTTAATACTTTACAGTAATGTAATGACTCTCTAAAATATTGGATGAGATGTTGTTGAGAGTAACTTTTATTTTTTAGCCACTTCTTTTTTTGAAAATTACAGTGAACTAATTGGACCTTGTAACTTAACGTATATTTGGATGCTTGAACTTGCTTAGAGCTTTTTGTTCAGATGATCTCAGCACTGGCTGTAAGAGCTGCATTTCAGGGAGCTTCAACATTTTCATTCCTTTTCAGATCCCTGCTCCATCCTAAGACTGCCTTTTTCATAGCTGGCCATTTAGTGGCCATCACCACAGACTTGGGGAGTTACATGGCTACTGAAGGTAGCTGACAAACAAGCACAAGTTAGATGGAGCTCTCTGTAGGGTGGACATATCCAGCACTACTNTAACACTGGCTACGGAAGAATACTAATGCAATATTTCTCTGCTGTTCCTAAGAATTCTGTTGTTATTGAGAGCTTACTTGCTAACTTATATTTTTCTTTCCAAAGAGCTCATGCAGTTTTTACTTGAATCATGCAGTGGAAAAGAATCACTGCATTTCTTAAACTATTAACAAATACTTTAAACGATGAAAACCTACTGAAGCCAGCAGGAAACACAATCCAGCAATTACAGAGCAGCAGCAGCGATGTGGATTTTTTTCTATTTGGATTCAGTAGAAGAGTGGTGGTTATTGTAATTACATCTTTATAGAAACACTTAGTAATGTTTGCCTGTTCCTGACATACCTCAAGACTGGTCCATAGAGTTAATCACCTGATGCTTAAAACTCCATGTGTTCTCCAGTCACATTTATTCTTACCCTCAGATTCACATCAAAACATTTTTAATGATTTATTGGTGGTTTTTTGTCCAGAGAGACTGTAGGAAAAAAATCATATTAACAACAAGCCCAAAACTGTTTAGAACTCAGGGTAAAGATGATGTAGAAAGGCTTACAATGGTGACCATATTTTGGAGATTTATGACTCAACTCAGTTTAAGTTGAAGCACTAATAGAAATTCCTTTTTTCTCAACAAGATCCAGCCCATGTGTCTCTTTTCAGTTTATGTCTGGACTGCTCAAAAATGATTATTATGATTTTTTTTGTAAAGCTATTGTGTACATGTTTACTGCAAAACTAAGTCTTGTACGACAATGTGATGTAAAAAGTTAAAAGCTAAGTTTTCAACCATTGCTTCAGAGTCATATTTTCAAAAGGGTGCAAAAGTTAATACTGCAGAATTAGTGTGGAAATAAGGCCTTAATGTGGCACAGAATCACAAGGTTGGAAAAGACTTCCAGACTTCATCAAGTCCAACCATCCTATCAACTACTAAACCATGATCCTAATCACCTCATCCACCCGTCTTTTAAATACCTCCAGGGATGGTGACTCAACCACCTCCTTGGCCAGCCTGTTCCGGTGTCTGATCAGCCTTTCTGTGAAATTTTTTTTTTCTGATGTCCAGCCTNCTGTTAGGTAGTTTGCATCACTAGCAATGGTATATTCTGCTGCTTACAGTAAGAGCCAAATTTAATACTTTACAGTAATGTAATGACTCTCTAAAATATTGGATGAGATGTTGTTGAGAGTAACTTTTATTTTTTAGCCACTTCTTTTTTTGAAAATTACAGTGAACTAATTGGACCTTGTAACTTAACGTATATTTGGATGCTTGAACTTGCTTAGAGCTTTTTGTTCAGATGATCTCAGCACTGGCTGTAAGAGCTGCATTTCAGGGAGCTTCAACATTTTCATTCCTTTTCAGATCCCTGCTCCATCCTAAGACTGCCTTTTTCATAGCTGGCCATTTAGTGGCCATCACCACAGACTTGGGGAGTTACATGGCTACTGAAGGTAGCTGACAAACAAGCACAAGTTAGATGGAGCTCTCTGTAGGGTGGACATATCCAGCACTACTCTTGTTCACCAGGTTATGTCCGACATTGAACTGAGTCTTAATGAAATACTGCAGAAAGCTGTTTGTTCATTTCAGAGTGTGAGGTTTTCTTAACATCTTCAGGAACAGGGATACTTTTAACAAACTTTGTCTATAGATGAAAAAATTTTACTTGAAATATAGTTTTGCTGGGAAACTTTAAGAATAACAATATTAATTATTACTGTCATTAATATTAATTTTGGGAAGGTTGAACCAGTAACTGAAAAAGAACAAACCTTTCAAAATTCAGAAAGTTTCAGAAAATTTAGAAGATTTATTTTGTGCTGTGGCATGGCTGAGTCAGAAACACGTGATAAATAAAATACTGGATTCTGAAAGGTAACCTTTGTTTTAGATTCTCAGTCAGGATGCGTAAATATCTGCAACTGTTAATGTATATTTTGTTAGGCTTTTCCCCCCCCCATTGCCAGCAACCTGTAGAGGTTGAAATACTCTGGAAAATGCTTTCTAATTTGGATTCACTCACATTAGCCTGTAACATACTCCTGTTTCTGTCAGATGTACAAAGAAAACAAACCTGAAATGTAATCTAGGAAGAAAGGGCCAAAGCTGATTTCAGAGAAGGGTCTGCTTCTTCTCTTCCCTGGATCAGGAGCTGATCTGGGGTAATGGGTAAAATAAAATTTTGTGGCATTATCTGTTAATTCGGCACCTGGTGAGGAGTTTTACTGATATTTTTAGATTCATGGACCCTATCTGTACACTACATTGAAATACTGTAAGTATTTCCACTTAGGATAGGATACATAAATGTTGAGTGTAAGGATGCTAAAATTCTGTCTGTAGTCCTTGCAGGACTTGAGGAACAAAACCTCTCCAAAACATGGTCTGCTGTTTTCTCAGTAAATGTTCATGATCTCACTGTTATACTTGGTCATAATCCATGTTCTAAGAAGGCTCTCAATGTCCCACAACAATGGGGAAGTGCAAACACCAAGCTTGGGACAATTCCTGAAGATGTGAACATGACACAAGGCGTTGGCATAAAGAGGCAGTTTTTGCCTGCCTACAGAAAACTTTACTAGAATGTTGTTTGCTGGAGAGTTATTAGAGTTATTTAAAATGACTAGCAGCAAAAATTTAGAAAAATGTCTCTCAGTTGTGTCAGTGAGCTATAAATTGTAATGCTGCTCATTAGCTACCTTCTGTGATCATGAAAGTGACTTGAATAAAAGTACTGAGAAACAACCGAACAAAGAGCAATTGCATAGAAATGCTCAGCATGATCAAACTATCTGTTCTGTCAGGAAAACTTAAAAGTTTAAAGAGCTTTAAAATATACATGTTTTTAAAATACAATTTGGAAGATCAACAAGAGAGAAAAGGGTCAAACATTAAAAACACATGCTTTCTGCAGAAGTCACGTTCTTGGTGTCATCTAGATTATTGGTATCAGACATGGCAAAGTTTTGAATGAAGCTTTTTCTCCTGGAAACTTCAGTTTCTTCAAGTTCTGCTCAAATTCCACTTAAGATTATTGGATGAGCTAGAGAGAAACCCAAAGTGACCTAATAGAAGAAAATGTAGCTTTAAGGAGAATTAAAAAAAAAAGAGGGTGGAAAGTCATTAGAATTTATGCCAAGAAACTTACCATTGCATTCCCTTTTGGGTTTTTTTCCCCTTTTCTCGCTCTTTCCCTTAATTTGTTAAGCATCCTTAGTTAGGTGGCTATTTTGTGGTTCAGTACATTATACTTGCTTTTGCTTTGAATATAGATGTCCCCGAGAGTTACTGTTAATTCTTTAACTTTCTATTTAGCAACTACATATGGTTTTTTAATATGCAAGCTTTGATCACAGCTCTAAAAGTTAAATTGGTTTCTGGATCTTCCATTAGCAGAACTTTTGCAACTGTATCATTGAGTTAAATATTCAGTAACAACCTTTAATTGTCTATATTCTTTTTTAAAAATATTCCTAAGAGCTTTGTTTCTCTGTAATAGCTGCAAACTTTTATTACCTCTACAGTTGCAGTCACACAGTCTTTCACACACTCAAGATATTATATGTAATTGGTAGCAGACAGCCTGCGTGAGTTGAATACAAGGCACTGGTCAGCCTGAAATATATCTGTTGGAGCAGATAGAGCAATCACCTCATCGCTATGTTGAATGAGTTTTGTGCTGTGAACTATAAGGTCTCCAAGGTGAGTGGTGGGGCTGACACTGTGCTAGAGAGAGCCTCGATAAGACAAAGGATCGGGCTGCCCAGTGTGCAATTGGCACTACTCTCTGATTAGGTTTATTCAGTCCCACCTGCTTAGCTGTTGTTACTGGGGTGCTGGCTCAGGCTGGCCCATCCCCTATGATTTGTGCAAGACTTCAACAAAAGGAGTGGCAGAAACCAGGACCAAGAACTACCTACTGGAACTGTCCATGCTCTGCTGTTCTGCAAGTGCCCCTTGAGCATGTGGTGGGTTGTTGGGATTTAGCAAGGGATTCAGCAGTTTAGGTTTTCTGCACTTTCATTTTCCAAGTCTTTATTCTTCTTCCAAGCAGAAGGGTCAGCAACTGAGGAGCAATGTAAGTGTTTGTAGTGGGCAGATTTAGCAGGACTTTATGATGGTTGTTTGTGCTGTGAGCAGAACAAGAGTCTCTGTTTCAGTGCTCGGTGAGGTACAATACATGGAGAGTAGGGGGTGGGGAACAGGGCTATGAGAGGTTAAGGTAATGAGGTGATGCTCAGTGTGCAGAAAAGGAGGGAGGATCAAAGAAGAGAGGGATGCTAAAATTGGAGAGGTCAAACGATGGTTTCAAGTAGGTAAGACTGGACAGAAAATTGCTGCCATAATTGAAGCAGAAGAGATTATAATTTTGGCAGTGTAAAATGAGAAGCATTTTTTGAAATGGAAAACCCAAAACTTAGTTGCATTATGCAGAAAACTATAGTTGGGAGCTGGAGAGAGACATTCAAACAAGTTGTTAGAGGTGAAGACCTAGTAGGATACCTGTATAGAAAGCAGTCTTGAGACCTAAGTTTTTATGTCAGGCAGGATGTATTATACTCTCACAGAAAAACAAGATAGTGCAGGTGAGTTGGGAAAGAGTATTTTATCCATGTTGAGCTTGGGTTATGCTGTTAATTTAGGCTGAATATCTGCGTTCAGTTCAGGCAGTTTAAAGCTGAGCACCATTATTACTTATTTCCCCCAGAACCTACATTTTCCTGCCAAAACACAAATCCAGATGTGCTGACACAGGAAGTTTCCATGCTTTTGGCTGGAGCCACCCAATACAATACATTTGGTGCCTGCAAGGAGAGCCAATTTGTTACTGGCAGGTAACAGTTTTTGAATTTCCACAGGGTTTCACAGAAGACCATCTAGAAGAGGCAGCTTGAAAATGACTCTGGGTTTCCCTTGCTTTGGGTCTTTTGTGCACCAGCCTGTCTCCAATGAAGGAAACGGGTTGAAGGTGCCTTTGTCCGGCAGACTTCCTATTACTACACCTAATTGGGTGTAGTAGGGCCAATGATGGCTGTCACATATCAGAAATTAGCTTTGAGAGTAGAGCGCTCCATATTACCAGGAGATTTCACATATTGAACTTTGCATGGGATCAAATTTGCCACTGGGGAGAAATGTTTATGACATTTCCTGTTGTCCTTTGGTGCTCTGCCACATTGTGTGGACTGCTAGGTTATTTTCCCGCCTGTTGAAAAACAGGGTGAGGTGGAAAGCTGAGTGTTGGTCTGTAAGCAGTAACATGGAAGGTAGATCTGGCTGGGTCAGGAAGTGCTGAAAACCTTGCCAGGCACCTCAAAAATGTATTAAAACCAGAATTATACCAGAGTCGCATGGTTGGTTGCCAGATTTCAAAGTACATTAGTTCCTTCTGCCTACCTGAGGGAATGGTAGATATAAACCACTGGAAAGGAAAGCTAATGGTTATAGTGGCTGCTGTGCTTTTGGCTGGGTCATTTTGCTGCTGCATGGTGCCATTTGGCGTGAAATGCTGTAGCAGCTTGATGGTGGTTATTTAGAAAGGGGAAAGTGCTTTATGCTGTGGTGGAGTCTGGCTCTGCCAGAATTGCCCCTAAGCTCCATGAGGGTTAGGCTGAAGCTTGAACTGCATGAAATGTTGATGCAGGAGGGCAGGATGTCACCGTGCCTGCCAGTAACTCTACCTGCGGTTAACATGGGCAGCTGGAGAAATTTGCTGAAGTGACGTGTTCTGCAGAGTCAAACTGCCTTTCTTATGCTCGACTGTTTCCCCTTAAATGCTTGCTTTGAATGGCTTTTTAGCCTGGCAGGTGCTGCTGTCACTGGCAAGCCTGTGCCCCCCAGCACGGGGATATTCAGAGGCTGACAGTCACCAAAATGAGCAAATATTTGCTTCTGCATATCTGCTGAGAGTGAGAGCATGTATGTCCTAGTAGCAGCGGGGTAGAACAGGATGCAAGGGACCCTGGGCACTAATAATATGCACTTCATAACATGCTGCATGGAAAACATAAACAAATCAGTAATGAAACAAAGCTGTCCAAAAACTGTCTTCCACAGTGAGCTGCTTCTCACTTGGCTTCTGAAGAATATTTCATTTTGGTTGAGTTAGTAACTGAGATCCTCTGACAACTGTATGAAAAGAGAGAACAGCCCTGTTTTTGGGACATAAGCAGCATAAAAGACTATCTTGCACCAATTTTTCTTTTCATTTGTTTTTCTCCTCTGTTTGCTGTAAATATGAAAGAGTAATATTTTAAGTACCTCTTTATTTATGCAAAGAACTAAGTCTGACTCTTTCTATTGTCCATGCTGTCTACAAATCATGACCCACAGTCACCTCCTCCTGCTCTTTTAAGGAGGCTACTTCTTGCCTGGTAGGATAATTTTCGATTTGTGACAGGCACTAGGAGATGCCAGTGTACAATGGGGTTCCATCACCTCTCAGCGTGGTCAGATTTTCTGTATCTGAGATATCGATGGCATCTTTTGCAGAGCACTGCCTTACAGCACCAGTCCAGCATCAGCTTTCACGGGTTACTTAGGACATCCCAAATATGACATTTAGTGGGGGAAGAGGAGAATGCTTGTAGGCGTGATCTGATCAATTTTGTAGTGTGCTACATCCTCCTGACATCAGTGGTGTAAGTGCTAATGGCTTTTGTAGAAGAATGACTGGGATATATGTTGTGGGATGTAACAGTGTGTTGTCTTGTTCACTGTCAGCTGAGGACTAAATTCAATTATTTGAATTTGGCATCTCTGTTGGTTCCAGCACAGCACTGGCACAGCTCTGGCTGTTCAGCCCCCTGGCTGAGTCAAATTCTGAGCTAGTCATATTTTGGAAGTGCTGTGGTGCCAGTGCTTTTAGCCTGAAGCCTCTCACTGGTTTACTCTTCCCTTGCTTCTTGTGCATGAATTCTTGTTAATTTCACCTTGGTTTTTGTTCAAAAAAAAGTCTTTTTTTTCTCTTGCGTCCTTTTTTTATATGCTATTTATCCTCAAAATCTAATTCTCAAGTCAACACACTTCATGCAGACAGGGAAGCATTGTGTACCTAAATTACTGCAATCATGGGCAAATAACATACAGGTAAACTACTCTAAAAATATCAGTGTAGATGTACTGTGGCTGCATGAATGCTGACAGGCTAATAAACAAGAAAGGCTGTGTACTGAGCTCTATACATAAATGTGAAGGTGGTATTCATCCTGCCCAGCTCTGAGGTTATGCTCGTGTATTCCCATTCTGCCATTTACTGATAGTTCATCTTTAATAAATCAAAGGCAGCTTTTTCTTGTTTGCATGCTCTCTGAAGGAGAGGATGTCAAGTCATATCCTGAACAGGTTTGACACACAGATAATGTCTGGTGAAAAGTGCTAATGTTAGTATTTTATTTACAGATGTGTTGAGAAATACATGAGGGTAATGAGTTTCTCTTCCCTCTTCCTCATAGGAGGAAAATAAGGTGAGAGATACACTCTCCTTTCATCCTCTAGCTCCAAAGGAGGCTGGTTTCCTGTCATCCCTTGAAGAAACTCCTTTACACTTGTCTAGTCAGGACAGTTTCCAACATGCCTCTTCTGTTATGCCCGGGCACCCTGGTGACTCTGCTGACACTGATACGAGTGATTCTTTTTCTGGCTTGCCCCTGCCTGGCTGCCGTATGGGCTGACGCTTGTCAGCTCCCCAGAGTGCTGCTGCTGGAGCAACTCCTGGATCAGTGGGTTCCTCGTCATCCACTGAGGGCTTGGTAGGAGCTGCAGGCTGTTGGCACACTCCTGGTCTTGATCTGAATTTAATTGACACAACTTGAATCTTGGGGATGATGCCAGAAGGGAGAACAGAAGATCTGTGAGATTGCAAAGAGCAAATATGATGTAAAATTGTTCACTTGCATTCTTCAAATGGATAGGTTTGATTTTTCTTTTACAGCCTGGTTGCTTCACTTTGCAGCCATACAAGCTTCCATTTACAGCTTTTGAGGCTTGCTGTTGTCTCAACAGCTCTGCAGTTGCAATTTTTTTCCCTTTAGATGGGAGAGGTTTGGTACTGTATGTGATGATAAAAGGCTCTTTGTTCTGCCGTGCAGCTTCATATGTTAAGACTAGCAAAACAACATTGTGACAATGAGAAAACTACTGATACTGGTGCAGGGTTATGGAAAAGGAGCAGAAGAGAAGGAGTTTTTTTCCTGAATTAGGTTCCTAGAAGTAATTTCTTTGAAGGAGACTCCATAATTGGAGTATTACATAAATACTTCACCTTTCGCAGGGCATAGGTGTGTACAGTAGCCTCATATAAAAAACTGTAACTTCTTTCAGAGGCAAAAATAATTCGTAGGTCTGCTTGCTTCCTCCCTTTCACATGTGAAACCAGTTCTGTAAAGCTCCTTTTTTTTACCTGGTCTTGGTGCTGCCTTCTACAGGTCACACTAACAGAATTACTCTAAATTGTTCAAAAATTTTCTGGGTTTTTCTGTTCTGTGCCTCACTGAAATCTTTATAAATGAAGACAGCTATCTCTCTAGAGAGGCCTTTTCCTTGCTGCTGACTGTAGAAGAACTTGAGCTTGGTGTCAGGCAGCTGAAGTCATAGGCAGCATTCACGTGACCCAAGAAAGGAAAATCCTCTTCTGAAGAAGAGATCAAGCTGCTACTCAAAACACATAGTAATGGGAAAGTGAAACCTGTGCAAATACTACATGAAGTGCAGTGGCAGGGACTCAGAGCCTGCCATACCAAATAGCTTGGGGAGGTCTGGTAACACTTAACAGGGCTATGAAACCAGTTGACTGGCAAGAAGACGGTCTCTTTTTTTCATCAGAGGTAGTGTTAGAAAATAGGAGCGATAGTTAATATCTCTCAATCAAGAACATTATTGATACTTTGTTCCCTGCGGACCATGTCTATGAAGGTGCAGACAACCACCTGCTAAATTTACCCATTTTCTGGGCATGTGAGACTCTATGACCGGTTGATGAGATGTGCTCCAGCTCCGGTCCAGAAACCATTTAAACCCATTTGCACAACTGTGACAAGGTCATTGAGTCTTCTTTGGTGCATGTATAAATGCAGCAGGCAGTTGTCTGTACTTCTTAGACTCACAAAGTAGTCTAAGTCGGAAAGGACTTCTGGAGATCATCTCCTGTGCAAAGCAAGATAAAGCAGGTTGCTCAAGTTTGTGCCTAATCATCTCCATGGATGGAGATGATTAACTTCTCTGAGCAGCAAATTGTAGTGTTTGATCACACTCATAGGCAGTTAAGAATGGAAATATTCTGCTATCTAGTTGAAATTTCCTTGGTCCAGCATGTTGTCCTTCACCCTGTTGTTGTGCATCTTCCATAGGAGACTGAATTTGTTGCACAACTTGCAGTTCTTAGCACTTACTTAGAAGTAACTTTTCCATGGTCATCTTTGAAGAGAAATTTATCACGTTCATTCCAAATCTACCACAAATAAAGATGAGTGGTAGGTCAAATTTTGCACAGCATCCCTTATGTATGGGTGCTAGAAACAAAGTAGGAGGCATTAGTACATTTACCTTATGCTATTTCTGTTTGCAAGCAGCAATTTAAAGATCATTTATCAAATAGAAGAGGTCCATGATTAAGAAGAGAAATGACATTAACAATTCATAGGACAATTTTTATCCAGTTTGTCTGGCTGATGCACCACACTGTTTACCTGCTCTATTCACTCTACCACTATCACAGGTAACTGCTTAGTAATGAAGGAGCTCTAATTCTGTGAAACAAAATTGTACATGAAGTGGTGAAAACTAAAGATTCACAGGACACTTTTAAATTATGCCCACAGAAAATGCTGAGAAACATAAATTTATCGTTTAGGTATTTAACAAATTCTTATCTTCAAGAATATGAGGTTATTTTTATCCCTAAGACTGAAGGTTTCTAATTGCAAATACTAGAAACCAGCTTTATTAGGAAAGAGTTGGCTACTGTGCTAACAAATTGTGGTCAAAATATTTAATAGCAGTTCCAGGTTTTAGAGAGGCAATGTCTTTATTATTAATATGAAAGGGGTAATGATGAATTGGCTGTAATAGCTATAGACCTGGCCAAAGCTTTTGATTTACTGAGGCATGATCACACTACATATGACAATAAGAATATTGAATTAGGAAACTATTCTCATAGAAAAATTTCAAGATCAGAATTCTAATTTAGAAATGAAACTGGAAATGATAGTGACATTTATTCTAGTTTTTAATAGTCTTATATAAGACTAATCCATAAATCCAGACTTCATTTAATATTACTAATTGCTTCTGTTAATATTAGACATTAGGAAGAAATTCTTCATGAGGAGGGTGGTGAGGCACTGGAAGAGGCAGCCCAGGGAAATTGTGGTTGCCCCGTCCCTGGAGCTGTTCAAGGCCAGGTTGGAAGGCCTGGTCTGGAGGGAGGTGGCCCTGCCCAAGGCAAGGGGTGTTGGAATTAGATGATCTTTAAAGTCCCTTCCAACCCAAACCATTCTATGATTCTACCTTCTGCCTTCTTCTTTGCTAACTGAGGAATGCAATAATCACCTCTATAATAATTAATAAGCAAATATGGCTTTTTTTTTGCAAATACATCTGCTATTGGCAGGTATTAGTATTCTTATGTGACAAAAAGCTTAGAGTAACAGAAATTGTTTTGTTGTTGTAGTAGGTTTCAAATATACACAAGGAATATTCATAAGCACTACCTAGTATAAAATATATTGTTATCCTAAATTAGTACTGAAAAATTAAGTGAAGCGAAACTGGTAATATAGGGGAAGGTTCATTTGAAATATATTTAGGAGTCTGAATTGCTTCTTTGGAGAGTATGATATATTTGTCACCTTCAATTAAACTAATTTGATGGTTCAATAAACTAAATGAAGCAGCAGTTAAATGCCTAGGAATAGAGAGTTTTTATTGCTTATCCTCTTTCTGAGTTGTTTTACAGTTTAACACACTTCTGTTGGTATCTATGCTGTTATACAGATTTTCTTGAATAAAAACACCTAAAGCATTATTCATCTGACACAATGGACCTCTGACAAGTTGATACTCAGCAGAGAGGAAACAGTCTAGGAAGTTCCTGGAGTGCGTGGAAAACAACCTCTTGACACACCTGCTGAGTAAGCCAACTAGTGAAGGGACCCTGCTGGACCTGTTGTTCATGAGCAGAGAAGGACTAATGGGTGATATAAGGATCAGAAACTGTCTTGGGCATAGCAAGCACAAAATGATAAAGTTTATAATTGTTGGAGAATTAAATAGCAGAGTTAGCAGAGCTGCTACATTGGACTTCAAGAGAACAGACTTTGGCCTCAGTACCATGGGAAGTTATGGAGCAGATTATCCCTAGTGCCATCACATCATGGCTAAGTGTTGTGTCGTGCACTTGGGTTACAACAAACTCATGCAATGTTACAGGCTGGGGATAAATGGCTGGAAAGCTGCCTGGCAGAAAAGGACCTGGGCTATTGGTCAACAGCCAGCTGAGTATGAGCCAGCAGAGTGCCCATGTGACCAAGAACGCCAATTGCATCCTGGTTTATATAGGAAATAGTGTGGCCAGCAGGAACAGAGAAGAGATCATCCTCCTGTACTCAGTGTTAGTTAGGCTACACTTAGAATAATGTGTTCAGTTTTGAGCCCCTCACTACAACAAAGACATTGAGGTGCTGGAGTGTGTCCAAAGAAGTGCAAGAAAGCTAGAGAGGAGACTGGAGAACAAGTCTTATGAGAAGTGACTGAGGAAAAAAGGGCTGTTTATTCTGGAGAAAAGGATGTTGAAGAAAGATCTTATTCATCTCTGCAACTACCTGAAATGAGATTGTAGTGAGGTGGGTGTCAGTCTCTTTTCCAAAGTAACAAGTGATAGGATGAGAGAAAATGGCCTCAACATGCACCAGTGCAGGTTTAGACAGGATATGAGGAAGAAATTCTTTGCAGAAACTCTTATCAAGCAACGGGACACATTGTCCAGGGAAGTGGTTGAGTGACCAACCCTGAAAGTATTTAGAATACATGTAGATGTGGTGCTTAGTTACAAGGTTTAGTGGTAGACTTGGCAGTGCTAGATTAAGGGCTGGACTTGATGATTTTAAAGGTCTTTTCCACTCTAAAATATTATATGATTCTAATGAACTGACTGAACATGAGCCAGCAGTGTGCCCAGGTGGCCAAGAAGGC
>WAAB01001979.1:115509-161826 GCA_013389865.1 Piaya cayana
ACAACCTGACTATTCAGGAGAGTCCAAAATTAAACCCATCACAGTCATAAAGGGCTTTTACCTCCACATGCAGACTGTGGGTTGGCATTAAGATCTCAACAAACAATTTAGATGACAGAATTTTATTGTTTTCTATTGGAATTGGACATGAAAATAAAAGTTAATTAAATGCTCTATTGTTCACAAGTTTCTTGGCCAAAATTTTCTACCACAGCAAATTACCAGCAGAGGTGGAATCTCCATAGCTCAGCCTCTCTAGGCTTGTGACTGCTAGTTATCCTGAGGTCCTTCAGAATGCTCTCAGGTATTCAGTTTATGAAAACATTGACAAATTTCATCCCAAGTGCCTTGAAAATGTTGCACATGTTTGATTTGAGATGAGGAGCTACATTAGGATAGGTCCAGGGGCTGATGAGCTGAGTTCTTCCACAGTTTCCTTTAACCATTGTAATTTTCAGCTTTCTTGGGTGTATCAGCTTCCTCAATGAGGAGGTGAGACTGTCTAAACAAATCTATATTAAATAAATCCCCTTATAACACTTATTAATAACTGCTTCTTCCTTTATGCCAATGAGAGTGATTATTTATCATGTTTTAGTTCTCATTATTATTAATGCATTTCTCTGACTAACGGGAACATTTTCTCTAAGTAGACTATGAATTTCCTGATAAAACCAGCTAGACTTAGTTCTTTATTATTCCTGCATGTCTTTGTGGCTGGTCCTATCTCTTTTGGCTCAGAGAGGATGATTAATTATTCTGCTTGATCTTCACTTATCATGGGAGTACTATGTAAATTATTTAAAAAATGCCTTGGTTTATATTTCATTATTTATCCTCAGCATAACCTGAGTATTACAAAATATGAGAAGTGCATGCTTTTCTAGCACACCTTTTAGATCTGAAAATATAGTATGTCTTTTTGTTACAGGTCTTGCGACCTTGTTTACTTCGTTTGTTAGCAATATACTCCAGTGCTTTCTAAATTAATTATCCTGGCTTCTAACTAACAGCTTACTGTCATTAGTGTCAGAAAATGTTTTCCTCAGCAATTCCAAACATGCACATCCCTTAACAATTTAAAACATGCATTTAGAATTCAACAGACAGAAATAACAAAGATCTTCTCTATCTTGCATGTAGTGTGTGTGTATATATATTTGTTTTCACAACTGTGGAACAAAACTCTTTGATGAGATCTGTGGGTCATGTATATTTGGTTTAGACTTATTTGTGAGAAACTTCAGTGATGTGAATAGAATTTTGGCTCATGGAAAAGAACAGACAATGTAGCAGAGAGCTCCAGTATACCTTGGAGGGGCACAGCTTTGCAGTTGAAAGCTCATGTTGAGCAGTCTCTGATATTTTCCAAATTTTGCCTATGAATGTGCAGTAGCCTATTTTGTTCCCCAAAGGGCTATTTCAAGGCAGTCACATTACACCCGATTAATATAATGCCTTCTGTCCTTGCTGTACTAATAGTGTGTATTGCTCTTTGCACACAGTTACACTTTCCTTCTTGCCCCAATAAAAATAACTTATGCAGCAAATATTTATTAATTTATTTATCAAGTTGATTATATAGGAATAAAGTAAGAGAGTCTGAAAGATACTCACATTACTTTATTCTTCAGCTTTCAGCTTGAATATTACAAAATTAAGCATTGCAATAAGGATTCGTAGTAGCTGAATAGCATGCCTAAGAATTTCTCAAAGAATTATAGTTTTAAGATTTTTCTTACTGTAATTTTTCAAAGCTTTTTTAAAAAAATTGGTTATGGAAAATTTCTCAGAAATTTTTATTTGTCCCAATAATATCCACCTTTTTAATTCTCTACTGTTTTTGCTTTATTGAAGAATCTTTCTTGGCAAAATAAATACAATACTTCTTGTTTGTTCCTTCTTTGAAGATCTGAAATCACAACGAAACACAATTCAGAACTGTTACTTTTACTACTCCTTCATTATTAATGCTGTAGAAGTTATGAGAGTAATTCTATGTTTAATGCCTTTTCATTCGTTTTCTTATGAATGTTTATGTATTTTAAATTATATATACACTGGATAAAATTATATTCTGGAAGAGAGCCAGGAGACCTGATCTGTCCTCTACAACTCATAAATCCCAGAGCAGATTTATACTGTTTAACTTGCTTATTATCGGATCCTGTTAATCTTGTGTTCCTGGCCAATCAAAGATTATGTTTCAAAAGCTTCTTCAGAATCCTTCTCACTTAGGAAGTGCTGTTGTTGGATTAGATCTCCCATTTTTTCAGTAGATGTTTTAAACATTAGGCTAACACACAAAAGACAACAGAAACCTCCTCTCTGTTGACACTATCTCTGAATGAACTCTAAGCAGGACATCTTAGAGATGCTCTAAATACACTTTCCATATTGAATCTGTTCTGATCTTAGGTTGGGGGTTAGCTTTAGCTAATATAAGGACTTCAGGCTTATCAGGGAGGCTACCCAAGGCACAATAGAGTTGGTTATCTGGTCTGACTTCAGGAACACAGGCAATATAAGAAAGATCAGAAATTTCTCCCGGATTACTAGATAGATCCATGATTAAATACCAAGAACACTCTCCTAGTCTCTTGAGACAGTGGAGACTAAATAACTTAGGATGATGATCCTGCCTTCCAAAACCTTTTTGCAGAAGACAGAATCTCAGTTTTTCCTCTTAGCAGGATTTTCCTTTTCTGTAACTTTATACTCTTTGGGATAATAAATAAATAAGATTTCCTGCCATGAGATAGTTACACTGTCACAGTACCCATTAGTCAGAAATCTAGTTTGCCTTCTCTGATGTGGTAATTGTCTGAGCATTTGAAGAGGCAGACAAGAGTGTGAGAGTAGCATTCTAAGAAGAACTGGAAGGAAGGAGGTGTGTCTATGCTCATAGATGGAAGAAATCAGCATGACATGTATCAGGTACCCTACTGTGGGCAAGGGAAAATGCTGGCACCCAGTAAACTATTTTTTGTACCACTTCAAAAGCAGAATATAAACTGTAGCCCTATTTGATGTCTGAGCAAGTGAAAAAAAGTAAGCTTAAATGGAAAACGGGGACTTCATGTTACAAAAGTTTCACTTATACTAAAGAGCACATCTCTTGATCCTGTAGTGAACAGTGCATGGCGAAGCCCTTTTAGTATTCAGGGATAAGTCTGTCTGCCTCTTCTGTAGGTTGGAGTACATCTGAGCTATAATCTAAGGAAACTCCTCTCCTCTTCATATCTTTCTTTTGGAGGAATTTTTCTCTTTATGTACCACAATAAAAAGAAAAAAAAGTAAACGAGCTACATTTTCATGCACTTCTCTAGAAAAAAACAAACAAAACACTTTTGATGATTGTTTTTTACAGCTTTACCCTATAGGCTTGAGAATCCAGGCACAGCAGCCTTTTGATTTCCTCTGAAACACTGTTCCAAGTCACTTATTTTTATGCGATCATGTTTTTGCAAACCCCCTATGTTCAAAAAGAGCATGGATCAGGAAAATCCCTCCACATGCAAAATGGACATAGATCAGGAAGCATCTATAAAAGAAGTGGTTGCAACTCCTCAAAATACTAGACACGAGGCAAGATTTCTTGACTTTCTTTGGGGGAAAAACTTGAAGCAATAAACAAAAGAATGAAGGAAAGGAATGGTAGATTGATATGGTCACTGCAACCCACTTCTGACTAAAGTAATTTGGCCTGGTAATTTCTTAGCTCTAAAGAAGGTTATAAGAGAAAACAATGACAAGGAACCACTATGACAGTAATAACATAAATCTCGTAAGTGCTTTGATGACTTTGAAAAGTAAGAGCTAGCGACTTTCTTCTCTTTTTCTCTTGTTACAAATCTTGGCTAAGAAGGCTTGTGGATCTTGTTATTCTCTCTTTACACTGTCTAGTCTACACATTAATTTTTAGGAAATCCTAGGGATTCTTCTCCCAGCATGTTTGTAACTGGAGCAGATGATAGGCACAGATGGTTGCACTTTCAGCTTTTCAGGCAGACTTTCCTGTTTGAGTGAATGAATGAACCTGCAGGTATTGTTTATGGTGATCTTCTACATTTATCCCCAGAGAAGGACAAATACTGCTTAGGCAACAGAAGTGAGATCTTTGGCAGTAGAGGAGTGGTGGTGGTGGCAGCACACAAGAACTCTGCTTGCCATGATAATGATTCCCTGGTGTCATCTGAGAGACACGGTAGGAGATCTGTGACTTAGATTTGTATTTGAAGCTGTGATGTTTCCTGCACGTCTTCCAAGCCATGCAATCATGCAGGTGCATTATTTCACTAAAGAGTATCACAGTAATTGCACAGTGGGATCTGAAGAACGTCTGTCCCAGATGTTGGTATTCAAATGTGTCTTTGGGGTAAAATGGGTGCAAGTCGCAACTAAATGTGCCCTTGAATTATTGTGATGTGAACAGGGATCACATGGAGGGAGAGTCATGTTCCTTTCTACAGACAGCGGAGGTTTATGTGACTTGATGCAGCACTGAAGGTAACTAGAAAAATTTCAAAGATCAAAAGCATATAAATGTCTGATCTGTGTATAAACCTAAAAGAAAAACAGCCTCTACTTTTTATTTAAAGGTGGCAGTCATCAGGGAAAAGGTGAGACAACTACATAATTAAAAACCAAACATGCTTTGTAAGCAAAATTTTACTCTTTAATTCAAAGAAATTAAGAAAGAATGAACAACCTAACATCAGCAGCAAAAAGAGACGGTGGTCCACCCCAGCAGTCTGTCAGCTACTCTAGAAGGAAAACTAAGAAAATGGAAAAAGAAGAAGCCTCATCATTTGCTAAGCATGTGATTACAATCTCAGAAATAAATCAAAGCTTAGTAAAAACAGATGAGGGAGCAGACTAACTGGAGCAACAAATAGGAGAAACATAACAGAAAGGTGTGCTGAATGTTTCTTATTGAAAAGAGATAATTGTGCATAAAATGTTCTAACTTCTGAAGCCGGTTAAGAATGTATAATATAAAGATTTATGAGTACTTAGAAGAATAATGTTATCAAATGGTAGGATTCATATCTTTATTTTAAAATTAAATCCTAAAAGTAAAGGAGATTTTTGATTGTATCCTAGCACAAACCCAGAGGGCACTGATCTCAAGGAGGCAGAGTCTTTTTTAGGTGTTGTATGGGTGGTGGATCTTGTAAATTGAGTTTAGTCTCAATTAAAATGTTGACTTTCCTAGACTTTTTTTTTTCATTTTCATGCTTCATTTTATAAATTAAAAATACTTTAGTCATCTGTAAGTGAAAAATTGAACATATTTCTTTACCATGTTGCAAGGCTATCTACAAATCTCAGCTAACATGGAGGAAAGGAGAGAGAGACCTGAACAGATTGTAATTTGTACTATAATCGAAAAAATGTTGTTTATCTGGGCATGTACATTGTTAATATGCCTACAAGAAAAGTTCTGGCATGTTTTAATATAGATGTAATAAAACTGAAATTTATTCTTGTGATGTAGTTGGACATGTGCAGCAAACTTTCAAAACCTTTCTAGAAAAAATCCCCAATTTAAGTAATGCATTGATTTTTACACATGTCCTAGGGTTACACTGTTTAGAGCTGAATGGAAGTGATGTTCTGTTCTGAATATTCTTTTTTGTAATACAGATAAGGTTGTTACTTGTAAGTGGTTTTTACAGCTTTAGCAAGAAATATTGAATGTGTTAACAAAAGATGTAAAAAAATACATTGCTGTTCCCTAATGCACTTTACAGAAAATATTGTGACCCTGTGGTTCAACTGACTGTTCTTGGCTATCTCTTTTATCTGAATGAAGTTTTATGTCTTAAAATTTGGAGGGGGTTTGTGGTGGTGTGCTCTTTTTTCTGTTTTCTTTCTTGTTTTCAGATGGGAAGAGTGGTCATACAAACACAATAACAAAGGAATCCCAGAAAAAAAAGGAGGAGGATTCCTGGTGTTATTTGATGGCCTTCTATGATGGGGTTACCATGTTGGTGGATAAGGGAAGAGCAACTGATGTCATCTACCTGGACTTGTGCAAAGCATTTGACACTGTCCTGCAAGACATTCTTGTCTCTAAATTGGAGATATTTGGATTTGACAGATGGAACACTTGGTGGATAAAGAATTGTCTGGATGGTCACACTCAAAATGTTGTGGTCAACAGCTCAATGTCCAAGTGGAGACCAGTGATGAGTAGTGTTCCTCAGGTGTCAATATTAGGACTGTTGCTGTTTAACATTGTTGTTGGTGACATGGACAGTGGCATCGAGTGCATCCTCTGCAAGTTTGTTGATGACACCAACACGTATGGCACAGTCGACATGCTGGAGGAAAGGGATGCCATCCAGGGGGAAGCTGGCAGACTTGAGAGGCTGGCCTATGCAAACCTTACTACGTTCGACAATTTAAGTTCCTACACATGGGTAAAGGTAATCCTTGGTATCAATACAAGTGGGAGGAAAAGGAATTGAGAGCAGCCATCCTGACAAGGACTTGAGGGTACTGGTGGATGGAAAGCTGAACATGAACCAACAATGTGTACTTGCAGCCCCGAAAGGCCAATCATATCCTGCAGGTCAGGGGAGGTGATTCTACCTCTCTACTCTGCACTGGTGAGAACCCATGTGGAGTAACAGGTCCAGTTCTGGAACCCTCATCACAGACATGACATGGATCTGTTGAAGCAGGTCCAGAGGAGGGCCATGGAGATGATCAGAGGGATGGAATGTCTCTCTCAGGCTGAAAGAGTTGGGGTTGTTCAGCTGGGAGAAGAGACAGCTCCAGGGAGACCTTATTGTGACCTAGCAGTACCTAAAGGGACCTGCAAGAAAGCTGGAGAGGGACCTTTTAGAAGGGCATGTAGTGATGGGGCAAGGGGCTGTGTCTTTAGACTGAAAGAAGGAAGATCTAGAAATGAGGAAAAAAAGATCTTTACTATGAATGTGGTGAGGCACTGTCACTAGTTGCTCAGAGAAGTCATGAATGGCCTATCCCTGAAAGTGCTCAGGGACGAGTTGGGTAGGTCTTTGAACAACCAGCTCTAGTGGAAGGTGTCCCTGCCTATGACTGAGGGTTTGGAATCATAGAATCATAGAATAGTTAGGGTTGTAAGGGACCTTAAGTATCATCTAGTTCCAACCCCACTAACCATGGAACTGGATAATCTTTGAGATACCTTCCAACTCAAGCATTCTATGATTCTATGATTATCAATCCCCTTGAATGCACCTGTAGGAAAACACTAGGATACCAATGAGCATGCAATGTAACTGAAATTGCATTAAAAGGAAATGAAAAGAGCATATGTTTCTTCTTATACAATGACTTGGGAACTTCCTGGAGGAGCATTCATGAATTAATATATCCTTCTTAAGCAATGCATCCAAGATACTTTTTCATGTGCATTTAATACACGTTTTAAATTATTATCTTGGCATTTTGTCCAGTCATAATTTTTTTCCTTCTCCTTTTAGAATATTCTTAAGGACTCAAATGCATTTTAAAGATGCGGAATAGCTATGGTAAATGTTGTATCTCATGAAGGTGAGGTGTTTAACACCCTTTTCCTTGGAGACCCAAAGACAGTAAAATACTATGAGACATCCATGGTAGTGACTTTGTTAGGGTTACAAAAGAAAACCACATATTTTATTTTACTGGAACAAGCAGCCTTTTCACTTGATTCTTGCCGCAGGCAGAAAGGATTTGGCTCTGGTGTTCTCTTCAAGAATTGCAAGCCATTTAAAATAAAGATTTTTGTTTCTGTTTCCAGCTTTGTCACTCTCAAACGTTTTCTTCCAAATCGGTGGAGACTGTAAAATGAGGGTAGATTCCTCATCTCTTTCAGAAAAGGATTTTTTTTAACTCTGTCCAAACAGTTACTGCTTGTTTCCTGCACATTTTCAGTTTCTACCAAGTGTTAAGTGCTCCATATTCAAGCCCACTAAAGTTCTCAAATGCATCTCCTCTTTTGATTGGTCTTGAGGTGAAGTGTTCAACATTAATAATAGGAAGAGGCCTTCATTGCTGCCCTAGTCAGGGCCAAAGAAAGATTCCTGGCAAAAAGAAAGATTCATGTGAACACAGCTTGATAACTTCTTAAGGTATGTGATTGGATAATCATGGCTAATTTGCCACATAAACTCAAGAGATCCAAGGAGGCAACCTTCTGGAAAATTAGTCCATTGTTTTATAAGTGTGACCATCTCCCCTACTGGAGTGGGTCCAGAAAGCCACAAAAATGATCAGAGGCCTGGAACACCTCACCTGTGAAGAAAGGCTGAGAGAGTTGGGTTTCAGCTTGGAGAAGAGAAAACTCTGAGGAGATCTTATTGCAGCATTTCAATACTTAAAGGGGGCTTATAAGAAAGATGAGGGAAAACTTTATGGCATGGCCCACAGCAACAGGACAATGGGTAATAGGTTAAAACTAAAAGAGAACTTTAGACTAGATATTAAGAAGAATTTTTTTGTTTGTTTGTTTGCTGAGGGTAGTGAAGCACTGGAACAGGTTGCCCGGGGAGATGGAATTTGCCTCATACCTGGAAACACTCAAGGTCAGGTTGGATAGGGCTCTGAGCAACCTGATCTAGTTGAAGATGTCCCTGCTCACTGCAGGGGGCTGAACTAGATGACCTTCATAGTCAATTCCAACCCAAACCATTGATTCTATGGTTCTATGACTACATTTCTCATAATATTTTTTATCTCCTTTATTATGCATAAGAAAAAAAAATTGAGAGGTAAAGCAAAGGAAAAAATGTTTATTCTGCTAGATTTATGAAAAATAAAGTAATAAATGCAGTGGAAACCCCTGGGGAGGGGAAAGTCAGTTACTGATGCTGCAATACTGATTGCTGGTAGTGAATCTGTGCTGCTATTCCTCTACTGAATTTAGAATTGTGTTTATTTTTACATGCAAATTGGGCAATTTTCAGGGAGTTGTGCAGGGAAGAATCACTTTCTGGGGATAAATTATTTACATGAGAAATTTTGGCAAGCAGGCACATGGATTTTGAAAACCAGGCCCAGTATATACAGATATTTGTGCAGGGGTGTATCATATTTCAGTATATCTAAAGCTTGATCAAATTAACAGACACAATTTGTACCACCAGAATAGGCTTGGTGCCCTTTGGAGTGACTGTCACTGGCCATTTTCGTAGATCTTTTCCTTGAGTGTCTCTCTGCTCCTCCAGGAGTTTTGAGTTCTTGCTCTTCACTGGAATCATAAGAAGCACAAACCTCCTTTCATGTCTAAATTATGCATTACACTATTACTTCACAAGCAATTTTAAACAGAATATTCTGGTCTTGTCAAAAGAAGCCATACCTCTTTTTCTTGCCTAATGCCATTTCTAGTTGCCTTCTGCTAGTCTGGCACTTCTCTCCTCTGCTGTATCTGGACAGCTAGTACAAGACTTCGTGGCAGGGGGCCACAGCAATGACTGTGTTTAGACTGAACTGAACCTGGCAAAAATATGACCCTGGAGACTTTGTTTAGCTTACCTCAATAGTCATGATGGATTTCAGTACTTGGGTGATGGAGTTGATGTATAAACTAGGGAGGAGAGAAATAAGAACCTGGCAACATGGGGGGAAGACAAAACCGCTCATTGTTTTGCAGCAGAGGTAATTTGTATCAGTTGCTATTTCTTATGAAACTACTGTGAGAAAACTTTGGAATCACTGGGAAATTGCTGAACAGCAGGTCGTGAACAGAAGATATGGCTAGCTGAGGGCTAACTGTGTTGGAGATAATTGCTTTAGTTGATGTGGTTCAGTGAATTTAATGTACAAAGAATGTTTGCTTATCATTTAAGTTTGTTTCAATGAGTTAAACATCACGTTTTTCCTGTTCACAATAATAATTCAAGTTACAGAGGGACATGTTTTGACAGGAACGTCATACATAATTCTAAAATTAAGAGTTGGAAAACTCATGTCTTATATGGTATGACAGTTTTAAGCCCTGTTGTTCCTAAAAGGCTGGATAATGTGAACAAGAGGTTTCCCTTAATTAGCTTTATTTACTGTTCCCTGTGACAAAACATCCAAAGGACCTTTATTCAGATATTTCACATGGGCTGAGGGAAGGTACTACAAGCTGTTCCTTCTGTGATAGCATTGGTATTGCAAGATGCTGTAGTTTTACACCACTGTCATTCTTGGGAAATTCAAAGGCAGATAAACTTGCCTGTTCTGTCAAAGTTCTGCCATTACTTCTAATATTTTTGACTTGTACCTTTTTAAATTAAGCTAGCACAGCAATTGTCAAGGTGATGAAGTGGCAAGCAGCACTTGAAAACTTCATCTAGTTGCTTCATAATAGCAGTTAGGCAAGGAATTTAATTGTGTGCACTACTTGGTTTTCTGTTTGCATAATCCAGTAATCATGCATATTTTCCAGCATTAAACCTTTGTAAATACTACTAATAAACCGCAACAAGCTCCAAAAAAGAAACTGAAGTGAATAAAATTAATAAATTAAATAAATAAGAAAGTTACAAAAATAATGGGCAGGGAAAAAAATAAAAAAGCATTCAAAGGCAGTCTAGCATCTGATATGACAAGGAGTCAAAGTGTATATTTGAGGGGGAAAAAAAGACTTCTCCAGAGCAAAATCAATAAGTGGCCTCCTTAGCAATTCTGTAAGAAGACATTACCAAGTCAAATGTCAAGAAATTCACAACTGATCTAAAGCTACATAACATTTTTTAAAAAAAAACTTGAGAACTGGTACATATGGTCCTAGAATAAAATTAATCTTGCTTGTGAACTTCCAGAAGAATTTATTCAAGTCCTTCAGTATTTCAGATGTTAAGTCTTGATCTTCAAATTCCTCAGTGAGGAAACAGTGATGCCAGCTGCTATGTATTTTCCTCTGGCAAATTATTGTGGCCTTTTTCATCTGTAAAAGGCCTGTAAATTGACAAGGCTACAATACTGGAATGGGATTCTTGAAGGGATTGAGGGAATGTAGAAATTTACAATCTGAACTTATTTGGCAAGAGTCTTTTTACTGTTTAAGGTATAATCACAGAGAGATGTAGAAAGAACATCATTATTAGTAATATAGAAAACAAAGAGAACAAGGAGGCAAATAGTTTAAGCACAAAAAGCACCTTATTTTAACAAAGACGGATGCAAACCAAAAGAGGAAAAACCCCTTAGACATTGTCGAAATTAATCTTGAGATTAAAGGTCCCACTATGTGTGAAGAGCGGAGTTCTTGTGATCGCACCGTTGAGGCTGTCGTGTGTAGGTATGATTGTCTTTGCTTTTCTAATATAAAGATTTCTGTGTCTTTTCTTTATTTTTTCTTTTCTTTTACATTGCCTTTTTTTCTGATTGTCCTGTTTTTTAGGTCTTAAGTTTCCCAGACACTAAAGAAGTGTCATATTGTTCCACTTATTTGGCTTCCTTGTTTCCCCATTTATGTTATGAATTAAATATTCATTTAATGCTTCCCTCTTGTCCCACTTTGACAGTGACCTGTGAGTCAAGGTTTTTTTATTTCCTCAACATAGCTCCATGGTTGTTTAATAAAATCCATAAAGGATCCAGGCTCATTCCAAAACACAATATTTGCCTGTAATAGAAAGGAATAGATTCATATTATTTTATTAATGATTTTATTAGTGTCAATGCATGTCTTCAAGACAGAGCTGTGCTGATCTTTTCTGAGCAAGGATACTTGACATCCTCCTGTTTGCGCATAGGCCAAGATATCCAGTGGTCCTGGGACTTCATAAATAACATTTTTAAAAACAGTTTCTGTTGGATAGACAAAAGCTCCCTTTTCACAAGAACTTTACTGAGTCTACCTTAATTTCCTGTCTCTGATGTCTAACAATGATTCTGTTACTGAAATGTAAGAAAAATTAGAAGAGACACACAAACATTCTCCAAGCAACCGCTGATCTGTGATTTTTGTAGCTCCCAAGTCAGAAATCCTGCTTTGTATTCAGTGCTGCTAAATAGTTTTTCTTTCTTTTCATTCAAGATTATTTTCTATCCCCTTTTGAATCCAAATATTTGGATTTAATATTTATTGTATCCCCAGCACAGCTGAACAATATGTTAGGAACTACGTCTATCTGTTTGCATCCATCATTTCCTATTGCCATTCATTGCCCTGAAATTCTTACATTAGGAAAGCAGACTGAAGATTGAACTGTTCTCCACTGCATTCACTATATTTCTCCTGAATTGCGGTAATTCTTGGATAACCCTGATTGACCCTCTCTAGTCTTTTCTTTCTTTGGTTGTGTTCTTCTGTCACTTTTTGTGATGGGCAGCATCTGGGTTCTGCTGCTGTTCTCACCTGTCCCTTTGAGGAGAATGTGGTAAAAGGAGTTGAAGGGTGGCTTCCTCTGTCTAGGCACCTTGCTCAGGTGAGGGCAGGAGGGACTTGACATTGGCAGCAGCTGTAGCTGGGGCTGGGATCTGCTTTCATGGGAGCAAGGGCTGGAAGGCATACATAGACCTTTTGGAGAGGGCAGAATAGATTTCTTAGGGATCAGGCAGAATGGGCAGAGCTGCCTGTAACTCAGACAATCCTAAGTATATATAAAAGCAAGGACTTATTTACATGAGAATCATGATCAGGGAGAGGATTGCATATAAACTACTCTTATTTATCTTCTGTCTTCCATTGCTACTTCTATTTTTTTTTACTTTTAAAAAAAACCCCGAACTATGCTAATTTGCATTCAAATGAAGTATGCCATTTTAGTAATCTTTGTTGAACTCACAGTAGAGGAAGACACCTCTCTCTAAGCCGTGACTTTATTGGGATCCTGCCATCCTTTTCAAACCTGAAGAATACTGTTCCATTTTTTAAAGGCTGGCTCCCTTCTGGAAGTACCTAGACACCCCAGTTGTGATGGAAGGAGGCTCCACTGGGTAAGGGTTCCTGGAGGGGTTCCTGCTTTTAGATGTGGCCCCTTCTCTTCTCTGTTGTGTAACTGTCATGATCTCCATCCTTTATGACGAACTGTCTCACTCACAGTGATTTTGGTCTAGCATGGGACTGTACTATTGTTGCAATAAGTGACTAGGAACACTGCATTGACATTGTGCTGTGCTACTGCTAAAAGAGATAGTTTTGCTGCAACATCTCAGAGTTGTGATTTTATCCTTGTGACACTAATGGAAGCAGTTCAAGCTTTAGTGGGCAACACAAAAGTGAACATCAGCAGTGTTCAGACGAACAAACTGCAAGCACAGGTTAGGTGGACACATCATTCTCCAAGTCCCTTCCATCCAAGCTGGTTTGGGTTTTGCTTCTGATAAAGAAGAGTTTGCCTCTCTATCACCCTCTTTGTCTCTTCCCACGCAGTCGGCAAGTACCCACCTTCCATATCACTCTTTAGTTGGAGATCAGCTGGCTCCTTTCTCTCTTCCCCTGGAGGCTGGGAAAGAAAGGCAAAACTAAAGAGAGTAATACTGCTGGCTGTCATTCCACTGCAATTTACAAACATTTTCAACATACCACAAAAAGTATTCTGCCCTCANTGCTTTTCTAATATAAAGATTTCTGTGTCTTTTCTTTATTTTTTCTTTTCTTTTACATTGCCTTTTTTTCTGATTGTCCTGTTTTTTAGGTCTTAAGTTTCCCAGACACTAAAGAAGTGTCATATTGTTCCACTTATTTGGCTTCCTTGTTTCCCCATTTATGTTATGAATTAAATATTCATTTAATGCTTCCCTCTTGTCCCACTTTGACAGTGACCTGTGAGTCAAGGTTTTTTTATTTCCTCAACATAGCTCCATGGTTGTTTAATAAAATCCATAAAGGATCCAGGCTCATTCCAAAACACAATATTTGCCTGTAATAGAAAGGAATAGATTCATATTATTTTATTAATGAGTTTACTAGTGTCAATGCATGTCTTCAAGACAGAGCTGTGCTGATCTTTTCTGAGCAAGGATACTTGACATCCTCCTGTTTGCGCATAGGCCAAGATATCCAGTGGTCCTGGGACTTCATAAATAACATTTTTAAAAACAGTTTCTGTTGGATAGACAAAAGCTCCCTTTTCACAAGAACTTTACTGAGTCTACCTTAATTTCCTGTCTCTGATGTCTAACAATGATTCTGTCACTGAAATGTAAGAAAAATTAGAAGAGACACACAAACATTCTCCAAGCAACCGCTGATCTGTGATTTTTGTAGCTCCCAAGTCAGAAATCCTGCTTTGTATTCAGTGCTGCTAAATAGTTTTTCTTTCTTTTCATTCAAGATTATTTTCTATCCCCTTTTGAATCCAAATATTTGGATTTAATATTTATTGTATCCCCAGCACAGCTGAACAATATGTTAGGAACTACGTCT
Organism: Piaya cayana; assembly: GCA_013389865.1. NCBI lineage: Eukaryota > Metazoa > Chordata > Aves > Cuculiformes > Coccyzidae > Piaya > Piaya cayana. The sequence goes on from WAAB01001979.1 coordinate 129,854, forward strand.
ATCTGTTTGCATCCATCATTTCCTATTGCCATTCATTGCCCTGAAATTCTTACATTAGGAAAGCAGACTGAAGATTGAACTGTTCTCCACTGCATTCACTATATTTCTCCTGAATTGCGGTAATTCTTGGATAACCCTGATTGACCCTCTCTAGTCTTTTCTTTCTTTGGTTGTGTTCTTCTGTCACTTTTTGTGATGGGCAGCATCTGGGTTCTGCTGCTGTTCTCACCTGTCCCTTTGAGGAGAATGTGGTAAAAGGAGTTGAAGGGTGGCTTCCTCTGTCTAGGCACCTTGCTCAGGTGAGGGCAGGAGGGACTTGACATTGGCAGCAGCTGTAGCTGGGGCTGGGATCTGCTTTCATGGGAGCAAGGGCTGGAAGGCATACATAGACCTTTTGGAGAGGGCAGAATAGATTTCTTAGGGATCAGGCAGAATGGGCAGAGCTGCCTGTAACTCAGACAATCCTAAGCATATATAAAAGCAAGGACTTATTTACATGAGAATCATGATCAGGGAGAGGATTGCATATAAACTACTCTTATTTATCTTCTGTCTTCCATTGCTACTTCTATTTTTTTTACTTTTTAAAAAAAACCCCGAACTATGCTAATTTGCATTCAAATGAAGTATGCCATTTTAGTAATCTTTGTTGAACTCACAGTAGAGGAAGACACCTCTCTCTAAGCCGTGACTTTATTGGGATCCTGCCATCCTTTTCAAACCTGAAGAATACTGTTCCATTTTTAAAAGGCTGGCTCCCTTCTGGAAGTACCTAGACACCCCAATTGTGATGGAAGGAGGCTCCACTGGGTAAGGGTTCCTGGAGGGGTTCCTGCTTTTAGATGTGGCCCCTTCTCTTCTCTGTTGTGTAACTGTCATGATCTCCATCCTTTATGACGAACTGTCTCACTCACAGTGATTTTGGTCTAGCATGGGACTGTACTATTGTTGGAATAAGTGACTAGGAACACTGCATTGACATTGTGCTGTGCTACTGCTAAAAGAGATAGTTTTGCTGCAACATCTCAGAGTTGTGATTTTATCCTTGTGACACTAATGGAAGCAGTTCAAGCTTTAGTGGGCAACACAAAAGTGAACATCAGCAGTGTTCAGACGAACAAACTGCAAGCACAGGTTAGGTGGACACATCATTCTCCAAGTCCCTTCCATCCAAGCTGGTTTGGGTTTTGCTTCTGATAAAGAAGAGTTTGCCTCTCTATCACCCTCTTTGTCTCTTCCCACGCAGTCGGCAAGTACCCACCTTCCATATCACTCTTTAGTTGGAGATCAGCTGGCTCCTTTCTCTCTTCCCCTGGAGGCTGGGAAAGAAAGGCAAAACTAAAGAGAGTAATACTGCTGGCTGTCATTCCACTGCAATTTACAAACATTTTCAACATACCACAAAAAGTATTCTGCCCTCACTGTGCAGATGGGTTGCAGGTAGATATGCCTGCAGTGTACAAGGCTTGTGAAAAGCTTTCTTTGGGGTTGACCTTAAATTATGTCGCATATCATACTCTTGCCTCTTCTCCCAAGTGATAGGGGACAGCACAAGAGGAAATGGGCTCAAGCTCTTCCAGGAGAGGTTTGGGCTGGACATTAGGAAAAAAAAATTTCACAGAAAGGATCATTTGGCATTGGAACAGGCTGCCCAGGGAGGTGGTTGATTCACCTTCCCTGGAGGTGTTAAAGGCATGGGTGGATGAGGTGCTGAGGGACATGGTTTAAGTGTTTGATTGGAATGGTTGGACTTGATGATCCGGTGGGTCTCTTCCAACCTGGTTATTCTATGATTCTATGAAATAACAGTAATGCAGTCTCAAATTACAAAAACGACCTCCAATTGCATGAGAAACCCTATCAGATATCACAAGGTGTTAAAAGCAGTATTATCACTTTGTTATAGGTGTAAAGGATGAAGGCCTGAAGCATGTTTTCTTTAAAGCTGAGCTTGAACTTCAAAGGATCTTTCTTTAGAAATTTTTTTTTACAGAGAAGTTATTGATATTACTTAAACGTAGTTTGGCATGTACCAGTTCAAAGCAGAGCCATGTTTTGAGAGGTGCAATTACATGAAGTCTGCATAGTAATTTTTCAACAAACTCACAGCAGAAGCTTTATGTTATGTGATAAAACTCTGAGATGAGATTTATTTTAATTAGGTGATAATAGTGATAATAAAAGGCTTTGTTTATTAAGTAGTCAGAAGGTTCTAATGAGCTGTGAATTTTGAAGCAGGCTTTGGCAAGAGATGAAAAACATGACAGCAAAGTTCAGAATTCCTTTCAGTCTGTATGTAATCTCATGAGTGCTATGCAGAAGTTCAAAATAAAATAAGGCCTGGTGATTCTGTAGATGTTTACATTTGGCATTTCTATTCTGGGAACATCTTAAAAAAATAAGTACTTGTGTTTTTTAAAACAGATGTTGAACTCTGTAAAAACATCCCATTGGTGAGGGATGTAAGGTGCTGGAAACTAGGAAAGAACAAATGTATTGCTTGTTTGCTAATCACTATGGAGACATTGTGCCCTAGTTCTCTGCATTATTTCACAATTTGGGCCTCATATCTTGAATGCATAAGTGATCCAGAAAGGTTTTTATGTCCCTTTCACTGTCTCACTGTTGCATGCATGTTTTTATCTCTCTGGAATGTCTACAGAGAAATAGCTGTACCTAAAGAGAGAGAAATACCAATGAAGTATCTATTAAATTACTAGGACAGTCCCTTCTGTCTCTAAGATATCCTCAATGACAAAATGAATGACTAAAATCCTCCAGGTCTTGTGTTGAGTGGCAATAAAAGTATATAGATAAGAGCAAATAATCCAAGAGGAAGACCTGTCTGTCCTGTAGCAGCCTTCTTGTATATTAGTGACTTTTGTTTTCATCCTCAGATAATTTCATTTCCATCCCTCCCTTCCTAGACTAGGAATTTTTGCAACTCTCATACCTTCACCCTGCTCCTCAGGTTTCCTGTGGGTTATATGAATACCTACATTAGCCTGTGGTTGCTTTTAGTATACTTGGTCTTCTGCATGGATGTGAGTTATCTGAAGTACCGTTTACAAGTGAAAATACAATAGATATGTATTTTCAACTGGCCAGCAACAAGTTTTGTGGCCTTTCCTATGAAATGGCAGACTTGCAATGATAATCGGTTTTGTAATATTTCCTTGAGTGGTTTATTGTTCATAGGCAATAGCATATCACTGTTAGTAAGTTTGCGAGAGATAAAAACTTACTTAGAAAAATTAGTGTTGTTTCAAAATTAGCTATTGCCCTTCAGAAAATAGATCCTAGCATCACCATAGGTACGTACATCGGCTGTCAGCCTAGTGCTAAGCTGTGGGAAGGAAGGGAATATATGGAAAACTATTGGAGATCATATTATAATTAGCAATATAGGGTAGCAGTTGAGGGTACTAGGGCTGTTTAGTCCGGAGAAAAGGAAGCTAAGGGGAGACCTCATCACTGTCTACGACCACCTGAATGACGGTTGTAGTGAGGAGGGTGTCAGTCTGTTTTTCCAAGCAACAAGTGATAGGACAAGAAGAAATGGCCTCAAGGCAGAGGTTTAGACTGGATATTAGGAAAATTTTCTTCACAACAAACTACAGTTGTCAAGCATTGTAACTGACTGCCCAGGGAAGTGATTGAGTGGTTGAGTCACCATCCCTGGAGGTATTTAGAAGATGCAGAGATGTGGTGCATAGCGACAAGGTTTAGTAGTGGCTTGGCAGTCTTAGGTTAAGGGATAGACTCTATGATCTTAAGGGTCCTTTCCAACCTAAAAGATTTTATGATTCTGTGAGTCTTTGAATAGGTCCGGGATGCTCCTATAGCTCTTGAGAATTGATGTTTATTTTTCTTTTTCACTGTGAAAGAATCAGAGGGTATAAAATGGCCACTAGTTTACAGCAAACAAAGAAAATGCTTTCTGAAACAGGTTAAAAGTCACTGAATAAACTCATGGAATAATAATAAAAAAATCAATCACAAGTTATTAAACTCAAAGATGTAAACAGTGGCTTACTGAGACCTTAAGCCATAGATTTCTGGAAGCTGTTTGTTGCAGTCTTGATTCTTACACAACTGTTACTGCCCACAGTCAGACAGGATGCTGTCTATATTTGACTTTGTTTTGAAAAATATGGTAATACTCACTATTTTTTTTTTAATGTAGAAGAGGAATGTAAAAAATGTCTGCCTGCCTGCCCTCTCCTTTCTCTGCCTCCAGGCATTTGTAAACTGATAGTTATGTCATTACACTGTCTATATCAGAAGTAACAATGCCAAAATAATTTAGAAAAAGTCTTTGAGAAGTAAGTATGAATAAAGATATTCTTTTAGTTTAAAGCTACGTTAGGGACAAGTTTCTCTCCCTAGGGCAGCAGATGAGATTTTCAGTATCGTTTTGCACATACAAGACTCAGTTTCCCCCCTTTTTTCTCGATTACATAAATACAAACAAGTGATTTCTAGGTAACTCTCCAATGCAACTGTGCATTTGTGATGGAGGAATGGGTTAATCACTTCGCGAATCAATGTGATTCCAGTGAACCAGTTTATTGAAGTTCATAACGGATTCTTATACCTTACACAATTAATACAGGGTATTGTTTAGCAAGCTGATTGGACAATTCTCTTTTAGCAACAAGCAATCAATTAGTTACATGAATCTTACACTTTCCCATGAGAAACAGCTATGAGAGCATTNTTGCTGCGTTTACAGCTATGTATTGAAGCTACAAAACTGTTAGTTTTTTGGGTTGTGTTTTTTTTTTTTTTTAAAATATATCCTGGAAGGAAAATACTGAGAAAAGCTAAAACAACTATAAGAAGCAAATAGTTCAAAAGCCACCAAGAAAATGTGCCTGTTCTGGGTCAGTGTCCAGTGAAAATCTAGTAAATAATTTAGAGCTCTCTGAGAACTTTAAACATGATTAAATCACAGAAAAGATTAATTTGAATGAGACACTTGCCCACCAAAGAACAACAACAACAACAAAAAATCACAAGAAGAACAATTAAGCAAGCAACAGGAGGTCCAGGTTGTCCATCTTTAACCTGGTCATTTCTCTATGGATGAGAACATTTATAGTGAACCTGTTCCACCTCTACTTTTTGTTTATATTGACAATATGCATTTTTTTAATAGTTTACTATGAAACTCTTCTGTTTCGCAGGAAAGTTAATGTCATTGGGTGCTGGAACAAGCTACTCAGGGAGGTGGTTGATTCACCTTCCCTGGAGGTGTTTAAGGGACAGGGGGATGAGGTGCTGAGGGACATGGTTTAGTATTTGAAAGGAATGGTTGGACTCAATGATCCGGTGGGTCTTTTCCAACCTGGTTATTTTATGATTCTATGGACCTCTTTCTCCTCTTCACACAAGACCTTAACACAACCCCAAATATGCTTTCTACATCCCTTAGATTAAAGTATGCACTAAATATCCTGCCAAAAGATGGGGATTGAATAAATGTAAATGCTTCCTTGAAGCTGGTCCCATTTGCCAAAGAAAAAGAGAATAGACATGTCAGCAAGACAAGTTTAACTTAGTTCAAAAAGTGTGTTGCTACCAAGACCAAACAAACCAAGAAACCTCAAGCTTAATTTAAATGGAATATAATGGAATATAATGGAATGAAGAATAAAAGTGCTTACAGAATGTGCAAGCCAGTTTTTCCCTGCTGAGTTAACTTTTCTGTTACCACTCTGTGGTGCTGTTTAACACAGCCTGGAAATGCTTTCTTCCTACTACTACTACAAAGCCACAGGTCAAGAGGTGTCAACCTGGAGGACAAAAGTATGTGAAGTATGCGTGCTTGGAAGAATCCTTGTAGGTAAGAGAAGAGGAATGTAATTCTCTCCTGATATATACTGCCTGGGCATAATAATCCTGCTATTTATCAGAGCACATTTTCTGGGGGCTGCCTTCTTCATAGCTTTTCCCTTTCTCCTGGCTATCCGGGGGAGTTTGGATGGCAGTTTTAAAAGTCCTGATGTTATTCCTGGAAAATAAGAAACAACTTGTGTTGTTTTCAATCCAGTTATCTGTTTCCCGTGTCTCTGAGTGACAACTTGTGACAAGGTTTAGAAAGCTGATAACTTCAGAGCTTGATGTGTTTTGATTGTTCCCCAAAACCACTTTGGTGTGATTTCCAGGCTTTTTAGTCAAAGAGAGAGAAGGAATCATAGCACTACAAGAAAGTATTACATTAATTAAATAAAGCAGCTCATTCAGCCACCTTCTTGGCTGCAATGTGATAAATCTTGCTTTCCCAATAAGGAATAATTAACACTTTTTCAGTTACAATCCTTCTCTTATTATCAAGATTAGGACAATTACAAAATCTACACAGATCTCCAAACTGATTATCTACTCTGCTTACAATTTTTTATTAGATTCAAAATTCTAATTCAAGAATAGTTGTAAACTTGAATTCTTTATGCTAAAAAAAGGAACAAAAAAAGCCTTTTTATAGAAACTGTTAAGCCCCATATCTGTTTCCTTGCAATAAACTGAAAATGTATACTTACTTCACTTTCACAACAATAAATTCTGTTACATTTTACATGGGTGAGAGAATTCTCAGATATTGCTTGAAACCAATCATCCATAAATGTGTATCTCACTTCCCACTTCCCTTTCGGCAATAGGATATTTAGATTGCTCTTCTTCACCTTGCAACTTAAACACTAATAATTGTGAAGAGAGATATTGGTCACTGGGTGTATTATATATGTACCCATCCTTTTTTCTGTCCTTACGTAGAACTTCTTTTATTTCTGTCTGTGTATAAACCTAGTTGAAATTCAGCTATGGCAGTGTGTGCACTGCCAAATCTAGACTTTTAACCCACAGGGGACTTCATTAGTAGATATCTTTTTTTTTCAGTTCAAAGATTGCACTTGAGAGTTTTAAAACTCTCTGGTTTACTAATTAGCTTACCTCCAAGGACTGTGTTTAACAGTGTACAAACCTTTTTTATTGATGTAGGCATTTGCACACATCTCCATTCAACTTAGAGCATCACTGTGCCCTGTTACTTTCAAGGACAAGTACTTCTAAACTTTGAGTGTGATGGAAAGACTTTCCCTGGTCTACCAGCTCTGCTTTTGCAGAATGCCTCTTTTCTGCTTATGTACACAAGGATAAGTAATCCAGTTTTAAATAAATTAGTGTCATGTATTGAATGTTTTAAGAATGAGAGTTACTGTGGCAGTGCAAGGGATTTCCCACATGGTTTCACTTTTTCAAAGTCCATGTGTAAGTTAATTCTTTTAATTGGAATAATCAGTTCAATCCCTAAAAGAATACTAATCACAAACCTTGACACAAGGCCTTATTCACAAGGTGTTATTCTGTGGATTGCGTAGTTTCCAGGCTGAGTAACTTTGGTGAGCAGGCCTGCATAATCAATTCCAGTCTGTAGCAACCTTAATTGTATGGAAATGGAAAGATTTCTTTCATTCCATCAGGACTTATTATCCCAGACTGCCATGACTGTATTGCAGCTTTTCAACGTCAGCTACACAGGCTGTGGCTGAGGTTATGTTGCTCACCCTGTCTCCTCACTCTGTTTTCCTGTTTAGCGATGGGACAGATTGCATTAGCCGAACAGTGCTGGAGGACATTTTTTTGTAGTTTTTGTGGGATACTCTGACAAGCTCTGTTCCACAGGAGTCGTGATCTTCCTGTAGGTTGGTATTATGGAGTCAATAATGCTTGAAACTTCAAACCTTTTGTTTCATGTTTCAAAGAAAAGAAGGAATCCTTGAAGACTGTGGCCTTACAGTGAAAGTGTCAGATGTTGGTGTGTGGAATTACACATACAATGAAACACTATATACATACTAATTGGAAGACAGCTTATTGTATTGCGGTTTTACAAGGTTGTTTATTCTAGTTTCTGTGAATGCAAACTTGATTCTTAGCGCATGTCTATATGTTTCTGCTGCCCACTTCCAAACTACCTGAGCAATAGGGTTTCGTAATTTTTGTCTTCAAAGGCTATTTCATATCTTCCTCAGGAAGCACACTTGCATACCCAAATTATCATTCCCTGTACTGCATCCCAATATTAATCTTTTCACTGCTTGGGTAACATGTATTTAGATGGAACCATTAGACATATCCCAATGCAAATGATGTCACCTAAACAGAGCACTTCTTAGAATCATAGAATAACCAGGTTGGAAGGGACCCACCAGATCATCAAGTCCAACCATTCCTATCAAACACTAAACCATGCCCCTCAGCACCTTGTCCACTCATGCCTTAAACACCTCCAGGGAAGGTGAATCAACCACCTCCCTGGGCAACCTGTTCCAGTGCCCAATGACCCTTTCTGTGAAAAATTTTTTCCTAATTGTTCAACCTAAATCTCCCCTGGCAGAGCTTGAGGCCATTTCCTCTTGTCCTGTCTCATGCATTGCTTTTCCTCTATAGATATGAGGGAAGAGTATATCCCTTCTGCTTTTCAGATGGGGTGGGTATTACTGATCTGACTTCAGTAATCGACTATTCTTCTTAGTTGACGTAAACTTTTCGCCTTTAGATTTTATCTGTGAAATAGTTAGTGATCCTACATGACAAAGTTTGACAAGGTTAGGTTTTTGGTATGGTTTGAAACCTGTTCAGATTTTCTGTAGCATGTGTACCAAATGCTTAAAGGATAAACAATTTTTTTTTTAAAAATACACACATATATATAGTATATACAAATATAATGAGCATAGATATTATGCTCAGGTTAATTATAGGTTACATATAGATGATCCTCTTGTTAAAAACAGGATAAACAGAATAAATTACAAGATCTGAAACTTGAGATTCAAAAGTTGTATTCATACTGCTTCTCAGTACTTGTTACTCCCACCTGTTATACTAATACAATGTCCCAGTGATTAAGAGGAATTCAGTGGGGATGTATGTGAAGAATTAACACAGCAGAGTGGGGCATTGGGTCTGTTATAAAGAGCATAATATTCTGAGCACTTTGATTTGGCTTTCCTTTGCTCTTGTTTTGCATCACATGTGAGGTTCCTAGGAAGCCTTTTGCATTGGCAGAGAAACTTGAGCTCATGAGAGAAACATAAACCAAAGAAGCTGTTTTTGGAAAATGCAGCGGTGCTTTCTTCTGCTACCCATGGTTTGGGACACTCTGATGCTGGGTTGAAGATTTGAAAAACCTTGTTTCCAGAAATTAACTTGGAAATCTGTTCCCCTCTGAATATTTTTTGCCTCTTTCCACATTATTTCTTTAGCTCCTTTTTGTAGCTGTCTTCAACCTTTCTATCAACTGCCTTTGGATCAAACAGATGGAACATTTTCCTCATCTTGAACAGCAACCAAAATATTTAATTTCACAAAAATCATTCATAAATAGGTTTTTCTTCCTTGAAACCAGACTAGTATTATCTGCTAGAATTTCTCACTGGAAAACTGCAACCAGTCATCTTCCTCTATAATTTTTGCATTTTGTTTCTTCTAATATAACTTTCAATTATTATAAAATTCAGCACCTGGGCAAATACAATCAGGTATTTCAACAACGGACGTGGTATGAAATATCTAAATAAAAGACGATGTGACATTTAGCACAATTTACAGACCAACTGCAACTTTAACAGACATAGAATCATGGAATGTTATTAGTTGGAAGGGACCTTAAGGATCATCTAGTCCCAACCTCCCTGCCATGATCAGAAGCGCCTTCCACCACACTACCATCAGGTTGCTCAAAGCCTCATCCAACCTGGCCTTGAACAACTTCACAGATGGGGTGTCCACAGCTTGTTTGGGCAACCTATTCAAATGCTTCACCACCCTCACAGTAAAAAATTTCTTCATAGTATCTAATCCAAAGCTGCCCAGCTTAAAACTTATACTCCTTGTCCTATCAGTATACTCCCTGCTAAAGAGCCCCTAAGCTTTCAGGTAGGCTCCCTTTAAATATTGGAAAGCTGCTAAGGTTTCCCAGTAGCTTTCTCCTCTCTAGGCTAAACAAGTACAACTATTCAAGCCTGTCCTTGTATGGGAGGTGCTCCAGCCCTCTAATCATCTTTGTGGGTCTCCTCTAGATTCACTCTAACAGATCCATATCCTCCCTGTGCTGACGACTCCAGAATTGAACACAATACTCCAAGTGAGGTCTCATGGGAGCAGAGTAGAGAGGCAGAATCACCTAGCTTGACCTCCTGGTCGCATTTCTTTTGATGCATCCCAGGATATGGTTGGCTTTCTGGGCTGCAAGCGGACATTGCTGCCTCATGTTCAGCTTCTTATCCACCAGGAACCTGAGATCCTCTGCTTCAGGTCTACTCTCAATCCATTTTCTGCTCAGTCTGTACTTGTGCTTAGGATTGCCCCAACCAGCTGACCTTGTTGTACATCAGGAGGTTCACACAGGCCCACCTCCTAGTCATGCCCAGGTCCCTCTGGGTGGCATCCTTTCCCTCCAGTGTGTTGACCACACCGTAATCCCTGGTGTTGTTGACAAACTTGATGAGAGTGCCCTCAATCCCACTGTCAGTGTCTGCAATAAAAATGTAAAATAGACATTTAATCATATCACTTTTATTTCTGCTCTATCAAGAAAGGAAGATTGAAGTCAATGGTCTAGATTTTTTTAGGATTTTCTTTAAAACCTTCATTTTCAATTGTAAAGCAAACTCTAGGCAATCCTCTTTGTTGCTGGGTTTACTTGCTTGAAAGATGTGAGACTAAGATTTGCATACAAGAATTGTTTCAAGCAAGTCGGAAGAAAAAAAGTATTCCAGAATCTGTCCCTGCTGTGGCATTCATTCTTGAGTATCCAATAGAGTGATTCAGCAAATGGAATCTCTTTAGCATGTGAAAGTACCTTCTTTTGTCTTTTTTTCATAGTATTTTAAAGCAGAAAAGTGCATTAAGAATTTATTAATATTGGACATTCGGTACAGTCCATCACTGTAATTTTGTTTGTTGTTTGGAAAAGCTTGGCTTTATTGAGCTCAGTTTTACTTATGTATGCCCCTGTATTGTGGTTTTAAGTGATGGCTTTTGTCTTGGAGTAAGTATTGAATCATGGTAAATCACATGACACTCCATTCAGATTTGGTAATAATGGGATCTGGAAGGTAAGGTCAGTGGCTTGAGAATCACTACTTTTGTCAGTGAGTCTATGCATGAAAATAAGTGTTTCTTATGTATTTTTTTTTTCTTCTTTTTCCAGGATATAAATGATATAAGCAAATTCATATGTCATTGTTCTGCAAATGCCTAAGATCCAAGGTCATTTTAGTGAGCTGTCTTTCATGCATTTTATAGTGCTGTAATTTCTTCTCTTGAAGAGGGATACTTTCAGAGCTAGAAAAGAGGTGCAAGGTAGAATGAAGATTTTTTTTTTCACTGAAACATTCTACTTGTACTTTAATCTGACTTTCTAAACCTGAGAAGCAAACCAACAGAAAGTAGTTGGTTTTGTTTCAAACTTATCATTGAAAAAAGATCATGTTGACCCCTAGTTCTATGGCGGGGCCTTCTGTTGACTTACCCTGAGAAAAATATTGAACACATGGGAAAATGTAGCTCAGAAAAACACCGAGACAGAGAAGTTAATGCCAAGTTATGCACAGTTACATTTTTTCTGCAATCTTTTAAAGATTTCCTTGAATGTCTTCTTTATTTGTATTTCTATATGAGCAGATTTAAAAACTGGTTTTCATTTATGGTGTAGAACAGACTTTGCAATTAACTTTCCACTGGATTTGTAGACAAGGTATTGCTACTCAGAAATTATAGAAAGGAAATACAGGTTATAGTATGAACTACTTAAAGAATTTAAACAAATATTTGAGTGAAATGCTTTATGTTATTTGAGTAGTGTTAATTGTCATAGGCTTGGATAAATCATTGCTTACTGAAGAATTACTTTCTTTGCATTTGTTCTTATTTGTGGATTTACTTTCATTAAGTTGTTCAGATGCCTTCTAATTTAATCTCTACTGAAATAGAACTGAAAGGCAGCATTTTAGAGGATTTCTAATTAGATATTTCAAACAATATTAACTACCAGTTAAATCCATTTCTGGTAACTGAATTGTGCAAACTCATCATGCTTTATGTGAGTATATTAATTACCAGAAGGCATTCCCTAAAGTAGTTTGGATAAACAATCCTCAGAATGGGAATAATTTGAGAAGAGTTTTTCAACTGCAGCTCAGACTTCCTCCTGTGTGCCTACATTTGGTAGAACATGACAGCCTGTGGGATTAACAAACATTTGTCATGAATTTGTATGTATTTGGAGGAAAAAAAAGTGATTCAGAAAAGTACCAGCTGAAAAAGCTCTATTAATTTATGAAAATAGTAATGGAAAATATTAGTCATGGAAATAATTTTATCTTGTAGAAAAGTGTCCCTGGACAGCTGTCCTGTCTGAGTTAAATGAAAAATCAACAGATGTAGCAAAGGTTGACAAGTTTTTCCTCCTCCTGCCATGATCAGTCTCTATTCAGATAAAAATGTACAGGTTTTGTGCCAAACATGCAGTCCTGATGTATTTCCCCTCCCCTTCCCTCTCCCTTCCTTCTCCTTTCCCTCTCCCTCCCCTGCCCTCTCCCTTCCCTCTCCCTTCCCTCTCCCTCTCCCTTCCCTTCCCTTCCCTCCCCTTCCCTCTCCCCTTCCCTCTCCCCTTCCCTCTCCCCTCCTCTTCCCTCTTCCCTCTTCCTCCTCCTTCCTCCTTCCTTTTTTCCTTTTTCCTTTTTCTTCTTCAATCAGGTGTAAGAAGGCTAAGGTTTGACTGTGGGTACAGATGAGAGGCAACCTGCAGCAGAAAAGCCATTTTCAGTATTCTGCCGGCTGCTCATCTAAACCCGTTATTGCATGCCATGTGTACCCCAGAGCAACCCTGTGACTGACTTGTGGGTAGACTCCATGCCATCTGAACAGATGGGCATGAGTGTAAGCTGACAAGGGAGCCCATATGTTCCTCAACTGTGAATGCTGTGGAGGGGATTCTTAGCCAAAAAAGTGCAGATGACTGTCCAAGTCTTGTGTGGTTGTCATGAAGAAGAGATGGCACTGCCAAATGGAGCTTATTCTTTGGAGCTGACTTTTGCAACAGTGCGGAGTGCAGCACTGTGGAGTGAGCTTCTGGACAGCCTTTTATCCTAGCTGAACGCTGGGTGCCCTCAGACTTCAATCTTGCTTAGAAACCATTGTGGATTTTCTACAACTCTTTCCAGTCTAGCCTTTGCAAGTGGACAGTCAGGAAAGTGCAAACATCTGTTCTTCACCCACCGTTTTCTACTCCAGAGGGTATGACAATTAGAGTACAAAGTTAGGCCAAGAAATATCTCAAGATTTTTGTTCTGCCACATGATTCTCAAGTGATCAGAACAAAGCACAGATTAAAATAACCAGTCCAAGTACCTGGTATAGTTCATCAACTCAAAGTAAATATTCAGTACTTGAAGACAGTTGATAATCATATCAACTCTAATATGATTATGGATGACAGATTTTACCATGCCTGACTGTATAATCAGTAATCAAAAGAAAATGTAGTAGAAAAAATCTTTACAGATTATATCATATGTGATTTAAAAAAAATATTTCCATAGGGAGATAGATAACTGTAATCTGTAAAATATTGTAGAGGTGATGATGAAAGAGTGACTAATAAGGAGTAAGAATTTCAAGAAAAAAATTCTCATCTTTTTGGAGATGATAATAATAATAATATAGCTTATTTAAATAGCAAATAGTACTCTTCTTTTGAAGTTTCATGAAGGGAAATAATTTATGCTCATATAAAAAAATGTTTATTTAACTGCACATAATTTTGCCTGCTGCCATAGTAACTTATGACAATAAGCTAAAAGTACATGGGAGTGGATTTCTTTTTTGGTAACTCTGGTATTTTCAGTCAAATTAACAATCTTGGTTCTCTTACGATTCAATGTTTCTATTATTCACCTGCAAAAAGAAAAAAGCTGTGAAATGAGAGCAATATAACAAGATTTGTTACAGAATGTAGAACTACTCTGTGAGAAAAATGTAAAAATATTGTACCTAACAGCTAATATCCTTCAAGTTTACTGTCATCGAAGATAGGCTTATATGTCTTTTAGTCAATACACTTAGAAGAAAACCCACCTCCCTTGTGAGGAATAAACCCTTCACCTTGGGAGAAAAAGGTGACAATTTGAGTTACGTTTGAGTGACTTGGCAATTAGTCATCAGTGGCAGAAATCTCTGATACATTTTCATACAAACATCGTGTAAGAGCACTGGTATGGTGCACTGCATTTCTTTGAAAAATCACATTTTGATTTTGTGATTGGACAAGTACCATCTGGCATCTCAGCAATGCCAGTAGGGTCTCATGTAAATCAGCACATTCCCAAGTTCTTTGATTAGAGCTATAGTAAAGTGAATGGTAATCTTCCAGCCTGAATGCCTGCATTTGAAAAAGCATTTCTTTCCCTGATTTGTAGTCTGTCATTAATAGTGTGTACCAGGAGCTAAAACTGACATTCTGAAGGCTTTGCAAAGATGCCTGAGCTTGCTCAGCCCTGACACTGATGTGTGAGTAATTGCTAGCTAGCAGCATGAGCATTTCCAGGCTGCTGACACTGTGAGGTTGACAACTGACAAGTTTCACTCCCATGCCATAATAACCTACAATGAAATGCAAAGTAGACAGCAAAGATTGCAACTTAAATAAAAGACAAAAGAAGCACTAGCAAATCTTTACTCTGCTCTGCTGGAGCATCGTTATTTTAGTTTAAGAAAGATGATTATGGCCAAGAGGGAGATTGCTGCTAAAATCAGCACAGGCATACCTACAAAGTCCATCTTTAAGCTTCGCTTGATGAATACTTTTGTAGTACAATGGGTTTGGAGGATTTCACGTTGTCTCTCTTTACAGCCTTGGTACAAATACAGCACCTTTATGAAGAATGTATTGTAATAACTTGCTAATTGTTAATGTAGATATTAGACATTCTTAATTCATTTTCCAGCATTATATAGTGGATGACAGGAAGGAAGAAATAAGTGTTTTCTGAGGGGGTTTATCATCCTTTTTGCCAAATACACGACTTTACTTATTCTCAATTCACTAAACCAGGTGGTTCAGGTCCTCTGTCCCAGGAAAGCACCTTGGCAGGTACTCTTCTACCACAGTCTACAAAACACATTTCAGCTTGCTTTGTTTTAATATTAAAACAGTAAACCTGTAATCTCCTTCTCTTTGGAGGATTCATCTCTTCCATTTTTAGAGCTCCCCAGTGAGAGTCAATGTTCTCTTCTGACTCTCCAGTCTGTATTGTACCAATTTACAGTGTAGACTGAACTGAATTTCTTTGGGAGACCAGTAATGCATTTCCTACAACACTCAGAGTTATTGCAGTGTTATGGTTCTTCCCCTAAGAAGACTATTGCTCCCATGATTCTTGGCCCAGAGAGAAAGAAATAGCTAGCTAATTTTCTAGCCTTTTGTTCTTTTTACTTTTGAATTTTAGACAAACTTCCATTTTTCAGCTTGAAATTGGTTCTTTCCTTTAAAAAAAAGTACAATTTAATTATAGCTATTAATTTGCACTATGATGCCATTATTTTTTATGTTGCAAGAAATAGATTAATTCAAATTACTTGAAATAATTCAAATCAGTTGATTCATTTCAAATTAGTCATTCAAAAAAAGAAATTGTAAGATTTTAAGATACTCACTGAATCTAGATATCTTTCAACATGGAGGTTGAGGGATGCTTTCAGACCATTGTTTTACCAAAAGGTAGATAAAAAAAAGTATTTTCTAATGCTGGGGAGTGACCATGAGATATTATTGGGGTGCTAACTCATCAAAAATATTATGGATATTCTCACTTTGTTAGTGTGACTGAGTTGTTGCAGGGCTCCGTAAGCCATTTATGACAAAGACATTTGCATTTATAGTTCCAGATTAAATAACATATAATTTAAAACTTGCTGCTCTATAAGTTTTGTATGTTGTTGAAATCATTTTCTCTCAGTGAAGAACATATGTTGTCTGGATATCTCACCTGTTTGAACTGTGCATTTTGCTACATGAACGTTAGTGCTCTTGCTTAGGCATAGTAATTGCGTGATTATCTTTGAGAAGAAAGGCTCTCTCTACCTCATCAGATTCAGCCTAGGATTGTCAAACTACTCAGCTGTTCTACTTAATGGCATGGTTTTATAATCTTTTTCTTCACCAGTGAAGAATGTTACTGGAGTTCCTGCTACCCCTTACGTCTCATTCCGACTTGTGTGCTGCTCCTTGCTTGTGCTGGTGCTGGTTTTTTTAACAGCTCTCATCTAAACAACATTACAAATCAGAGCTGCCTCCCTTCGCCAAAGCCAAGAGTTATTTGGAATGATATGGATGGTGAATGGGATGGAACCTGGCAAGCACCCAATTAGTCTGATTGTATAAGGAGAAAGCCAGATGTGCCAGCCCTCTTCTGTCCTTGTGCTCAGAGAAGCTAGACGTAAGTCTTGGGCTGATTTCTAGAGGTTGTTTCAGAGGTAAGAATTGGTAAGGGGTTGCACTAATGCTTCTGCAGTGTGGCTAGGCCATGAGATGCCCAGGACATTGAAGTGTTGATATTTATATCATCTACAAGTGTGAACATCTCCCCAAAGACCAGTAGATTTAAAGCTCAGCTTCCCTTACTCCCATGTGATATGATTAAAGGGCTAAACACATAACTTTTTTAAATATACAAAATAAAAATCAGCTAAGAGAAAGCAGAACAAGAAGAAACAGACTTTATGCATAGATGTGTGTCTGCCTGTTTTCCCTTTGCAGATGACTCTGCTTCTGTGCTTGGCTTCAACTCTGTCAGCAGCTTTACATTGCAGTACCACTACTCAGGCTCTGTATGTACAGTAACCTGACTGTCTGCTCCCAGCTCCTCCTTACTGTCCAGATTTTCACAAGCTGTATTTCTTCTCCCATGCCACCTCCCATGTTTCTGGAACCTGTCTCAGTAGCTGCCTCAGGGGAGGAACATCAGCCTCCTTCTCCTGATGGACCTGTGTTATCTCTTAGCAAAGAAATACCATGTGTAAGAGAAGACCAGCAAATCTCAGCACGTGCTGCACTGATACTGCCTACTGTACATCAAAGTGTGCTTCTGGGAGTAAATATGTTAATGGTAATGGCTGCTGCCTGATAATGCAACTTGTAGTTTTGCTTAGCTTTTCTTCTGCCTTGCAGGCTCTAGCATAGGTTTTTATTTCACTTCCAACAGCTCAATTTTGTCTTTCTTCTTTAACTCACTCATTTTTGTTATACTTCATTTTTCTTATATAGGACAGAGCAAACATACAGATTTATTTTCACGTTATGCAATAGATATTTGGGGTTTTTTTCCTGATTTCAGAATAATTATTTATGCTTCTCTATATAATACATAAAAGCAGTTGAAGTAAAGTTCAATACAGCTTTAGAATGACTGCAATATATTGAAGGTGATGCGTTGTGGACTATTTGTAAGGTCATTAATCCATAGGTCTAGTTTAACTGTTGTATTTCATAGTTAGTGGTTTTTTAGCATGTCTAAGCTATTATGGTAAGGTTTCCCTTGATTCATATCACAACAATCAGTTCCTCATAACATCTTGCTGCCTAATTATGCTAGCTTCTTGAAAATTCAAAGATTTAGGAATAAATGTATCTACAATAACTGTTATTTCTCTCTATATAATCTCATACATTACAGAACTGAGACATTTTCATGAATTCCCTTCTGAGACAAGCTGATGATGTATCACAGAAAGGTGTTATTACCAAATGAAGTTAGGGCTTCCAAAATTTATGGTTGTTTTGAAGGGTGAAATCAATACAACTCCCTGAGATTTTAGGTGTTGGTTATGAAGGAATGTGCAGAGCTATTACATTTTTTAAAAGCAAGAATCCAGCATGTATAAAAGATGTCATTTACCTGTGAACATCAGTATTATTTCATTCAAACTCCAAAAGAGGAAGTTTAAGTTGGTACAACCGAGATGTGAAACTGTTTGGATCATGGTAATTACAGTGGGGACAGTGACACAACTTGCAAAGAGATCCAAGTCCAAATATAAAGGAGAAATTGCAATCTGGAAGAGGGTTCCTAAAAAGGCTATAGGGGTCATAGACTATGAATGAAATCACAATGAGCTCCTCTGTTATGGTGCAGCAAAGAGGGACAAACGTGCAGAAGTGTATAACAAAAGCAGTGAGGTGACTTGACTACCATATGCAGTCCCGACGAAGTACGAGCTAAAATGCTGAAGAGAACTGATATCAGAGTTTAAATATCAACTTGAATTGATTTAACTGAAGCATAGCCTCCTGGAAGTCGTGTGTGCAGTCCATCTGGATGGCCTAGATTCTTGCTGTAGTCCATGTCGAGAGAGTTATATCATAGAATCATTACTGGATCTTGAGAGAGGTGTCTAAGGGATAAGGATGAATTGCTCTCTGGAGTTGCCTTCTGTTCTCTGTGGACTGTAGAAGGACCTTGAAGACTTGTTTAGGCTACATGCCCAGCTTGTAAAGAGCTAAAATGAAATGAGATGAATTAACATTTAAAGAAGCAAGCTGTAATGTTGAGAACAGAGAAGAAATCAACATAAACAGTATGAGGATTGAGGATAATGTCAGAATGAAAGGCAGAAAGAGTGTAATATGTTTTGTTTCATCCAAAAATGATTTACATGTAATGTGATCAATACGGGCAAGTGTTTTCATAGGAAGAATTTACTGAGTATTACAGAGCTCTTTAATCTAGCAGGGAGCTATGTAACCAACACCTGGAAGCCAAAAGTAGACATATTCCAGCTGTAAATACATTGTGAATCACTAAAAGTAAACAAGATTAAACTCTGAAATATGATCTTGGGAAACATTGGATCACCTATCTATTTTACCTGCAGTATAAACTATTTGGTATATCAGGTTTATAATACCAGCAGCTCAGATTAGGCCTTACACACTTTCAATTTAATGACCAATCACATCTTCTCCTTTGTCACATTTCTGTTTGATATTACATTTAGCAGAACTCTTTACTGTGTTGTTCTTTAGCTACTGTGATTTATTCTTGGTTTAGCTATTCAAAGAAGCTCTGATACAGGATTCCATTAGTATCTATACTCTTTCTTTTTATGCCTAGAGAAGATATAGCTAGGAAGTCATAAGAGTGTGTTTCCTATATCCTGCCAGCTAATAGTTATACACTTGTGTTATAAAAACTTTCAGTCCTTAATTTTAGGAGTAATACAAATAAAGTTTTCAAAGGCAGAATGACTTTGTCATAGGCTTGTGAGCTGGAAAACTCCACTGAGTCTAAGAAAGCCAGTTAAGCAATCTCAAATTAAGTATAAGTGTAGCATATGGCTTTGTTTTTTTCTGTATCAATATGGATGCCAAGTCAGATCCCATGAAGGTCAAAAGGGCTCCGCAGTATTTTGAACTTAGGTTTGTATGCTAGTCAAATAAGTAAACATTACTCTTCTTGTTAGGGGCTCCCTGAATGTCATTACGAATATATAAAAATATATTATGACCTCAACCTTAACATAACATTTGAGCCAACAATTTCTTTAGGAAGACAACATAGAGGCCATTTATTACTGTCTCCTGCCTTCACTGCCTCACAAATCTCATTCTGCTGGTTACTATTGATATCCTGACCATCCAAGAAGTACAGCCCTGCTACTGAACTCCTCCTAGTTAGGTCTAAAAAGTCAGTTCCTAGCGGTTCTGCTGTATTGTAGGTACTTGTTAACGTGTACTTTATATTAAGCCTCTATAATGAAAATTACAGAGGCTTACGATGTATAGTATCACTTGCTTCTAGTAGTTTTCCCCCATACTTTACATCCTGATAGAATAATGTTTCACTGATTGTTTTTCCACTAAGTTTTGAGTGTGAGTACTGTATCAACCTAGATATTCTGGATCTACCATCCTGTTTCTTACTTTATCTGTGTAGAAGCATCTGTAACTTTGTTGTGGGATTTTTTTGGTTTGTTTGTTGTTTGCTTGTTTGGGGGTATTTTTTAAGTGATCTATCTATTCAGCAAAATTTCCTGTTTAAGTTTCACCAGCTTTTATTTTACTCTTTTCTTTAGTATACATAACTCTTGTGACTCCATCTGAGAAGATACATCACTCCATACTATATGCTCTTTTACAATGACCTGGTTAAAAAGTCCTTTGAATCTTTCACATTTCAGTTTAGCTAAGGCCATGGGGCATTGGGTAACCTGATCTAGTGGGATGTCCCTGCTGATGGCAGGGGGTTGGAACTAGATGATCTTTAAGGTCCCTTCCAACTCTAACTATTCTATGATTCTGTGATTATGTTTTATCCTGATCAGCCCTTCCAGTTCCTCCACTACCTGCTGAGTCTTACAGTATTTGCTTGCATGTACTGCAGCAAATTTTAGTGCTTCCATTTGCTTTTATATGTATAGTTGAGGCACCTGTGTCTCTCACCTCCTGACTTTATGCCTTCCTTTTCTGATTACATCATATTAACTACTTTGCCTTGCTGAACCTACCACTTCCTTCAGCGTGTGTCTTTTTTTCCCACTTCTTCTCCCAAGCACTAATTAATCCATGCTGTTTCAATACTTGTTACACTTCCTTCTTTTAGTGTGTTGACAGAAGGCATGAATTTCAGAATCCTATCTTAAAAGTTCTTTTCCCCAGTTTATTTACCCTAAATCAGTTTATTTAATCTAAATTACATCCCCAGTCCATTTACTCTAAATCTAAACTTGATCTTGTTATGTAAGTTAGTTAGCCAGGTGTTGTGGTTGATGAGTCAAGAGACTGTTTCCCATTAATTCCCCCCAGAGATCACACATCTGAAATCTTCCTCAGATTCAAATAACATATTCTGTTAATTAATCTGTTAATCGCTGCTTACTATCTCATTGATCCCATGCCTTCTCCTCATTGAGAACCATGCTAATCATATAGTTTAACTTCCTTTGAGCCTAATTTCTAGTGAGTGTAGCTACTCTGGATTTTGTTTCAACAGGAACTGAGAGGATCATTTGTTGCAATGTGAACAGCATCTAGGGAAATTTTTTTTCTGTGTTTTCTTCACTCCCACTTCCTATCAGTATTCCTTCTTTCTCAGGCATGTATCTGATACCTTTTGCTCATGGCAGATATTATACACCTTTCCTGGCTGTAACAGTTCAGGTGACTTACTTATCAATTTTTACAATAAAGCTCATAGTCGCCACATTTACTTAGTTCTGGTGTAAATCTCAGGCCTTCTCTCTGCTGTCAGAAGATCATTCTGTTCTCCTTCAGAGCTTAGCATCCTTCTTGTTCTTTGATTATGGTCCCTTGCCATCTCAGTCGTTCCCCTGTTCTTTTCCTTTTCACTTCTATGTTCCCTTATTGCTCTCCTATGCAACATCTCAGTTTCTCCTTCTCAAGTGCACAATGTGGATTTAACACCTAAGGGGATATACAGTCTCACTTTGTACTCTGCTTAAGCTCAAAGTTTAAAGGCAGATGGGCAGAATTTGTCCAGACTCACACATAAATGTACTTAGTTCTTTGTTTTTATCACTCACTGCTGGTTTTTTTTGCCAAAGATGGTCTTTTCTCCTTATTGTAACTTGGTAGTTCTCAGCCTGTGGAAGTGGTGAAAACAAGGAAGTTGGTTACAGCATTTGCTTGGGACATCTGTTTTCTAGTCCCTCTTTGGTTACCACAAACACTACTGAGTAACAGGGAGCAAGATGCATTTGTCTAAACCGTATGATCAAGTAGCTGCTCCTTCCTCATCAAGGAGTTAAGTCTGTGTACTGATGCTGCCTGAATCATTTATGGAAAAGAACCGCAGTCCCTTTGAGGATGCAGCTGAATGAGCAGCAGTTAATCTGAAAGACTGATACCATCTCTGAGAGGGAGAATGGCACAGAAGCACATTAAGAGAATGCACATATTTTGTGAAATTTCTTCTCAAGATGTATACTTTTGGAATCTACAATCTAGCACTGGTGTACATAGCCTATAACTGCAATCTCTCTCAATTTGATATTTTCTAGGAGTTGTTTTCCTACTATTATTACTTACCCACACAATGACAATGAAAAGGAAGAAATAAGGTTGAAAGGACAACCACTGAAAAATCCAGGGGTGCCAGAAGCAAAATTATAAGCTGGGGTCATCCTGTTTAAGTGTTCACTCTGTGTAGCAATCTTTACCTAGATGCCTTTTTCTCCTCCACAACCTGAGCAGTGTATTTTCAGTGCACAGGTGCAGTGTACTGACTTAAATGATCTGTTCTGCTGTCACTGATCAATGAGAGACCACAAACCTTATGTATGGATTATCAGCAGTTTCCAGAGGGGATTCATGACCTCATGTGAAGCTGTGCCAGGATAAGGTCGACTGTCAGCCTGACCCTTCCCACTGTTATGGTATGTGGACTTCACAGCCTAACAAAAGAGCAGGAACTAGACATGGGGTCATAGCCAAAAGAGAGGAGTGAGATGCTTGTACTTTGCAAATTCAAATGCAATTTTGAGGACAGAGGCTGACAAGATGTGGAGATTTCACCTCCCTGTGCTGTGCTTCATCAGCTTGAAGACAGGTCTGGAAAGCTTGATCTGTTGAGTGGGACTATGTCATGGTCCCTACTGGTCAGCCTCCAGAGGGTTGCTGCTGCTTCATGTCCTTCCTAGCCTCAGGGAGACGTGGAAGTAAACAGAGCTGAACAGGCAGCAGGATCTCTTCAGTACCAGAAGAAGATTTAGCTGCAGGATTGCTAAATCTGGCACTTGTGCCTAAGGGCCTCTAGTTGGAACCAACAACCATTGTCTTAACTGTGGGGATGGACTGCTGTTTTACCACAGAGTGTTAAGCACAAAGTGCAATCAGCATTAAAGCCAAAACTCTTGAATGCTCTGTGAAATCAAGTTTTACTTAATTTATTACAACAAGAAACATAATAAATTATGAGGAGCGATTAACAACAACTTAACATTTAACAGCTTTCAAGGCAATGGGTCTTATCATTACTACAAGAGAATAAGTATAGTAATTAAGAAAATTACCAATTTTCCTATTATCACCATCCACTACAGGAGTCACTGCAGGAGCCCTTTTTGCAGTGAAGATTTGGTGAACATATCATAGACAATTAGGGGTCCTACTCAGTGTGGCCACTCATAGGTGGGATCTCCAATGATCACTGCAAAGGGTCCAGCTTCTATATTGTTGAATAAACAACTGAGATCATTCTGAAAATGTGGGATCTCTGGTCTCAGCTGCTCATTGCCCCCTCTCTCCTGGAATGTGGCCAAAGTCCAAAGAGAGGAGGTAAGTAAGCAGCTGGATATCTCTTATCTCTAAACCAAGGGTCTGTGGAGATGCAGCACTCCTGCACAGCTCCTGTTTTTCACATAGCACTCATAGCCATGCTGATTGATCAGCCAGGGAATTGATGGTCTTTTTTTCTTATTCTGAGTATGCTAGGAAAACTACAATTGGGGTGTCACAGTCCAATTCTATTCATAATGCTGACCATGATACATTTTCTCATGCTCTCTGTATTTAAAAATAGTACTGCACAATTCTACTCACAATAGTAATATGAAAAGTTACAGATTAAACAGCACACAATGCAATAGGAATAATCCATGCATCACCTATATTGTTTTAGGCCTGTCTAGAAGGTCCTGTCACTTCAACTGCCTCCCTGCTTTCTACTCCAGCAACTTGTGGGAATTAAGGGCACTTGAGATCTCATGAAGATGCCCCATTCTCCATAACAAGACTTTCAAGCTACTAAGTTGAGCTGGTGAGTTCTGACAATGCTGACTACATATGTAGTGTAGAATCTCTTATTAGCATATTATGTTTGGCCTTGGAAAGAAGCCAATAGAGTATAAAAACAAGTGGCAGTCTACACCCTTTATTATTATTTTATTATTATTATTTTATCTTATTGCAAAGAAAGAGTTTTATCATAAGGAACATAACTTGTCTGGCTAGCCAGCCATTTAGTCAATCTACTACCTAGTCAGAATAGGGGGAAAAGAATGGGAAATTGGCTGCCTAATGAGCTATCATCATGCAAAAGGTGATGTTGTCCCCAGTGAACCTCAACTGAAAACTGTTTTGGAGTCCATATGCTAAAGGGTCTATAGTCTAGTTTTGATCCTATGGAGAGCTAGGTGGGAAAAGCAGCCACTCGTGCAGGTAAAGTTCAAAACTTTAAAGAGGAATTCCTGAAAATGCACTTTTTGTGGATGTGAATTGGATCTTTTCTTGGAAAAGGAAAGAACCTCAAGACAATGACATGACTTACAGCTTCCAGAGTCATCATATAAACCCTGGGTCATCCAGACACTATTCAGTATAGAGAGAAAGGAGAAACAGTTTTGGTTTTTTTCCCCTTAAAGATTGTGAGAAGGGTGATCAAAGTAAAGGAAGAGCTTAGCTTGAAGTCCTTTGGGACAAGGAGAAGTATTAGCTACCATAGCTTATATGTGAATATGTCCCATAATATAGTTTAATTTGTTCTTTTAAATCATATAATCAGAATGAATGATTAAACAAAAGTGTGCTGTTTACAGGCAAGGAACGCATCTTGCTGACTATCTCTAGTACTTCTTTGGCAAGTAAGCAGCATAGGAGATAATAATGAAAAAGTCCAAGCCACAGATATGGGATGAGTTGCTTAGACACAGTGACAAACATATAAACACCCACTGATGAGCAACCAACTTCTTATTCCTCAATAAAAAACACTAGTGAAGTTTAAAGGCTAGAAATTCAAATACATTCATGTATTCATGTGCTGGGGACTGCAGAACTGAACACAATAATCCACGTGAGGTCTTATGAGGCCAGAGCAGAGGGAGAGGATCTCCACCACACTTCTTCTAATGTAGCCCAGGATACGGTTGGCTTTCTGGGCTACATGTGCACATTACTGGCTCATGTTCAGCTTCTTATCCACCAGAAACCTCAGGTCCTCTGCTTCAGGGCTCTTGCCTGACCTCCTCTTTGTTGGGTTGCATGACTCCTGAACATGGAGGAGGAGATCCTTGAATATCAACCATTTTTTTTGGTCCTGTCTTCCCTCTAGGGCTTTATTGATGGTACCTTACCAAGCAGATCTCTGAAGAGGCCAAAATCTGCCCTCCAGAAGTCCACAGTAGTAGGTTTGTTGTGTACCTTCCTTGCTGCCCTAAGGATATTGAACTCCACCATTTCATGGTCACTGCAGCCAAGGCTTCCCTTGAGATTCACATTCCCCACAAGCCCTTCTTCGATGGTTAGAACAAGATTCAGCATCACATCTCTCCTTGTTGGCTCTCTGTCACTTAAAGAAGGAAGTTATAATCAACTGGCTTCCTCTAAAGGTTTTTTACATCTCATTAATTTCAGGTTCCTTTCCGAAGCAGCTGGCTCAGGAGATGAAAGGGAAAATACAAGGTCTTTTTTCTTCCCTCTGCTTCCTTCTTTTCTTTCTTCCTTTTCTTCTTCTATGGACTGTTTACTGTAAAGCCCTGCACTATGCTGTTTTCAGATGGATAACACTGCGGAAGGTAAATGAAACTGTCTATAGTGTCTTTTTCTCCTGGAGGACAAAATGTATGCAAAAACTGAACAGAACCTTCATAGGTAGTTGTACCTAGACATTTAAATCTTCAGGTTTAAATTCACAGGTAGCTTTGCATCCCTATTGGAGGGGAAGATAGGGTCCAGCATATTGACTGATTGTGATGTAAGTCTTCTGCAAAAATTCCCCCTTTGGTTTTAAAGTTTGGGTTTTTTTTTAATCATGTTTAAGTTAAGTGGGGCTGGAGTGACTTTAGTCATACATTTTTCTACTCCTGATTGGTATAAAAGTCTCTTGTTCCACATTTAAGGGTATAGTCAATAAAACTGAGAGGGCACACCCAGCTGGGAGTAGTTCCCCTGGAGGTGGGTAGCCTTTGGGATGGAGAAGTGTTTTAGTATTATAATAACATTATGATAAGCAAAGTTCAGCTAGAGGACATGTTTGTAACATGCTGAGATAACATTTGTGGTTCATCATCTTTGATAGCAGCTGTGCAGTTATCTTCACAGTTCCATGTCCATCCTGGTAACAGAGACTGGCTGTGCTTACCTTGAGCAGTGTCCTCCATTCCAGGGATGCAGAACATTCTGCTTTGTCAGACCTGGCCTCTTCCATGGAAACCTCATTCCTTTCCTGGGAGCAGCAACTGCATTTTCACACGAAAACTGTGTGAATATTAATATTAAACCTTGGGAACTTGAGGGAAACTAAGGGTTCTCATTCCCCCTGTTTTCTGTTATTTTCACAAAAATTGCCCTTGGCCTTCTGAGTTAAATAAGGTTGATGTTTTGATGTCTGTTAAATATTTGCTTTGGGTGTGATAGGGTAATGTTGCATTGGTAGATGAATACTGTGAGGTTAGGTGTGAAAAAATGTGTATGCATAAGAAAAAAGCATATTGATTTCCCAAAATGAAACAGTGAACATTTTAGGGCAGATTTTTGGATTAATTTTATTGGGAAGGAATATGTCTTTGCATTTTCTAATACAAACATTTATTGTGGAATTTTCCTGACTTTTTCCAAAATAAGTTTCTGCAAGATAGTTTAATTTTTGGGTGTAGTGTAGACTTTTTCATGTATTCTGTTTCTTTCTTATTATTATTGTGGTGTCACTATCTCATGATTTACCAGCTGTTTAGAACGATACAATTATTTTTTCAGTTTTGTCATCAGTTGGAATGAATAAAGATAGAAAGATTTTTCTATATTTTTTGAAAATGTTGATTGAAAATGATACTGTGTCGATGGATCTAATTTAAGGATTTTATACATTTATAAACTTATGTGCACATACTGTAAGTTTCATCAGATAGTGATCTAGTGGTCCTTTAAAGACATTTTTTGCCTGTTGTTATTCTTTGCATCTCAAGATTAGTTTCCCTTTGTTGTCCTTCTCATGCAGAAGGTAATGACTGTAATAAGCTCAAGTCCCCATCAGCTTGATTAGTTTTGATAAATTCTCCAGTTGCTTTTGATTCCTCTGTGGTCTGGTTGACACTTTGAAATTCATTGTCCACTATTCTATTTCTTTTGGCAGCTCTTATCCACAGTTTTTGCCAGCTATCTCAAACCCTCTGGGGAGGCCATGTCTGCTGAAGCAGCGTCACTTTTCTGCCAATGTGTTTTCAGATGAATGGGAAACAATTTTTGTAGTTGTTGTATTATATTTTTCTTACTTTATAGTCAACTTCATTGCTCTGTTGCTGAAGGCTAGCTCTGATATAGACTCAAAGGGAACAATAAGGAACATATCCTGCTCATAAGAAAGGAAGGCACTACAAAATTGACATCTCACCTTAGTCATATCCACACGCTGGAGCTGAATCATGCTGTCTCTGCCACTGTTATAGGTGTCTGCTGTAAAAAAACCCCACACAGAATATAAACCCACTTTTGTTGGACAGTTTTAGAATTTGCTGATACTTTCGTATCAAAGGCATCTCTCCAATAGCATCACCATGCGCAGTGTTAAGTAAAGCTAAACTAATTACGACACCACTTTCATCCTGGGAGACTCCCAGAGAATGCTGGTAGTTGAGTGTTGATAGACTGATGACTTCTGGTGTTGCTATACAGGTTTGGAAAAAGAAGCCAAACAAGTGTGCATGTGTAATTATCAATAGTCTTCTGGCAAATTCTGAATGCAGATTTGCCACTGAATGCAAAAGACTATTTCTGCTTCCTGTTAGCCTTCTGTATGTTCTACCATGAGAGTAATACAAAAGTATATATAGATGGGTGTGGATTTGTTGATTTATTTGTTTTGAACATAAACCTATCTTATATTTGTCACATTACTATCTTTGCAGAATACAAGAGTTGCCAAGTAAAGCCAAAATTAATCATCACAGTTCAGCATGATTGTGGTTTTAGTGCATCAACAACCTAGTTGAACATCAAAGAAAAGACTTTATGAACATTTTGGAGGAGTCTAAAGAAGGAGTTTCTTGGATGATTCAGTGAATTCTTGCTAAGAGGGAAAAGCATAATAGGAAAAAAATGTAAGTTTGGAAAGCAAAGATATCCAATAGGCTGATTGGATTTAATTTTTTGAAAAGGAATATGAGATAATTGTTACGTTTGAACAAAGTTGTGAAGAGACTGTAGAGAGAAAGCAAATATCTGATGTACAATGCGTAGATGGCAGAGCTGAGAAAGTGTTTCAGAGAGATGTGAGAATCCGGAGGAACGATCACCCAGTATGATCACTATGTATAGGATAAAAGCTACAGGAAAAGTCTGCAGTATTTGAACTTTAGTGGGAGCCTGGAGGTGGAAGGGCTGCCTTTCCATAGTTAGATATATTATGCACAGTGGAGCTGGAATACGTAGCAGTGATATCAATGTCAGGACTAAAGAAGTTCACTTTGAAGATGATGCTCCATTTATACCCAGTGTAAGATAGAGTAGGATGATAGTACCCATGACTGTTGGGAGATAATGCAGTGATGAAGGTTTACATGAAAATGTTGATGAGTCTTTTATAGGCGTATTAAGTCTGATATGAAATTAGTTATTAGGTCAGATAGGCAAGATTATATTTAGAATTATAGAAGATAGATAGGGCTACAGATTTAAAGCAGATCTTTCAACAGTCTCTAGGAGGATGGTAAGTACATTTGTGATTGTAGATGTGATAAGTCATATCTAAGGTAATAGGAAAATGGAAGAGAACCATCAAAATCTGGAAAAGAGAGATATGAGATCTTGTAAAGGAAATAATGAACATGTGGGATATAGGGCCATAAAGCTGTGTGAATAGATTACTTCTGGGGTCTCTGAAAGAATAAAAAAAATGAATATGAGTTAAAAAAAAAAGTTTTCATATTTGCTCAAGTTCAAGTACACATACGTTTTAGACTTTATTCTGTATTTGTTTCCTTTGATCCAAAAGAAAATTTTCATTGGATAAGAACTGTCTTTTTGACAAAAAAAAAATATATATATTTACAAATTGAATTGTCTTCATGAAGGATTGACTGTTTAATTCTGAAATTATTTTAATACATAATGTTGACTCTTTCTAGAAAATATCAGCCAAAAAATCCCCCTTGATACAAATTTACAAATATTTTCTCCATTCTCCCTGCTCTAATTGAAAGCAAAATAAGGAAAACAGGGTCGTATTAGGAGACTATACATTGTATGAGGCTGTGGCATTGAGGAAGATGAAACCGTAGTGCTAGTCCTACAAACTCGATAATCTTTTTTTTTCTAGAAAGTGCATATATGAAAACACATGACCACCTAGTTGTCACTGAATATATCACTCCTTTGATGCTGTGTGGAAAAATCATATTGACTGGTTAGAGACAGGAAAATTACTTCTCAAACATAATAAAAGGGTGCAAGTGTGCAGTGGTGGGATTGAAACCTCTTTTCCTAAAAGGGAATATCTTCACTGCCAAGCTGCCTGCATTATTTTGGGGCCTAATGCCTAACTTCTATGAAAAACCCCAAACAAAGAAACAACTAAGTCTCAGAAAAGTCTCTTATTTCTGTGGCAGTTTATTTTAACCTTTTTTAATCTAAAAGGTGTTTCTGCCCAACTCAATACATAGTGTTAAACCTGCAAGTTGCAGAGTGCTGGAAGTAAGTATCCTAAGTATTAAACGGATAGGATGTTTTAATTACATGGTTTTATATGCTAAATATTATCTTCTTTACGCTTCCACTGTAAAGAATGTGATGAGGAAAACATTGAAATCAGAAAGTTTTGGAATACAAACTAATGACTGCAACTGAAAAATTTATCTGCTTATATCAGCAATATATATATGTTGGAAGAAAATCAGCTGTATGCAGATTCCAGGATTGTTTCCACTTTCTTGTTCCAACTGGCTTCTGACTTTGGTTTTATTTGTAATGTTCATGTAAGAACGTATATGTTGCAGTACTACAGGATCCAGTGGCAGTAACTGCTATAGTGATTGTGCTAACATGCTTTTTACTCAAGTGTTTCCTCACACTTTACAAAGAATGTGTTATTTCTGCTTTGTAGGTGAAGGAATTGAAGGGTAGAGAGGTTAAAGGACTTTTCTGAAATCTCAGAGTGAGTCAGAGGCAGAGATTGAAACAAAGTGTAGGCTTGTTGATTTCTTCTTTACCCCCTTAGTTTTGCTCTCAAATTCCTAATCCCTTGGTAAATAACTGCTGAGGTGGCTGTTTTGCTGGTTTGGACAGCTGGCTGGCATACCTTGGTAGAGCGAAACTGCATTTGGCATACTCAGGTGGTTAATAATGTAACATCTTACTGGGTAGGCGTGTGAAATTTCTGTGGGAAACAAAAGTGAGATGAGAGCTAAGAAAACAACTAAATTCTTACATTGAGACAGCAAAAATTCCAATTCTTAATAAGGCTTCTCATAAATCCTTTTTTAATTTAACTGTTATTGACATATTTCTGTAGGAGAGATTAAAAACTCACAGGGGAAATAATTAATGGAAACAAAAACGTACACATCTCCATAAGAAGGAATAGCATTAGAAGTGTTCACCCCCTCTCTTGTGAATGTGCATCCTATGCACCTTTATTTAACCTGTTGAAAACTGCTGTTATTAGCTTGTTTCAACCTCATTCTCTGTATAACCACTGGTTTAAGAATCTTTAAAAGGAATCAATCCAATATGTTTAGCCTGAATAAGAATGATAAATCTCTGTTTAGTTGTGCTAAAATTCCTTTTATTTACTGGCAATGTCCCTGTTCTTAAGTGGAAAAGGGTATATAGATCTGGGCACAAGACTTTATAGTAAAACTGATAGATGTCCTCTTTCAGCTTTTGGCCCTGGCTGAGAACAGCCAGCCAGACCAGCTCAGAGCAGAGCTCTCACTCAGCACTTTCAATACTCCTATACATTTGGAAATTGCGAGTTTAATAATATCGATGTTAAGTCTGGGTTTTTTGTCCCCTGGACCAGGGAGGAGTCCTGGCTCTGCTTGATTTTCTAGTACCAATGTAGCCATATACTGCATTACCCTCAGGACAACCAGAGCTCAATAAGGATGCAAACAAGGGAGATAGCCTGGAAAGAGTCTGGGGGAAAACAGAAAGCCACCAACTTTGAGAAATATGAATTTTGGTTACTTAATGAATTATTGATAATGCCTAAAAAAAAAGTAGTAAATATTAAACACTAAACTGTCAGTAGGAAGCACTGATTGCTCTTAAGATTGTCAGTTAACCCATGCCTTAAAGAAAGTGAAAGACAAAATCCCCATTATCAAGAAAAGGTTCATGTAGTAACTCACAACTCTTGATGGAAAATATGTCATTAATGTTACCTGTTTATTTTCTTCCACAAGAACTGCAGCAGGCCAAACACCAGGGACTGATTTTCTTGTTAGTATATACAGTGACTTCAATAGAAAATTCAGAAAGGCAATGCATTCAGACTCAGCATCACAAAATCTTGCGAAACTGCTGCCTTTGCAGTGTCCACAGTAAAAAAAGGAAATGAATGAGTTTAAAACTACATGAGATGCAGAAACTAAATTTGAAATTAAAAGGATTATGTATGATGAAGAAAGATAAAGAATGTTACTTTTGAGACAGAAGCTGGAGAGGATCAGCTTTTCATTGTGAGATGGTTTACAGGCCGGTTCCTGAGGAACTAGTTCCTAGAGGAGCTGCTCAGATAATAATGAAAATTCATGGGTATTTTTGTTAGTCAGGCTTTTTTTTTTTTCAATTTGTGTTCAGAATTTCTCAATAATAAACAAAAACACACTTTATATAGGATCACAGAATCATAGAATGATAAAATGTCTTGAGTTGGAAGGGACTTACAAGGATCATAGAGTCCAATTTCTATCCCTGAATAGAACAATCCCCAAATTTATACCATGTGTCT
>WAAB01001980.1:0-50396 GCA_013389865.1 Piaya cayana
ACACACACAGAGGACTTCATAAATTCAGCTGTCTGGCAGTTTTGAGACAATTCCAACCAAAATAATGAGACCCCTAGCTGACCAGGAGAGAAGTCGCAGAATACAATTAAAATGTCTGAGCAGCAACTTGGATCCCCTGAGTTAGAGAAGGCTGAATGTCTGCTAAATTCTTCTGAGATGCCGCAGGGACTCACCCCATAGTCTTCTCCTGTTCTTCTGAATAGCAAGTAGCACTTTGGAAAACGCTGAATCAGCCTGATTAGGCATAATGAGACTCTTGCATTATATTTTATAGGCTGGAAAGGGACTTTGAAGAGGACTGGTCATTTATAAAGAAAATGACAAAACTTCCATGAGAGTTAAGAATCCGTGCTAATGGAAATGGCCAATTTCTATACCATAGAATCATAGAATGGTTTGGGTTGGAAGGCACCTTAAAGATCATCCAGTTTCAACACGCCTGCCATGGACAGGGACACCTCCCACTAGATCAGGCCAGGGCCCTTAGTCACTTTACCAACCAACACCCTCAAGGATTTTAAGTGCAAGTGAGTTCAGAACAGCAGCAACAGCCTCTTCACAAATTTGGGATACCAACACAAAACATCAATAAATCATGTGCTTTCACCAAGGAAAAATAAATCACATCCCATTTTCTCTTTGAGCAACCAGAGCCAAGATTCACCTTGTCCACTTACAAGCAAAATTCTGAGCTATTTCTATTTTTATGCTGTATAATTCTGTTCCGAGTCGCCCATGAAAAATTCAAAGAGTGAAAAATGTGTATAACTTGATTGCTTCCCATGAGCTGAAATGAGATTAGCAGATCTTTGTAACATATTTCAGTAATAGATGCATAACCCGTGTCTATCAGTACCACTTCTTACAAGGTGACACTAGAGGTATCAATACAGTGTCCTGTTTTCCCCTTTTGAAGATGCTTTTGTACATCTGGAAGATGTGCAAACCAAAAATAACCTAGGGTTGCATCAAGCTTGTGTATTTATTGGCGGCTTATTAAAAATGAACTCATTGCTGTAAATGAACGCTAATAACAAATCAGTAAAAACTTTTTCTTTTCTTCTGGTTTTGTTTTTTTTTTACACAAATAGTTTTATTACAAACTTGAACTCTTAAGAAATACACATGTAAGAAATTACACAAAGGCCTTGGCATTTGCAAAAATCTTTTTGGTATTTGCATGGTAATAGTCTATAAAAACATTTTTGGACACAGATGTGCTCAAACAATGGTATCATTGCATAGAAATCCCTTAGAAATATTTCTGAGGCCATTTTTAAGACATTTTTTGGCACAATATTAACAAAATTAAGGCCTTCTGCTTTTCAAAATCAAGTCATTCAGTGTGTGAGTAGTGTTTAAAACCCTGAAAAATATTAAATACAGAATAAAGACTATAAGCTCAAAGCAGGATTTACTATAATGAACACAAATAGCTATTAACCTGGGTTCGGTCTCTGCAACTTCAGCATTGAAATGCCTATGTAAAATGAACATTTCACATCCTATTTTGGCATTTAACACCTAATTCATGACACTGAAAAGAAGAAAACTTCCGTAAGCTTCTCTTTGAAATGATAAACTCAGAGCTTGATTTGCCTAATGGTTGATATCTATATAAATTACTAAAATATTTATATATATAATTTTTATTGACCATTGCTGGATCATTCTTTATTCCACAGGAAAGTTTGTTCTACTGCATAAAGAAAGCTGCGTAGTACCAACGTAGCAGAAACGCTTACTTGCCTGTCCGGGAAACCGATTTGGCAACCTCTTCCAGATGTAGTCCCCATGAAACCCAACAGCACTAAAGGCTACAAACAGAAGCAAAGGTTTGCAGGATGGCACTCTATGGTGTGAAAAGATGGTTACACGTTGCTTAACCACAGTCTGTAATCCCAAAACTCTTTTTTTTTTTTTTTTTACAATAGTATTGCTTTGTACAAGGAACAATAAGTACATACCCAAGAGTCTGGGATTCGGAGACACCTAGATAACGGTAACAACAAACTTATCTGGGGAAGAAAAATGAATCTAAATATATAATACAAGAATGAGAAAGGGGGGTCAAACAGTATAAGGCAGAACTGCATACCTCCTAGCACCTTTGCATTTTTTTTTTTCTGGATAAACGCTGGATTTTATTCTGTCAGTGCATTGCATTTATATAAAAAATACATATATTCTGATCAAAAGTGCCATTTGGCATGTCAACATTTGAAGCTTATCTTTGTTGTCTCTTTTCTTCTTCAGCAAGGACAGGGCCAGTAAAGCAGTGTGTGTTAGTTATGCAAGTTCCTAAAAGGCACTTTACTGTTTTCATATTGGACAACAATGAGGTACATATGATATACGTCTAGGCTTCATTGCTGTTAAACAAATAGCACCATATTGTGTGAAATTAGTTGAAATTCAAAAGTCATTATGTTTTTCTCATACAGACTTGACAACGGCTAACGTTTGAGCGCAGATCTCCTGCTTTCAAAGTCGAGGGAGTTGGTTTCCTATTGAAAACAAATAAATGAAACGACCCATTAATAAATGTTCATACAAACAGACAGCGCTGAGGTTTATAATTGGCAACACAAACTCTGCATGCAGCCAAGTGTCTCTTTAAGTTGTGCTGAAGCAAGACAGTGCCCCTAAGTTCTCCAGTGTTTATTCGTTTTCAAGTTTGGTCACAAATTTTTAATATAGTTTTAATATCCTCCCTAGTCTTTAATATCCTCCAGCTCCATTTACTTCAGAATTCAGTTCTGTTAGGAGACCGAACATTTTCTTAACCGGAATAATGGAATCACAGAAGAGTTAGGGTTGGAAGGGACCTTAAAGATCATCCAGTCCCAACCCCCTACAATGGGTAGGGACATTTCCCACTGTATCAGGCTGCCGAGGGTCCCATCCAATGTGATCTCCAACACCTCCAGGGATGGGGTAGCCACAACTTCCCTGGGCAATGTGCCAGTGCCTCATCGCTCTCATCATGAAGAAATTCCTGCTTATGACTAGTCTTCAGTTCATAGGCATTGCCCTGAGTCCTATCACTACCTACCTGTTTAATCAGCAGTTAGAAGAAATACTTGAAATCAGTTAGTGAAGAAAAATCAGGTAAATAAACTGAAGATATTTGACTTTTCATGAGTTTCTGCTAACTCTTGTGACTTCAAGTAAAAAAACGAAGAGCCAGCAAAGGAAATGAAGTGATATTGCACAGATAGACAAACGAAAATGTTTAATGTCAAACCAATCATAAGGAATTACTCCTGATAACTGGAAATAAAGCATTTTCAGACAAAAGAGTGTTTAGATTTGATGATTTTCTTTAAAGAGGTTTATAAGTTTATAAGAAACTGCAGTATTTGTGAATTATAGGAGGGCAGTTCCCATGATCTGTGGTTATTTTATTAATCTGAATGAATACAAACAACTCCAGTGTTGACTCATCCAAACTTCTCTGACCAGCTTTCCTCTTTATTAGGGAGCCAGTGCTTACCCCCATTCTTGACAAATGGGGTCTTTCAGTAGTAGCTTTTCTGGCTGATGAAATTATCACAGTCCCAGAGATAATTAGTCCTGGTGCTCGATTTTTATACCTCCTTAGCTGACAACTCTCTCATAGCCAAACAGCCAAAACTATCTAAACAACCTGCTTCGTATTGACTGAGACAGGATAAGGAGCACTCCCTGATCTAGAAGATGTGAGAAGGTGAAGGGGACCAGGAGCAGCAGCCTGGACTGCAGTGGAAGAAGATGCTTGCCTGCACTCCAGAGGAACGTCTGCTAATCAGGTAAGCTCCTGGGAACTGGTCCATATGCTAATGCTTTGTTAAAATTCATATGGAACAAATTAGATTGTGTTGAAAAATAACTCTGTGCAACAGTCCAGAACAAAGCCTGCTACTCCTTAATTCCTGAAATTGGAACCTCAGTGAGACTGAAGAAAAGCTCCTCCGCCTTCGGCTTTTTATTCAGAGATACTTCCTCCAACATTAGGGAAAGGTAAATAATTGCTCAGCTCACTTAGTTCAATACCTGCACTAATTTCAAGCGGTTCTATTATGTGCTAACATCCTCTAGGGGGAATGTTGTATTCTAACTTAATTTCAGTCAGTAGAGCAACCTATCCCAGTTACGACTCAGTGAATACAATCAAACCTAGAGGAAATGCAAACATTGTTGGCTTATTCTGAGGAGGAAAATACCAGGTACGAATGACACATGGTAAACACTAACGGAAGATACGTTCATTAACTCCCCCAAAAGCTATTATAATGTTTTTCTTTGTGTCATGAAAATCATTAACTGCATATAGCAACCGGTCTGGGGCACAGCCAATACTTGAAGCATGTATTATATTCAAACAATACTTCTCTTATTAAGAGACAAGGCTCGACTGAGTCTCAAATACTGATAAATAAATCATGAACTTACTTGAACATCTCATTCCTCTCTATGGTGGCAAGCCAGAAGCTGTAAGCATTTGCATAATAATTGCAGGTGCCCCGGCCATGGCATTCAATGAAGGGAGCGCTGCGAAACTCTTCTAGGCAGGAACCAGGAGACGCCAGGGCCTGCCCAGAGCCCTCTGCACCAGCACTGGTGTGCTAGAAAAATGCAAAAGCATCAGTCAGAGAAAGACTTTCTACCTTTTCTGCTACAACACCTATAAACTCTCTGGCCTAAATATTTTTTTTTTCACATGCCTCTTCTCGTCCTCTGTGGTGTCCGTCTGTTGTTTTGTCCCTCAGCTCAAGGAAGAGCAAGAAGGTGGAGCTGAAGGATTGCAGAGGTGGTTCTCTTGCTTAACAGCAGCACAACACACCCCCAACATCAACTTCAGGGTAGATGTATGAACAGAGATTCTTCAGGACTGACAGTAGGACCCAAGCTTTCTCTACATTAGCATCTCTGGCCCAGGAGGCATACAGACCATTAAAATTTATATTGCAAGAGCACCCATGAGCACTTCATCTACCCATCTTTTAAATTCCTCCAGGGATGGTGATTCAACCACCTCCCCGGGCAGCCTCTGCCAATGCCTGAGAACCCTTTCAGTGAAGAAATATTTCCTAATATCCAATCTGAACCTCCCCTGGCACAACTTGAGGCCATTTCCTCTCGACCATCTCACCTGTCACCTGGGAGAAGAGACCAACACCCAACTCATTACATCCTCCTTTCAGGTAGTTGTAAGCAGTGATAAGGTCTCTCCTCAACCTCCTTTTCTCCAGACTAAACAACCCCAGTTCCCTCAGCCTCTCCTCATAAGGCTTGTTTTCCAGCCCCTTCATCAGCTCTGTTGCCCTTCTCTGGACACGCTCCAGGACCTCAATGTTCATCTTGTAGCGAGGGGCTGAAAACTCAACAGAGTATTCAAGATTCAGCCTCGTAAATGCTCAGTCTACGGGCACAATCACCTCCTGCTGGCCATGCCGCTTCTGATACAGGCCAAGACGCTATTAACCTTCTTGGCCACCTGGGCCACTGCTGACCCACACTGAGCCAGCTATCAAGCAATAATTCCAGGTCTTCTCTATCAGGGAGCTTTCTAGCCATTCTTCCTAAAGTCTGCAGTGCTGCACAGGGTTGTTTTGTCCAAGAGCCAGACTCGGCTGTGTTAAACCTTATATACACTACTCCTCATATACATAATCCCTCTAGGAAGTTACCACAACATAAATATAGAAGGACAATGGAAAACTATGCTTATTTTGTCATTTATTCAGCACTTGGACCCTGTGCTGGAGCTGACAAAAAAGAAAGCAAGCTCTGTGCATTTCCCCAAAAGTGAAGAACTAATTGACTTTTTAAAGTCACCAGAAAGGGAAGACATATAATGTCCTCCTAAGAGCTGAAGTGACATAGTCACAGAATCAGAGCATGGTTTGAGTTGGAAAGGACCTTAAAGATGAATCAGTTCCACCTCCCTGCCATGAGTAGGGACACCTCCATCCAGGTCAGGTTGCCCAAGGCCCCATCCAACTTGGCCTTGAGCACCTCCAGGGATGGGGCAGCCACAACTTCCCTGGGCAACCTGTGCCAGTGCCTCACCATCCTCATTATGAAGAATGTCTTCCTAATGTCTAATCTAAATCTTACCCTCTCTAATTTAAAGCCATTGCACTCATCCTATCCCTCCACGCCTTTGTAAGGTCCCTCCCAAGGTTTCTTGGAGGCCCCATTCGGGTACTGGAAGCTGCTCTAAGGTCTCCCTGCAGCCTTCTCTTCTCCAGGCTGATCAAACCAAATTCTCTCAGCCTGTCCTCATAGCAGAGGTGCTCCAGCCCTCTGATCATCTTTGTAGCCTCCTCTGGACCCGTTCCAACAGTTCCATATCAGGTACTAACTTTCGCAGAGCAGGAGTATCAATCAAACACCTGCAACAAATGCTTTTCTCAGTGCAGAGCATGCCCCAGTGCACTCACCATGACAAAGGAGTAACCAATCCAAAGTGAACTCCAGCCTTCAGGACATGGTGGTATTTGAATTGTTTGACTGTGCACTGCTATTACCATAGCAGGAGCTTCACACACAGAGCACCTAGGAATACCAAGACATAAATGAGTTACATGCACTTGAGGGTTAATATTTCTTCTTCTTCCAGAAGTTACTTTCTTTAAGGAGTCTTGAATTAGAAAACATTGTCACTTTCAGAAATAAAGGAAAACCAAAATGTCTCATTTAGGAAAAACAACTGTGTTGAATTGTTTCTTTCATTCACTTAGGGACACCTTAACTATTAAGTCTTATTCATATTAGCCTTCCTATGAGCAAAGAACAAGAGAACTCTTATCTAAATATTTAAATGCATTTGTCTTTTTGTAGAGTAGTTTCTAAAAGTGCTCGGTGTCCTGAGCTGGTGAACAGTCAAAGTAAGTCAGCAAGAATCACTTAAAACTGGTCTACCGTGACCAGGGACAAGAAAGAGCAATTCATCACCCTAAACATAGCCCTGAGAGACTTCCATAGAGTTGTCTCTCTGGAAAATATCTTGCAAAGATAATCCCTGCTAATGCAGACTCTAACCCATGCATTTTCCTTGGAAGTGACTTTTATTTACACTTGTGATGTTTATCTCCAGTGAGAGATTTCTAGCAAAGTAGTTTGAACAACGAACTTGAAAGGAACAGTTCAGAAAGCTCTGCAGCATCAGTTCAATTACTTTGGATAAATTAATTACATCTCAGAACTGTTAGGTTACTGAGTCAGCTAACGTCCAATTGTGCCTTCATGGGAGAATCATATAAATGTGAGTCAGGCTGGATATTTTAATATAGGAACTGGTAAAAAGGAATTTGTAGATAGAATTCATTTTTTTCTTGTATAGTTCCTAAATTTGCTAGTGCAGTTAGCAATGATTAAAATTATTCAAACTAGATACTTAGACCTAAACAACCTGATTACTATTATCAGGGTGGTGAAAAGAATCAAGGGCAAAATGGATTAAGCTGGATTCCAGAAAAAGCATGGAAGCAAAGGAATTTGGAATGAACGCCTACTATTCCTGACTTGTGAGGACTTGCTTTCATACCTAATGCCCTTATCTACAGTGCAGAAGCAAGAGTTATTTCAAGTAACACATCAATGAAAGAGTAAGTTAAAAGAAGAATGTAAAGCTGCTTCTATTCTTGGAGCTCTGCTTTGCTTCAAGAGATTTCTGGTATTTCAGTGGAAGACCTTACATTAAAAGGTCCCATGACCCAAGGCAGCAAGTGACGCTTTTAAACCTTTTCAACTTTTGGACAGGGAAAACTGTTGGCTTAAAAGCCTCAACCAATAAAATGAATTGAAAGAATGGTCTTCTCAGATTTCCTGCTGATTCTAAAAATGGGTATTAGGAGTATCTCACTCTCTGCTATGGCTAAAAAGAGAAAAATCCATATACACACACAGGCACACATATAGAATCATAGTATAATTGGAAGGGACCTTAAAGATCGTCCAGTTCCAACTCCCCTGACACGAACAGGGACACCTCCCACCAGACCAGGCGGCCCAAGGCCCCATCCAACCTGGCCTTGAACATCTCCAGGGATGGGGTAGCCACAACTCCCCTGGGCAACCTGGGCCAGCGCCTCACCACTCTCATCATGAAGAAATTCCTCCTCATGTGTGGTCTACATCTGCCCTTCTCCAGATTATTCACATTTCCCCTAGTCCTATCACTACAAGACTTAGTAAACAGTCTCTCCCCAGCTTTCTTCTAGCCCCTTCAAGGATTGGAAAGTCACTATAAGATCTCCTCAGAGCCTTCTCTTCTCCAGGCTGAACAACACCAACTCTTTCAGCCTGTCCATTCTTGCTCACACCTCTCCCTTCAGTACTGGGCATGTTATGCCAGGATAGTTTTTGCCAGTGGCCTTAAAATTTATATCGATCCAAAGATTCAATGTGTTGGATTGGTGCCGAACAGTTATGCCTCATACAAGAACCACATTTTCTGCTAGCTAAGAATCTGGAATGATTAAAAAATAGACGATTGATTTTGCAACTGTTTCCTTTAATGCAGACAATAATGGCTGTATTCAAGTGGCATGTCTAAAACAATGGAAGTAGCCTGGCATTCTACTGCATGATAAATAATGCTACCAAGTTCAAATAAAAGGAGACTGAGCCCTAAATGCTTGTAGCTATGGGTAGGCAAAAAATGAAGAATTGTTTTGGACAAGAATTGGGAATAAATTCAAACCTTTTTCTCCTTCAAAGTACTTCATGACTTTTATCATCAATTTTGAAAAATATCATTTCACAGTAATTTTAATTTTAGCTTTTGCTTCATTTCAATTTGACTCAGATTACTCTACTTGTTTCGATTTCCCCCCAAATGGATTTATTTTGATCAAAGTCTCAATAGAAAACACGCGCACTTTGAAATATTTCATCAAAGTCACTCGAACTTTGCACTAAAAGGCAGGAAATAAATACATACAGATTTTAAAACCTTTTCGATAAAAATAAAGAACCGTTCACACTTTTCACAGGTTGCTTCATTTAATACACACAGCAGAACTGAAACCGTACCTGCTGATGAACGGTCTGATGTTATCACCGGTGATAGGAGCCATACTCATCGGCATGGGTTCGGGAGTGGACAGCCAGTAGGAGTAGTCGTTCCTCGAGGCAAAGTTACATACATTGTTGATGTTGCAGAACAAGAAAGGCATGGTACTAAATTTACGAAGACAGCTTCCTGCCGTGCCTGAAATGTTAAGTGTAAGGTTATTTGTGAACTTGTTTTTGTTAAACCGTTGACAACCGCCTAACAAGCATTTGCAGGAGTTGCTAAAAAGCAGATTAGACTTGCTCTGGAGGGTCCAGTTCTCTTAGAGGAAGCAACTTCTCTTAGCACCATAAGGAAGGAGCAGAGCAAGGCAAAGTAGCCCAGTTTTGCTTGTAGAATTATGCTTAGGTTGGAAAGTACATCTAGTGATCCTCTATCCTAACTGCTTGCCAGTTAGATGAGCTTGCTTGGGTCCATAGCCTGAGTTTTTAGTATCTCCAAAGACACAGATTCAACAAACTCCCTGGGATTCCATTCCGGTGTGTGA
The DNA here is from genome assembly GCA_013389865.1 of Piaya cayana. NCBI lineage: Eukaryota > Metazoa > Chordata > Aves > Cuculiformes > Coccyzidae > Piaya > Piaya cayana. The sequence continues at coordinate 9,573 of WAAB01001980.1, forward strand.
GAATCAGCATGGTAAAAAACCCTCTTCTTCGTGTTTTACTGTAATATATCTCATACTTGTGTCCACTGCTTCTTCTCAGGAGTGAGTCCAGAGAAGAGCAGTGAAGCTGGTGAGGGGGCTGGAGAACAGGCCTTATGAGGAACAGCTGAGAGAGCTGGGATTGTTTAGCCTGGAGAAGAGGAGGCTGAGAGGAGACCTCATTGCTCTCTACAACTACCTAAAAGGAAGTTGTGGGGAGGAGGGTCCTGGCCTCTTCTCCCAAGTGACCGGGGACAGGACGAGGGGGAATGGCCTCAAGCTCTTCACCAGGGGAGGTTCAGGCTGAACATTAGGAAAAAAAAATTCACATAAAGGGTCATTGGGCACTGGAACAGGCTGCCCAGGGAGGGTGTTGAGTCACCTTGCTGGGAGATGCTTAAAGGATAGGTGGACAAGGCACTGAGGGGCATGGTTTAATATTTGATAGGAATGGTTGGACTTGATGACCTGACAGGTCTTTTCCAACCTGTTGATCCTATGATTCTATGATTCTGTCACTGAGTCCCTCTGAGAAGAGTTTGGCTCCATCTTCTCTACCCTCCCTGTAGACAGCTGTAAATAGCAATAAAGGCCTCCTCCTAAATTTCTCTTATGGTTGAACAAACTTAGTTCCATCAGACTGCTCAGACCCCATCAACCACCTTCGTTGTTAGCTCTAGTATTCCTTGCGGTATATCAACGACTTCCTTGTCCTGGGAGGCCCAAGTCTGGGCACAATATACTAGATGTGGCCTCAAAACTACCAAATAAAGGGGAAGAATCACTTCCTTCCATCTGCTGGCTGCACTTTCACTAAGAAAGCCCAGTAGGTTGGGCAGTGGGAACTGAGCAGTTGCAACACCAAACTGCCAACTCATGTTCAGTGTTGCTCACTAGGACTTCCCAAGACCTTTTCTGCAAAGCAGTTTTCTAGCAATCTGTATTGCCGCTCTTGGGAACAGCAGTCAGCATGCAGGTTCTTCAGTTGCACGAGGTTATTTCATTCTAGGTACACCCCTCTGCGCTTGCCTTTCCTGAACTTCTTGAGGTTCTTCTCAATCCTTTCTTTCAGTTTGGCCAGATCCCTTTGAATGGCAGCTGTGTCCACTAGGGAATCAATGATTCCTCCCAGCCTGACATTACCCAAAAACTTGGTGAGAGTGCACTCTATCCCATCGCTCAAATCACCATTAAATCCATTAAACAGTATCGGCCCAAAGCTAATTCCTGAGGGGCGTCACTAAGCAAGAACAACCACTCAGACTTTGTACATCCAATCACATTCTTCTGAGCCTAATGGGTTTTTTTTCTAACTCACCTCATCATCTACTTAGCCAGCCCATATCTCACTAATTTGACTACAAAGATACTATGGATGATCATGTCAAAGGCCTTGATAAAGACTTTCTTAAATAAACTGACGCTATACACCAACTCATTACTTGCATGAACCAAGAAGGCATAATAAAGGACCACCTAGCCAAGAATCATTACACAGGTTTGTTCAATACGGTTCTACAAATGAAAGAAACACTTAGTTTCTAATGACTTCTAATGGAATTCTAATTCGGTCTCTACTTACCCAGGTCTTGGCCATGTGCTCTTTCGTTGCCTTGCACGTAAAGCAAGGAGTAGCCATAGTAAATCAGCTTTGTTCCAAATGGACATTGTGGTTCTTCCGTGGTTTGACTGTGTCTGGTAACAAGGAAGCCATGAGCAACAGACGGTGCACCCGGTGGGCCCATAGCCCCAGGCAAACCTTCAGGGCCAGGCGGGCCAGGAAATCCTCTGGGCCCTACAATACAGAGAGTCTCCTTTTATCTCTATGGACAGCAGTACTCCACCTACACAACTAAAGAAGTGAAACCAGACACACTTGCACCCGATCTCCCATATCATTTTTCTATAAAGGAATCAAATCTGAAGAACTCATGGGCTCACCTGGGGGACCGTAAGGACCAACTTCTCCTTTTTGCCCCGGTTTACCATCAAATCCTGGACTGCCAGGTGGTCCAGGTATGCCTGGAGGTCCTGCCACCCCTGTTAAAAAAACAAGGAATAGTTATTACTGAATATTACTTCTTGTTATTTTCGATTTTTTGCCTTTTAATTCAGTGCAGCACAGGCACGCCTCAGCATAAACTGAACTCATGCAGATTCAGTGCTTATATTTCAATATCTAAAACACTTATGTGAGTTACTGCTGGCAAACTGATTATAGTGGAGAAGCAATGAGAAAAAAGCAAAAAGCGTGCTTCGAAAATTACTAGTATTTTCCTGGTATATGAAAAGGAAGGACAGCAATCTCTTCCCTCTCTTTTTATCATATGAATAAAATCAATCAAAAATAGACCAAAAAAAAAGTAGGGTCACAAATAGTGGGAAATCAGTGTCTCTTAGCTTCTTCCCAGAGTTTTCAGACTTATGTCTTCCCTTTATCGATTTCTGGTGATGTTTCTAATCCTACATAAACTCAGTAACTCTGACTTTGGGAAAAAGAAATTAACACTATCAGCTCCACACCAGCATTTCTGTGGCGTATCAAGAGGTTTAATCACAGCTCTCCTTTTCCTGTCCACTCAAAAAGCCACATTTCATGACTTGAACTGACTACTAGAGAGCAGCGACAGAAGTAAACCCATGCTGTGTTCAATCACTGAGATTATTTCACAGCTTTTTCCTAGCAGACAGCACTTGCCGAGCTGTAACCCCACCTTCAAAAGCCAATGTTCATATCTATTATATCAAGTAGAAAGAAGATATTCATTACATTCCACCATAATTCCCCATCTTCTGATAAACCAATCATGAATAAAGCTTTTTCTTAGGATCTTAACAACTTAAGGACACCTCCAAGCTCTCATTGCTCTCCGTGTTCTGCATTCTGAAGGACATGTCCTTGTGCCAGCATTTCATTTGTCTTATGCTTTCTCCATTCTGTTGTTTCCTGATGTGTTTAATTTTTGCAGTTCTTTCTTTATAGAAATTGCAGTGTCTGGACTAAGAGATGAAGTCTAGGGCTGTGGAATGAGCTTCCTCACGAAGGACTTTCCACTCCAAGATCAAAGTGGTTTCTTCACGTACACAGTAATTAAGTACGGATTCAACACTAAAGACAGAAGATACCCTAACAAATACATTCTAGGGAAAGGATGAGCAGTGTGGTGCAAGTCATTCTGCTTAGTGCTAATCTCAGAATCTGAAGTGATGATTGCAGAGTGAAAGCCTATAAAAAAATCACTACAAAGGCATCTGTTTCTGGGACTCCTTCAAAAAGAACTGCTCGCTTCCTCAATGCTGACACAATTTAAATGGCTAATAAAAAGCTGGATAATATACCAAAAATTGGCCGTTGGTCTACTTTTACATTACTAAAAATATATCTCTGCATACAAGTTATAAATGCTCACCTTGCTGTCCTTTAGGACCTGGAAGTCCTGGAAATCCTTTGAGACCAACTGGTCCTACAGGGCCAGGTAAGCCGGGATCCCCTTTAACAAGCTGGAAAGCACCTGGTGGGCCTGGTGGACCTGGTAAACCTGTCAAGGTTAACAGGGAAAATCAGCAGCTATTTAGTATTGCCAATAAAAAAAAGTAAAAAACCAAGTTTACCTTGCATCAAGGCCCCTTCCAGCCCAAACCACTCTATGACTCTATGATTCTAGGATACCATTTAAAGAGTCTAATAATGACAAAACCTCAGTACTGATTTTTCAGAGCAGGAAATAAATACATTCCCTCTCTACACAATACTTGAATCTAGTCTGACCATCAGATGCTGATACCATACCTGGCTTCATATTCTATCTTTTTACAGGAGGAAGTTATTAATTGATAAGTCACAACCATTTTAAGAATGCCACCTGTGAAAAAAAAACAAGTCTTTATATTATACCTTTAGATCCAGGAAGACCTTGGTCACCTCGCTCACCCTTGTGGCCTGGGAAGCCAGCGATTCCTTTTGGACCTGAAGTCAAAGGAAATATTGATATGAAAAAATCAGTGGTTTCTTGATTTGGAAAGATTTATTCAGAATAATCATCTGTGACGCCACCATCATGCAAGGGCCGTGACTTTTTAACTGTTTGCAAGAACAAGATACAAAACAAATGCATTGTCACCAAAGAAATTATGTGTGAGAACATATTTCTCTTTAATCAATAAAATCCTTCTCAGATTATAATATTTTTGCTATTAAAAACTTCTTTTTTTATATACATGGTGTTTTAACGTGTATGATGGTGACAATAGCAGCAATTTAGTCAACAATGTGCACATACTGAGCATGTGTTTCCACAAATATAGTTACAAAATTAGTTTCTCCAGTTGTCAAGAAAATCTCAAAGGTTCTTGACTGATGTCTAAACAATTGGCTTTACAATCACCTTTTAAAGTAAATGTGCACTTAAAATCAGCAAAGCAAAGAAAGACAACAATTTTCCTTAAGAAAAATCTTGACATTTTTGTATGTTTTTTGATGCCGCTTTCAATGCCCTTTTTCAATAATTTTAACACAGACTCAATATTTTTTCAACATTCTTTGAAGGTCCTTTTTTTTTTTTTTTATAGAGAGAGAGGAAGGATAAGAAAGAGAAATCTTTGCCTAAGTTTTAGGAATATGGCAAATTTTCTTCTCACCTGGAAGTCCTGGAAGTCCTGGAGGTCCCAGATCACCCTTTTGACCAATATCTCCTGGTAAACCAGGACCACCCTGTATAAAAGAAAATGTGAAGTATAGTTACCCCACAGTATCATGATATGAATCCCAAACAGGCTGTTTATTTTGGATACCTATTAAAAAATCATATTATAGAAAAACCATTAAGTTTAAGGAGTGGTTATTATCTACTGTGACCAGATGAGAAGCTTCTTTTAAAGGAACGTGTGATGCCTTGTTACTAAACTATTTTTTGCGTTACAAAGATAATAGATCAGAATAAAGTCTCACTAACAGTATAGCTAATAAAAATGTTCTCAACCATAGATGACGTTGTTATGAAAAACAACGGTAAGAACAAATATCAGCAAATATTCATTTTGGTGCAGGTCAGCAGGTGCTTGCAAGGTAGATAATTAAACACAATTATTCTAGACCACAGCAGGCTTTAAAATGTACAATGAAAATTCACATGTAGAATGAAATGTAGGTAGAATGAAACGTAGGTAGATTTACATGTAGGTAAAGGAGAGGAATAGTCATAGTTGCCTTTATCAGTTGTGCTACTTACTAGTTCTTAAAATACAATTTCGTACATAAGAGAGCACCAAGTGGTAATAGTCTGCTTTGCTAAAATAAATGGTTAGCGTGTCTGTAAATATCTGTGATACTGTTTAACACTTCTACTCTTTGCTCAAGTGAGTGAACAGCAAGGCTGTGAAAGCTCTGTCCATCATACCTTCTGGGTATGTTTCAGAGGGCTGGATATCTTAGCATCCTGAGGTGGAAATACTGTCTCTTATTTATCTTTTTTGGCAGATGAGAATGGAGCAGATCTTTAGGATGCTGAAACCATGAACTAAATTGGTATCAGTTGTCTTTGATTTGTAGGTGGAATTCTAAGGGCTTTTATTCTAGTGGCAGTAAGGAAGTGAGATGGGAAAGAAGAAACGTGTAGGGTGGAGAGTGGGAAGATGGCTGGTTGCATATGGACCTCTGCTACAGTTTTGGTGGTGGTGAAGATGGACATGCTGTATTCCATTCAGTAAAATAAACTGTTGTGCTGAGAAAAATTGTTTTAATTTGAGGTCTGCAGATCCTTGGGTTCCAGTAATTATTTCTAAGGTAATTAAGAAGATGACTTCAAGTGACAAATAAAATCAATTTCATGTATGAGTACCCTGATCTAGTGAAGTGTCCCTGCCCATGGCAGGGGGGTTGGAACTAGATGATCTTTAAGGTCCCTTCCAACCCAAACTATTCTATGATTCTATGATTCTATGATTCTATGATTCCATGAAATTAAAAGTGCTCAACAATTTGGAATCCTCTGAAGATTTTTACATTTCGACAGGGCTAAAATGCTCAAGGACTTAAACACAACACAAACCTCTCCTTCTGCCTTCTCTCTTACAAACTGCTCCTCTGAAATTAATGGCAACACGTTCATCGTAGCCTCACTGCAGAGAAAACCAACTGTTGTTTTTAAATTTACTGCCTTCAAAGCTGATAATGAAACGTGATATGTTACGTTACGTTACACTACACTACGTTACGATACGCTATCAAAGATAAAAAGACTTAGACAAGTTCCGATGTTAGAACATGGAAGCAAATCCTTGATGTCTCTGTGAATTGACTCCTGGATGTAGAAAAACAAGCAGTAGGTCTCTATTATCAAGACTAACATGGAGCTTTCAGTCCACTATCACTATCCTGCCCTACACATTAGGAATTTATTCCTGGGTCCTCCTTCCTTCTGTACACTAGGGACTGTTGAGTTGATGCACCTACTTTCTTATTCCTTCTTCCATAGATTTCATTATCATTTTTATTATTTTCTTAGCAGGAAAGAGGAAATTAAAAGTTAAAATATAGAGCGCATTTTTCAGTGCAGAAAAAGGCAGCAGATACCCTGAGGGATAGAGTATAGAAGACCAACTCTTCTGGGTGAGTGCCCTATTCCACTTAATTCTCCCTAATATACGGAAAAGGGAAAATGAATAATATATGACAACAACATATTGATAGCGTTGCCTGCTTGTATTTCTAAATCAGCAGCTACATTTCATCACTGACAGTACCGAGAGTGCACTTCATTTGAAAGATTTCATAACAAAACCAAACAGTTCAGATATTTTCAGAAAGCAATTTATAGTGATATAGGCAACCTTTAAAATTAACTACTAATGCATTTGCAGGATTTATGGATGCACTGCAGCCATTCTGTACGCTTAACACATTGTAAATTATATTCTGGGTGTCGTATGTTACTGCTCGCTATCTATAAATTTCTAATAAGTTCATTAGCTCACAGGGGCTTATTTGTAGGCAGCCTTTAAAAGGAGAGAATTGAAATGTTTTCAAGCTGACTTTACATCATTAGCAGTAAGTCCAAAGGTACTCTGAGCATTAAGTATCATTCTTTTGAGTGAGAAACATCTGTGATTAATGTACCCATGAATTACAAGAACAAGCTTTCAGCAAATCTAGAGTGTACAGAAAGTAACTTACTGGCAGTCCCTGGAAACCTGGATCACCTTTGACCCCTGGAATTCCAGGAGTCCCAGGCCAGCCAATGCTCCCCTGCTCTCCTTTGGCTCCTTCCACACCTGGGGGTCCTGGTGGTCCTATTGGACCTGGTAAACCTACAGACCAGAAGAAGAGGGTACTTAGCAGACAAAATTTGTTCAGAGCAGTACCTGGAAGAGGACAAGCTGGCTCAGTCTTCAGATGGGAAGAACCAAAATAATTATAGTATCAATATTTCATGAAAATAATTATGAGAACCTGTTGCGGGGGGGAGTTCCATATGACTCTCCATCAGACTAGACACCTATAACTTATCAGCCTGTGGCTGATGGAAAACATCAAGAAGTTTCTAGACATGCAGAACAAACAGATGGTACATTCTCGGGGATGAACATCCCAGAGACTTATTGCCGCTCAGCTCTGCTCTCCACCTTAACCCCTAGCACACAGAGCCACTAGCAAGGTAAGGCCATGCTAGGGCTTTTTTACATACATTGACACTCTAGGACATGAGGAACGGCTGAGAGAGCTGGGGGTGCTTAGCCTGGAGAAGAGGAGGCTGAGGAGAGACCTCATTGCACTCTACAACTACCTGAAAGGAGGTTGTGGAGAGGAGGGCAATGGCCTCTTCTCCCAAGTGACAGGGGATAGGATGAAAGGGAATAGCCTCAAGCTCTGCCAGGGGAGGTTTAGGCTGAACATTAGGAAAAAAATTTTCACAGAAAGGGTCATTGGGCACAGGAATAGGCTGCCCAGGGAGGTGGTTGTGTCCCCTTCCCAGGAGGTGTTTAAGGGACGGGTGGACGAGGTGCTGAGGGACATGGTTTAGTGTTTGATAGGAATGGTTGGACTCGATGATCTGGTGGGTCTCTTCCAACCTGGTAATTCTATGATTTTATAGGAACATACAGCCACAGCTGCCTCTAAAAAGCAAATAAAGTCCAGGGGGAAACACAGAAATGAGAGGCAAACTTCTCAATGTCTCAGGAAAAGCAATTGCCTGAGAACATAAAGTCAGCTTGTTCTAGGACACAGATGACACTAGGTTACGTGGTTCAGCTGTTACACCAGAGGGACCTAAACAAGGTGGAGAAGTGGGCCTGTGAGAACAGTGTGACGTTCAACAAGGCTAAGTGCGAGGACCTACACCTGGGATGGGGCAATCCATGGCTTCAGTACAAGATAGGAGACAACATGATTGAAAGCAGCCCTGTGAGGAAGGACTTGGGGTGTTGATTGATGAGAAATGCAACGTGAGCCTGCAATGTGCGCTTGCAGCCCAGAAGGCCAACCGTGACCTGTAGTGCATGAAAGCAATCGTAGCCAGAATGATGATGGAGGTGGTTATCTCCTTATACTCTGCTCTTGTGAGACCCTGCCTGGAATATTGTGTCCAGTTATGGAATCCTCAACATAAGAAGGATATGGAATTGTTGGAACAGGTCCAGAGGAGGCCACAAAGATGATGCGAAGGCTTGAGCACCTCCCGCATGAGGACAGGCTGAGAGACTTGGGGTTGTTCAGCCTCAAGAACAGAAAGCTGTGAGGAGACCCTAGAACAGCCTTCCAGTACCTGAAGGGGCCTCCAAGAAAGCTGTGGAGGGACTTCTTACAAAGGCATGGAGGGATAGGACATAGGAGAATGACTTTAATTTGGAAGGGAGAAGATTCAGATTGGATATTATGAAGGAATTCTTCACGATGAGGGTGGGGAGGCACTGACACAGGTTGCCCAGTGAACCTGCAGGTGCCCCGTCCCTGGAGGTGTTCAAGGCCAGGTTGGATGGGGCCTTGGGCAGCCTGATCTAGTGGGAGGTGTCCCTGCCCATGGCAGGGGAGTCGGAACTGGATAACTTTTCAGATGCCTTCCAACCCAAACCATTCTCTGATTCCATGACAATGTTAAACAGCCTATAAATGGGAACTTCTCTCTGATCTGTGAATAGAGGATAAACAAGGATGTGCAATATTGTTTATATTATTAACTAATTAGGTAAGCTTTGACTAACGGCAGTACATTAACATTAAAGATAAAGAATTACCTGGAAGGCCAGGTTGGCCTTGGGGTCCTCTGTCTCCTTTAGGGCCGGCAATTGCACTTCCCGGTAGCCCAGGAAGACCTTGGTTACCTTTAGGACCTGCTGGACCAGGATATCCTGGTTCTCCTTTTGGGCCCGGGATCCCTGCATTTCCTGGGGATCCGGGGAAACCCACATCGCCTTTTGAACCTAAGATTTGAAACAACCCCCAAAAACATGATTAGAGAAAGGATCACATTCACTGAAACCTTCTGCCTTATTATTCATTCATAAAGAGTTTTATTCCTTAAGAAAACACTGACCTTGCCTCTATATATTTGTACAAAAAAGGCACAACTTAAAGAAAACTCTGTTATTCTCCACATAAAGAGGAGTTTGACTGATACATCTTTTCTTCTGAGCTAAGCTGATCAACGAGCTACTTTAATTCACTCTAAAAATAGATGAACATTCAGCATCTCTCAATCAGTCCTTCCACAAGGAATATAAAGCCCCCAAACCCTTATTCCATTATCATTACTATTGGCCTAGCTGTGTAATGGATGTTTTGCTTAACTAAGCACAAAACAACTTGCTCCTGGGGAAAAAAGGAATATTTTTTACTAAGATCTAGATGTAGACAGTGCTTTCAGGCTTGTATAAATAGTCAACATTTGCAATTCAGTCGAGTTTTAGATCATGATCAAGCAAACAGAATATAGTTAGCTGATATAAGTACAATAATAAGAGAAATAAAATATATGAAGAACACTATCCCTGCCTCTCTGCCTAAACAGAACAGGGTCTTTAAAACCTGGACTCATTATTTCAGAACAACGATACATTTGGAACGTCAGTTATGTCAGTTCAGTGTCTATTTACACTAAACTCAGTTACTTTTAAATGAGCTGTGCTGATAAAATGAGTAAGCTGAGAAAATAATCTCCCTCTCATAATCTAGCACTCTACATGCCTTACTGAGCTATGGTTAGAAAATTTGCTTATTAAAAGATGTTCTCTAGTATTAGGGCTTTCTCAGCAATTATTGACTGTTACCTACTCTGAGATGATAAATAAAAGATACTCTGAAATTCTGGGGCTTCACTTCTGATTGTCCACACAATTTTCTTGTATTATGATTCTGCCATTCGATGATTCTATGATAAAATTGCATCTGGGCTGTGTAACAGGCTTGGGTAAAAACATTATTGTGGGATCCCTGTGGTGCCTTCAGCATGAAGTCTGGTGCTCCTGGATGGTATGACATGAGATCATCCTGCAGCAATTGCTACAACTGGATGGACAAATCCCAGACACTTCAGCTTACAAGAACTCTAGAACTACCTGAGGGGAGGTTGTAGAGAGGAGGGTAATGGCCTCTTCTCCCAAGTGACAGTGGACAGGCCAAGGAGGAATGGCCTCAAGCTCCACCAGGGGAGGTTTAGGCTGGACATTAGGAAAAAAAAATTCACAGAAAGGGTCATTGGGCACTGGAACAGGCTGCCCAGGGAGGTGGTTGAGTCACCTTCCCTGGAGGTGTTTCAGGCACCGGTGGACAAGATGCTGAGGGACATGGTTTAGTGTTTGATAGAAATGGTTGGACTCGATGATCCAGTGGGTCTCTTCCAACGTGGTTATTCTATGATTCTATGATCCTGGCCATAAGGCTACTATCTTTAGCTGCCTGGTGCAAAGTCTTATAAGATTTTGATTCTTACAGAATTAGTAGGAAAACAGAAATACTTGGGAGTCAAAAACACAGCACACAAAGACGGGAGTTATTTATATTACCTCATCACAGCACAGCAGCTTGCAGTAAATTCCACACTATGAACAATTACCTATTTTAGGTCATATCTAACTCATGTCCAAGATGTTGCCACTGTAACAGAAATTAGTATTTGAGCCTCTCAGATTTCCTGTCTGCTCTGAATAGGCAGAGCACATAAAAGAACAAAGCAGAAAGTACATCTGAACTACAGAATTATGTTTCTAGTATGTTGGAAGGGAAAAAAAATGTTTTAAAAAATGCTTTACCTTTATCTCCCTTTGCACCAGGAAATCCTGGAAGTCCTCTACCTGGAAGACCTGTAATATAAAGGTAGCAAAAACTTAGAAGAGAGGAGAGTGCTTAAATTTAAACTGTAATGAACAAAACTCTATTAAGCAAATATAAAACCTGAATAAATGGTTTATGCATAAGTTCTTCAGGGCAGAGACTGTCTTTGCAATACTTTGGTATTGTATCTAGCACAATGGGTGCTGTGTGCCTGAAAACCCTCCTCCCTAAGGAAAGACATGCCAACAGCATTATTTCACAGCTAATTTGCAGACTGAAATTAATTCCCAAACTTGCCAATTCTTTAAAGTATCGCCAACTTTATGTGAAATAAATTCTTTCAGGATGACACGGATTAAACAGTTCCTCAGATAAATGATCAGCTTTACAGTGATGGATGATTGTAGTTTGCAAGACACCATACTAACTTTATTTTCTAAGGTTCCATTCAAAGTACTTCAAAACCAGCACACCCCTCTACCAGCTAATCATGTGTAGCCTGTCCCTGTGCATTTTTGTGCTCTGTAAACTGTGCAGACACAGTACCTTGTTCACCCTTCACACCAGCTGCACCTGGAATCCCATCATAACCCGGTTCACCCTTCTGTCCAATGGAACCAGCAGGACCCGGAATGCCAGGTTCACCTGAAAAATAGTTGTTATTTCCATTTCACCTATGAATCATCAGATCATTTTTTGTTTTAACATCTCTTTTTTCCTCTAAACAAAACCTTAAATAATTCTTTTGTTCCTACAGAAAACGAGCAGATACTGCATGATGACTTCAGTGCGACTTTGAGGATACTTCTGAATTAAATCAGTGTGAGACAGTGTTCAAGTGCTACAGATTTTGATTATTATGTGAGTTAGAGTGCAGGAACTCCGGTAAAGACTTGTGAATAGCACAGTCCAACGAGATGAACATGTGTCCTGCAGTCAGTAAACTAAGAACACAAGACTCTAAGGTCAAAAATGTTGTTAAAACAGCAATGAACTTACTCTCCCCCCTACTAAAGCTCCTCTTTAGCATCTGTGAATGACGCTAATGTGGAGATTCACGTTTGGCCCATGGATAAACTTTATTGTTTTTAAACAAACGCAGAAACTACAGAACTAACAGTTTTAGCAACAAACAGTCTTGTGGAAGGTGATAAAATCTCTTCCACAAACAATGAATAAGAAGTATTATCCCCACACCACATTAATTCAGATTTACCTGGGAAACAGCACAGTCTTTTTCTTTTTTTTAACTTATGAATTTAACAAATGTAACAGGAAATATCTGAGCTGAAATGAATGTGAAACGCCACAGCATTTGTTTTAGCCACTGCCTGGAGGGGAACAGTACTTTAAGTAGCATTTGGTGGTTTCTATTTCTTTTCTACCTGGTTCTCCTTTTGAACCTGGAATGCCACTTAAGCCAGGAAGGCCTTTTTCACCCTTTTCTCCATGGCGACCAGGGCTCCCTAAAGAAAAGCAGAAGACATTGATTTACATGCGGGATATTTGCTATAAGATTCACATTCATTTTTTCACTGCAAATTCTGTTTTATCAAAGCAAAAAAAAAAGAAACTTGCCTGGAAATCCTGCCATGCCAGGGGATCCTTTGGGACCTGGGGCACCTGGCATTCCAGGAATTCCTGCACTACCCTTTTCACCCTTATCTCCAGGTACACCTGGAATACCCGTTCTTCCCGGTTCTCCCTAGAAGAAGCAGCACAAGTTATAACCCACAAATTAATTCCTTTTCTGTTTGCAATCGCAGATGTTACCCCTCTTTTCCATCACATTTATAAAAAATTTCATTCTTTTTCCATTTAAGAACAAAGTAATTTAGGATTAAATTCAGCATTAACTCCACTATCAGAATTATTGACTTTTCTAATAATTGCTTAATACCTACATATGAAAATGAGTCATTTTCTACGCATTTTTATGATGGTTTTTACAGAGGCTTTTCCAAATTAGCCTCTTAACTTGCTTATTACACTTCATCACCTTCAAAGAAAATCTTTTTTAAGTCTTGAGAAAGTTTTCTACCAGATGTATTTTTTACAATTTTTCACTTACAAATTCATTATTACTGTCATTGTAGGGCTAGGAAAAGGACTGTGAAATAAATGAGAATCCTATTAGAATACCATTAGAGATTAAATTAACTTTACAGACATTTCTCCTTTCACTAAAATCTGAGCATTTTATAGGTTTTTTTCCAGCTCCCCGGTATCTCTGTAAAAGTATAGAAACACTATTTCAGTGTATTTTCTGCTTGTAAGGAGTCCTTTTCACTTCTTTTACTCAGTTGTTTTTCAGAAGCACCCTCACTCCCCCTATTTTTACCATTGTAAATTAGCCTGTTCTTGAGATAGTATCAATAAGGACCTTGGGGATTACCGTTTCTCACCAGATAATTAAATGAGCATAATAGAAAATACAATTAAATAGTTTAAGGGCCAACAGCACCTTTTCGAATGCGGTACTTGGTAGAGACAGACAAGACATTAAGGGTGTAAATACCTTCTGACCCGGAGAGCCTGGAAAGCCAATTCCAGGAAAACCTGGTGCTCCTTTGTCTCCTTTTTCACCTTTTTGCCCAGGGAACCCTGGAGTGCCTGGTGAACCTGGTACTCCTGGCAGACCCTTTTCTCCAGGTGTTCCTAGTAAGAGAAAAGGAAAAATGTGTGTGAGTATCAGAAGTTAGAGGCACCCTAGCAGTGCTGACAATTCTTTTTTCAGTCTTGTCTCAGCTATTCAGAGCTAGAAAAGTGATATAAGTCACTAAAATAGCTAGTCAATAAACTTTTGAGGTGGGATCTTTAGGGGAAGATAAACTCTCCTCATAAGAGAAGGTAGTAATGTTGGATTCAGAGCAAACAAAGCTCTTGCTAAAAATATGATTTGAATAAAAATTGATGTTGATTTGAATAATTTCTAACTGGACCACAGTGACAAAGGGACACTGTTGTAGTAAACTTTTCCTCCTTTACCTTACGGTGAAGGTCTTTAAGCTTTGATTTCCTAAATATGCTAAGTGCGAGGCCAGTCCAAGGCCAGGTTGGATGGGGCCCTGGACAGCCTAATCTACTGGGAGGTGTCCCTGCCCATCACAAGGGGATTGGAACTTGATGATCTTTAAGGTCCCTTCCAACCCAAACTATTCTATGATTCTCTGACTCTAAGGCCATCTGACAAGGCAAAGCTCCCATGTTGAGACATAGGTTCTTCTCCATTCTATTCTTTACCAGTCCCCCCTACACCACGACTATTCCAGAACCACTGCAATTTGTAATTAACATGCGATACATAGTAACTCATCAAAGTTCATAAGAAGCCTCGTTCAGTTTGCACTGATTGAACACCGCTGCTCATCTAAATGATCGGCTATACAACAATGGATGATAGTCAATAGTTTGCAAGACATCACATGGACAGACAGACAAACAGGTACCACTAGAAAATTTCCCTGCCTGCAACAAATACACAAATCCCACACATGCGGGTAAAGGACTTGCATGTAGAAACTTAAGAAACCCTCCTATTATCTATATTTCACAAAAGGACTGAGAAAGCAATGTTCCAAAAGCCTAAAGTTCAGACACTGCAAATAGTGCAACCATTCAGTAGATCTACACCAACAAATGCTCCACGTAAGTCTCTCATGGTTTTATATTGACTGGAGAAGAACAATTCCCAACAATCGGTACCTGGCAAACCCATTTCACCAACCGATCCTTTTTGTCCTGGAATTCCTGGGTCCCCTGGGTACCCTGGGGGGCCCTGATCACCTTTTGGACCTACAGAGAGCAGAGAAATAAAGAGTCTCATTAGTTAATGTGGTTTAACCCCCCTCAGTGAACAGTGTCTCTGTTGCTAGCTTCAGACATACCTGGATGTCCTGGAGTACCAGGCTCACCATCCTTTCCTGGAATTCCTGGTTCTCCATATTCCCCAGGTAACCCTTTTTCACCTGTTGCTCCATGGTCCCCTGGACACCAAGAAAATAAACAGAGTGAGACCAGTTTCATCAAAATTTTCTGTAACGCCATATAAACTACTAAACTTTTGAACACTGCTGCTTCTCCTGCTGAACAAGAAAAGGCTGAATTCAAGCTTCATAGAATGTAAACTAGAGTCATACTTGACTCAAACACAACTCTCAAGTCACTTAACCAGTGCTGAGAGAAGGATGCAAACTATTATAATTTTACAGGTGTCTGTGCAAATTACAAGGTGAGTTATATCTTTAAAGAAATTGCAAACAAACACGTGTTTGAGTCAGATTAATGAGCTACTTCAGAAGTGCCAGATAATATCAGGGTTAACAGCAATGATTGATTTGACTGCTCTGCTGTCTAAAAAGGTCCCTTCCAACTCAAACTATGCTATGACTCTAAGATTCTATGTCCAAACCCAAATTTTCTCGTTAAGTATCACTGGCAGTCTTCCACAAAAACACCAGGTCTTTTTGTACAGTGATATTCATGCCTGGAGAGATGAAAGCAACAGTAAAACATCGAAGTTATGGACTATATCCACGTATATCTCTGTGGGTACTAAGTGTCTTTGGGTTGGACAGGACGAGGTGAGCAGAATAGCAGCAAAAGCTTGCAGGCTGGGGTCTGTTAAGAACCTGCCCTCCCAGGCTGTGAGAGACAGTTGGTATTCATGGCCACAGCAGCATTTCCACTACATGTTTTAAATGAAAAACAGCTTTTCTCTTCTGTCAAGCTGTAGTTTCTAGTTTTAAAATTTATTTGCTTTAGAGAGTCTTCTGCTAAAAGAGGAAAAATGGATTTTATAAGTGCATGTTGAACCTCTTCCATTCAACCAAATCCCTTTCTATCTGTGATTAATCTTTGTTTCTATGGAGTTGAAAGACACTGGAAAAATATCTGCATTTGCTGTGAGAAATTCTTTACTTTTATTTTAAAAAACTGTTGTCAAAAGCCAAGATACAACTGAACACAAAGTGTTGTCGCTTAATGGTATGAGTGTTATTTCCACTTACCCACAGTTAGATATCAAAGTTACCTTTTTCTCCTTGATCTCCCTTTTGGCCTTTGAGACTGACCATATCCATGTTGTCCATAGTTCCAGGTTTTCCTGGGAGACCAGCTTCACCTTTATCTCCTTTGACACCAGGATCACCTTGAGGTCCAACGATACCTTTGAAACCTTGGCTACCTACAAGGTGAGAGCAGAGAATATTATAGAGTCATATAAAACTTTGTAGAAGTATTTAGTAGAAAACAACAAATGAAATCAGTTATTTATTCAACTTTCGAACACTGAATACCATACTAAGGAAAAATCTTAATTATTCCAATATGAAGGGTTTTTTTAACCAGGACTTCACAATAGCTCCGTGAAAAAAAAAAAGTTGATACGCTTTTCACAGTTCATGGCCATTAATTTTAGACTTTCAAAGCAAAAGAGATAGAAGCTTGGCAGTAATACAGGGCGTTATTTGAAGGTTTTAATTAAGACCTTCCTGCTTGCTCTTCATAGTTTCAAACACAGTATATTCATCGAGAAAGCTGCCAGGAGGAGAGGGACCTGGGGGTGTTGGTTGACAGCGACTGAACATGAGCCAGCAGTGTGCCCAGGTGGCCAAGAAGGCCAATGACATCCTGGCTTGTATCAGAAACGGTGTGATGAGCAGGGCCAGGGAGGTTATTCTCCCTCTGTACTCGGCACTGGTGAGACTGCNAAGTTTTTCACGGAAAGAGTCATTAGGCATTGGAATAGGCTGCCCAGGGAGGTGGTTGAGTCGCCTTCCCTTGAGGTGTTTAAGGCACAGGTGGACGAGGTCCTGAGGGACATGGTTTAGTGTTTGGTGGGAATGGTTGGACTCGATGATCCGATGGGTCTCTTCCAACCTGGTGATTCTATGATTCTATGATTTCTTGGAGTAATATCTATGGCACCCCTGCACCTAGCAAACGCTTATGTTGTTGAAAAATAGATCAAAAAACCTGGATTGCTGCCTTCAGCAGTCTGGTCTGGTGGAAGGTATCTCTGCCCATGGCAGAGGGATTGGAACTGGGTTATCTTTAAGGTCCCTTCCACCTCAAACTATTCCATGATCCTATATGGCTTGCTAAATTACACTATTTCTAACTTACAGAGAAGTTACTTCACATAAAACATTCCTTAGGCAAAGCACACTCCTTATTTTTGCTTATTTCCAGACTTGTCTTCTTCCAGAAAAAAAAGAAACGCTGATTTTACAATTTTGACTCTGAGAAAATCGCTTTCTTACCTTTTTCACCAGGCAACCCTCGATCGCCAACTGGTCCAGGACTTCCTGGCAATCCAGGAGTTCCCATAACTCCCATTTCTCCTTTAGCTCCTGAAACAAAAGTAAAAGAATGAATAACAGAAATAAAACAAGTAATGTAAAGAAGTACAAGAAACAGAATTATTTACTCTGCATCATATTAGGAATTGCACTACTTAGGGAAAAACGGGACAAAGAAGGTGATCAATCTAAACCAGCCCAACAGAGAAGACAACAGTAAAAATAAGAGTTATGGAAGCCAGAATAAGAACTACGAATAGGCTTTCAACAGATTCTTAACACTTCCTGTTACAGGAAACAATGCTGTGATTAGCAAAATCATTATTAAAACCACATTCTGTCACTGAAACTGTACAGAACATCATTAAATATCAGAAGAGAGGGATCCATGTGCAAGGACAGTGGTTCTGGATTAAACCAGACTGGCTCCAAATTAGGGGCAATGGCTCTAGATTAAACTGGAGCTACTCTAGATTAAGGAGAATGGCTCTGGATTAAACTGAAGTGGCTCTGGATGAAGGCAAATGGCTCCCCTTTCATTATTACAAGCTAAAGGCTAGTTCCTGTAAGTTGCTGGATTTGATCATGGAATCATAGAATTACCAGGTTGGAAAAGACCCCTTGGATCATTGAGTCCAACTATTCCTATGTCCCAATAAACCATGTCCCTGAGCACCTCATCTACTCATCTTTTAAATACCTCCAGGGATGGTGACTCAGCCACCACCCTGATCAACCGAAGGACCCAAGTAGTCATTCAGTTACTACTTTACTGACGTCAGCCCACATGTTTTCTCAAGCTAGGGCTTTTTGATGGATCAATTCCTAACCAAGTGAAAGAGCATGCTACCACAACTTAATAAAACAGTTGTCAAAGACAGAATCAGAATCACAGAACAGTTTGGGTTGGAAGGGACCTTACAGATCACCCAGTTCCAAACCCCTGGCGATGGGCAGGGACACCTCCCACTAGATCGGGCTGCTCAAGGCCCCATCCAACCTCGCCTTATACATCTCCAGGGATGGGTCAGCCACAACTTCCCTGGACAACTTGTTCCAGTGCCTCACTGTTCTCATGGTGAAGAAATTCCTCCTTATGCCTGGTCTAAATCCAGTTTATAGCCATTGCCTCTACTCCTATCCCTACAAGCCTTTGTAAAACATCCTTCCCCAGCCTTCTTTTAGGCCCCTTTCATGCACTGGATGCTGATTTCCAAGAGAAAAGATGTTTACCTGCTGATCCTTTCAGTCCAACATCCCCCTGTCGACCCGGCTGGCCAGGTAACCCCACAGATCCTGGTACTCCGGGCTGGCCCTGGCTACCTTTATCCCCTTTTGGTCCTGGCATGTCTAGACCTGGGATACCAGGGAAGCCCTTTTCTCCTTTTATTCCAGGAAAACCTAGGAAAAAACAGAAGATACAGAATTAGTCCTTTACAGAGCATAAGGAATAACATTAACAGTAATACCTGAAAATATGCACCTGCAGTTCAGAAAGTACATGGCACAAAAGATGAAGGTTCAAAGCCAGACAGCAGCAATAGTCCTAATTTTCTTAGTGAGGCTTTGATCTCATATATATCATCCACTGATGACCTGAGGATACTGAACAAAAAGGCAGGTGCTTTCTTAGGAGGTCTGGCCCTGCATTTTGGACCATATGGAGAAAACCCACCAGGATGATCCCCTGTGGACCCTCAGCAACTCCACACCACAAAACAGCTCAGGAGCAATTCTTTTTCCAATGCCAAGATCCAGTTATGCCAAAAGCCTGATCTTAATTCACCGTGAAGGGAATGTTTTCCTCTCACCTGGTGGTCCCTGTGGTCCTGGCTGCCCAGGGGGTCCTGGTGATCCCCGTGGACCCAGCCCTGGTGCACCCGGAGGGCCCTGCGAGCCTTTCAGTCCTGGGAGGCCAGGGTCACCTGTGGAAAGACAGAGATGTAGGCTGAGGACCCTCTGACGTTCCTTGTAATCTTGTTAGCTGAAGATGCTAGACAAGGTCCTTTGGAAGCACTTGGCCAACGAGATCTCATTCCAGCCTCCTTTTTGGGCTTGGAGGAAGGGCTGCTCTTTGCTGCTAGCATTTCCTACCAGTGGTTGGTAAGAGAAAACGAGGGGAAGGAAAAAGGGCAATGCCTTGAGTTATCAGTAGGGTATCTCAGTGGTGAACTGAGATTTTGCTGCATATATAAGGGAGTAACTTTTAAAAGAAAACAGGAATAGAGAGTTGTATTTTTCTGGGAGCGTTACCTCTGAATCCTTGCTGTCCAGGTATGCCTGGGAAGCCTTGCTCGCCACGTAAGCCAGGCAGTCCTGGATTTCCCTTTTCTCCAGGGAAGCCGGGTACTCCTGGGGGGCCTGGCAATCCCTTAGGGCCCGGCAGACCTACACCAGGATCACCCTGGCCAAAGAAACACAATAGATTGGAAATCAACACATCAAAACCAAGAATTCATTCACTGGCTGTATTTAAATCACTCGGAGGCAGAGCACTATTATAGAATCATAGAATCATCAGGTTGGAAACCTAAGCTATACGTGACTTCAGGAGACAGTTCATAGAATCATAGAATAATAGAATCACCAGGTTGGAAAAGACCCATTGGATCATCAAGTCCAACCATTCCTATCAAATCAGTTGTGAGCCCTTTAGCATTAATGTCAAGCATTCATCCACCAACTCTCTTCCTTTGTGTTCACAGCTGGAAACATAAGATGAAGGACATTGTGGCCAACTTCTCTTTTTTTTTAAAAAAAAAGAGCAGGGATCTTTGCACACATTTTGTTAACAAGGGCAGTCACAGACAACAGTATCAGCAGCCAATACCTACTTTTTGACCTTGTAAACCTGGTACACCTGGCAAACCATCAAGGCCAGGGGTTCCTGGAGTCCCTGGCAGACCAGGAGCGCCAGGCTGACCAGGGAAACCTAGAAAACAAAACAAAACAAAACNTGAGCCCTTTAGCATTAATGTCAAGCATTCATCCACCAACTCTCTTCCTTTGTGTTCACAGTTGGAAACATAAGATGAAGGACAGTTTGGCCAACTTCTTTTTTTTTTTAAAGCACAGGGATCTTTGCACACATTCTTGTTAACAAGGGCAGTCACAGACAACAGAATCAGCAGCCAATACCAATACCTACTTTTTGACCTTGTAAACCTGGTACACCTGGTAAACCATCAAGGCCAGGGGTTCCTGGAGTCCCTGGCAGACCAGGAGCACCAGGCTGACCTGGGAAACCTAGAAAACAAAACAACACAAAACTCACATCACTACTGTCTCTGTCTGTAGGTGTCCTCTTCTGTTTCTTCAGTCCTCTAACTGAATTATTCACATCCTCACAGGGATGTGTTTAAAAAGGTCTGTTTAATCTTTTACAACAAACTTCTAGGGACGCTAGCACCCAAATGTCTCTACAGGGATTCAACCATTGAGCTTCATGCAGCATTTGGCTTCTGATGAGAAACGACGACTCAGAAATAATAATTACTGAGTTTCTCTTCTTAAAATGATAGCCTTGTGGTTTCGTGTCATTGAGAATAGTCCTGTATGCAAAACTGGCTTCCTAAAGTTTCCTTCAGAAAAGGCAACGTAACGTGTGGGGCATCAGACTGAGGGATGCACAGTGAAACCCATCTGTGAATCAACATCTTCTGTTCAGTCCGTGCTACGTGACATGTCCTACATGTCCTGCTGTGTGTTGCACCAGGTTTCTATGCCTCAGGTGGTCCATGCACCGCGCCCTGGGAATGCAGGAAGGACCACACGCAACATTCTGCAAACCTCTTAAAGACAGCACTTGCTCAACACCAACCCATACTCAGTGAATTGAGATGAAGCTCCTCTCCCAAGCAAAGATGTCAGGGTTTGGGAAATCGAGGTTTTAGGTTAAGCCCCAGGAAAGTCATTGAGTAGAGCTGAATTCGAGGAAGGGCTCTTGAAATAAATGTATTTGACATTACATTCCTTTCATGCTGGCATCAAAGGACATACAGAAATCCTTTTCCAGATGCAACAGGCATCTTCTGTTCAGGTTCATCCTATGTCGGTCTCAGAGGAACCTGATGTGGCCATAGGCAATGATTTGCCCTTCCTCAAGTCTTTCTGATCCTCCCAGTTCACTGGTGTGTAGAATCATAATAAATGAAATAATACTGCAGACCCTCAAGAACTTTTCGGACCAAGTCAGCTGCTGAAACCTCAGTCATCTGCTTCTAAAGGAGTGGTACCATGACTAAATCCATCTCCTCAAAATCCAAAACCAGAAATCAAACATTTAGAATCACTCTAAGCTATGTGCATACCCTGACGACGGTCATGGAGGGAAGACTAAACATAGGGTGAACAAGCTGGTATTCTAACAAACCATTCCCAGCTGCCTGGCAGAGGTGTTAGCCTTGGTCCAAAAATATTATAGTTAAGTCAGCATGTTTTTTTGACCCACCACACACTGTGCTTCACCTCCCAGAAAGGTCATCTTATCTCACAGCAACCTCAGTTGCTGCGATTTAAGATACTGTAAAATACTAACTTCTGTTCTGGCAGTGGCTTTGACACTGTATCTGCATCGCATCACTGCCCAAAGCAAGCGTGCATTGAAAGTATATTTATTGTGGTGCCTGGGGACCTTCAGCTGCAAGGAAGGTCCTTTAGCTGCATCTCTCAAACCTCATGCAGCCATGACCAGATGACGGTGCAAACCTCTATTCACATTCCAGTTATGTCAGCTCTGTTAGATGGATAACTTTATCTTACCTTTGGGCCCTGGAGGTCCAGGGAACCCTATACCTGGCTGTCCAAGAGCACCTTTTTCTCCTGGCAGACCAGGTCTACCTGGAAGCCCAGGATTCCCTTTGTCACCTTTGGAAGTGAAAACAAAACAAAAGTTAATGCGAAGGCTGACTTCTGGGGAACAGAGCCACTGCGATCATCAGACAAAAATTAACAGGCTACTACTATACCTTGGGGTCCAGGGAAACCAGGTGGCCCGGGAAGGCCATCTGCCCCAGGAGGTCCAGGAAGAGGTACAGTTCGTCCTGCTTCACCCTTTGCTCCTATGAATGTAAAGATATATTAAGTAAACGAATCAATTAAATTAAACAAGGGAGTTTCACCTAACCAGCTACATTAGTCCATCCATAACACTACAACTGACTCGTTATGAAGGTTTTTTTTAATAGAAGATTCATAGGAAACAAGGATGAACTCAGTTTAGGATGAACCTAAACTATCCCATTTGACCTAACAAACTCTTCAAGAAAACTGCCCTCAAAGATTTGCAATGATACTGCTAAAAGCAAACACTGATTTAAATTAGAAAGTCTTTTTCTTTCAATTTTGAATCCCAGCAACCCTATCAGATGCAACACTTAAAGGATACATATAGAATTGTAGAATAANGGTCTGTTTAATCTTTTACGACAAACTTCTAGGGATGCCAGCACCCAAATGTCTCTACAGGGATTCAAACATTGAGAAACAACGACTCAGAAATAATAATTACTGAGTTTCTCTTCTTAAAATGATAGCCTTGTGGTTTCATGTCATTGAGAAAATTCCTGTCTGCAAAACTGGCTTCCTAAAGTTTTCTTCAGAAAAGGCAACGTAATGTGTGGGGCAACAGACTGAGGGATGCACAGCAAAACCCATCTATGAATCAACATCTTCTGTTCAGTCCGTGCTACGTGACATGTCCTACATGTCCTGCTGTGCGTTGCACCAGAAGGTTTCCATGCCTTAGCTGGTCCGTGCACCGCGCCCTGGGAATGTGGGAAGGACCACACGCAACATTCTGCAAACCTCTTAAAGACAGCACTTGCTCAACACCAACCCATACTCAGTGAATTGAGATGAAGCTCCTCTCCCAAGCAAAGATGTCAGGGTTTGGGAAATCGAGGTTTTAGGTTAAGCCCCAGGAAAGTCATTGAGTAGAGCTGAATTCGAGGAAGGGCTCTTGAAATAAATGTATTTGACATTACATTCCTTTCTTGCTGGCATCAAAGGACATACAGAAATCCTTTTCCAGATGCAACAGGCATCTTCTGTTCAGGTTCATCCTATGTCGGACTCAGAGGAACCAGAGGGGGCCATAGGCAATGATTTGCCCTTCCTCAAGTCTTTCTGATCCTCCCAGTTCACTGGTGTGTAGAATCATAATAAATGAAATAATACTGCAGACTCTCAAGAACTTTTCAGACCAAGTCATTTGCTGAAATGTCAGTCATCTAATTCTAAAAGCATAGCAGCACGACTAAATCCATCTCCTCAAAATCCAAAGCCAGAATATGAACATTTAAACTCACTCTAAGCTATGTGTATACCCTGACGACGGTCATGGAGGGAAGACTAAACATAGGGTGAACAAGCTGGTATTCTAACAAACCATTCCCAGCTGCCTGGCAGAGGTGTTAGCCTTGGTCCAAAAATATTATAGTTAAGTCAGCATGTTTTTTTGACCCACCACACACTGTGCTTCACCTCCCAGAAAGGTCATCTTATCTCACAGCAACCTCAGTTGCTGCAATTTAAGATATTGTAAAATACTAACTTCTGTTCTGGCAGTGGCTTTGACGCTGTATCTGCATTGCATCACTGCCCAAAGCAAGCGTGCATTGAAAGTATATTTATTGTGGTGCCTGGGGACCTTCAGCTGCAAGGAAGGCCCTTTAGCTGCATCTCTCAAACCTCATGCAGCCATGACCAGATGACAGTGCAAACCTCTATTCACATTCCAGTTATGTCAGCTCTGTTAGACGGATAACTTTATCTTACCTTTGGGCCCTGGAGGTCCAGGGAACCCTATACCTGGCTGTCCAAGAGCACCTTTTTCTCCTGGCAGACCAGGTCTACCTGGAAGCCCAGGATTCCCTTTGTCACCTTTGGAAGTGAAAACAAAACAAAAGTTAATGCGAAGGCTGACTTCTGGGGAACAGAGCCACTGCGATCATCAGACAAAAATTAACAGGCTACTACTATACCTTGGGGTCCAGGGAAACCAGGTGGCCCGGGAAGGCCATCTGCCCCAGGAGGTCCAGGAAGAGGTACAGTTCGTCCTGCTTCACCCTTTGCTCCTATGAATGTAAAGATATATTAAGTAAACGAATCAATTAAATTAAACAAGGGAGTTTCACCTAACCAGCTACATTAGTCCATCCATAACACTACAACTGACTCGTTATGAAGGTTTTTTTTAATAGAAGATTAATAGGAAACAAGGATGAACTCAGTTTAGGATGAACCTAAACTATCCCATTTGACCTAACAAACCCTTCAAGAAAACTGCCCTCAAAGATTTGCAATGATACTGCTAAAAGCAAACACTGATTTAAATTAGAAAGTCTTTTTCTTTCAATTTTGAATCCCAGCAATCCTATCAGCTGCAACACTTAAAGGATACATATAGAATTGTAGAATAATTTGGGTTGGAAGGGACCTTAAAGATCATCCAGTTCCAACAACCCTGCCATGGACAGGGACACCTCCCACTGAATCAGGGCCCCATCCAACCGGGCCTTCTACACCTCCAGGGAGGGGGCAGCCACAACTTCCCTGGGCAACCTGTGCCAGTGCCTCATCACTCTCATCGTAAAGAAATTCCTCCTTATGTTTAGTCTAAAGCAAACTATAGCGTTACCTGGAAAGCCTGGTAAACCTGGGGTTCCATCAAAGCCTCTGTCTCCTTTGTCACCTGGTAACCCTGGAACACCTATCCCAGGAGGGCCAGGAAAACCTCTTTCACCACGTACTCCAGGGTGTCCAGGCTGGCCAGGTGGACCACGTTCTCCTTTCAAGCCAGCAGTACCCTAATTTTTGGAAAGGATAATTGTACTTCTCACTGATTGGCAAGACAGAACATGTCATTCTCACTCTTTGTATATTTTGGAACTTGGATTTAGCACAGGTACCTGTAATACTGAATAAAGTGGGGTTTTTTTATCACTGAGTTCAATGGAACTGAGTTTCACATGGAAGAGCTTGGAAACCATAACTAGTAAGCAACAGAGCTAACTGGACCTTGCTCCCAGTGGTGGTTCCGGGAGCAGATGTGAGCTCCACATCCAGTTCCACGTCCATATCAGCTGAACTCGCTATCAGTGCGAGCCTGTGAAGTATTAGCTTCCACAAGTAGAGAAGTATGCTAGAAGAGAGTTGAATCTTAACAGTCTCTACTTGGATAACTGCATTCCTTCAACTGTCTCCAGATATCATCTAGATCACCCACATTAACTCTCACTATCAGGCTGTGAGAAGGGGAGAAAGGAACAAAACTACCATCCACTCCCACAAATTTGTGGAGGAAGTAACCTTACTTTATAGTCCTGACAGTAACAAGCCATGCAGAATACACCTGAGTCAGATCCCTTATTTGCATGGCATGTAAAAATAATGGGTCAAAATCTAACTCTGAATTAGTCTGTTGTTCAAGGACCATCTTCCTCACTAGTTCAGGGAAAACAGTCTTCCTCCTTTACCTTTACTCCAGGTAAAGACAAGACGTAGAACAATGAATGAGGTCAACAGAGATAAAGCATTTATAGGGCATAAAAGCATGTGAATTCTGAGGTGAAAGACACGATGTATGGGACACTATGTAAACATAAACACACAGTAGAACAATATGTAGACATAAAGAAATACACATACCGGTGTTCCTTTTGGACCCTGGAGACCCGGTAATCCATCTTTTCCTGGTCTTCCTTCCCTTCCAGGAGTACCTGGTTGTCCTGGTAAACCAGGATCTCCTTTTTCACCTTTCAGGATAGTATCGTAAGTAAAATCTCCTGGTTCTCCTTTTGCCCCAGGTCTCCCTATAAGACCTGGAGTGCCGGGGGGGCCCTGAAATTTGATAAATCCAGATATCATCAGTTGCCCTAACCAATCCTTCCACTGACACAAAAGAAAACAAACTTTCAGAAATTAGAGAGTAAACCCAAACCAAGCAGTAAACCATTAAGTTTTTGATTGAGGAGGTCAAATGAAAATATTTTTTCAGAACATAGCAGTGTGAATAAAGGATTAATCAAAATTCTTGATTATTTCACCATTTATCTTATCACAAGTATATCATTTTAGATGGTGCATATAAATGTGCACCACTTACACAAGAACTGCAAGACACAGGATCAAAAAACTACTCTGAATTCTCAATAGACTGTCCATTGGATTTCAGTTACGCATATTTATACGCTACCAGCACTGAAGTAAACGAGGCCTTTAAAAACGGTATTTTGAGCTTTGAAGTATTCACCTCAACATTTAAATGTTCACTTCTGTAATAGTGTGGAACCTATTTCCCTGGTACAAATGCAATGGGAGCATCTCTACATTTCAGTGATAATTTACAATACCAGCAGAAGTAATAGTAATACAGGGAAATAACATATTTCCAGTACGCAAAGACAAACTCAGCCAAACTTACAGGTTTAAATTGCTTCTACAAGGCCCACCCATGATTATCTTTCTTTCAAAACCTTTTAAATCAACTACAATATTCATCAAATATATAGAATGTCTATGAAATTAAATGAATTTTCTTATGTTTGCTAACTCAAATGTTGTTTGCACAAGAGCTAAGGTTAACTGATGGCTGAAAGCTTCTCCCTGGGTGCTTACTTATGACATTAAGCTGATGCAAATACACATTTTATGTCTTTACTTACATTCATTGACTTTGTACAATTAACAATCACAGTCAGTTTGTACTGTCAGAATAGAACCATAGAATGGTTTGGGTTGGAAAGGATCTTAAAGATCATCCAGTTCCAACTCCCCTGAAGGGACACCTCCCACCAAACCAGGCTGCTCAAGGCTCCATCCAACCTGGCCTTGAACACCTCCAGGGATGGGGCAGCCACAACTTCCCTGGAGAACCTGTGCCAGTGTCTCACCACCCTCATGATCAAGAATTTCTTCCCAATATCTAGGCTAAATCTTCTCCCCTCCAATTTGAAGCCATTCCCTCTCATCGTATCACTACGTGCGCTGGTAAAAAGAAAATACTACACACATGCTTAGAATTTTGTAAGCACTCCTGGGAAGAAATTACTTTCTTAATAAAATGCCTAAAAGATATCCAGAATTGCAATTTTTCTTTACACGTTTTCTAGGACTTGTATGAACTCTTCTCATAGAAACAGCCTTTTTTAATTTCAAGTGACTCTGTGCTGCTCACTAGGGTAGGAAAGCACAAAATTCATGGGCAATGTCCACTGCTCATGCCTGATGTGTGCCCTCCACTTAAACGTGAATGAGAACATGGTCAAAGGTAACCTTTCCATTAGCTTTGGTGGGTCCTGTATCAGACTCTGATTCTCTGGCACACTTCTAAACAATGTCAGCTTGTGAGGTTGCCCTTCACATAGTTTTCCAAGCTAATTATATCCTCGAGCACCCCCTGGCTGAACTTTGCAGAGCAAAACAAGTTTGCAATCACTCAAAACAGCAGCCAGACCTTGTCTGATGAAAGAAATGAACAGAACTTAGGAGGCAATAAATGGAAAATATCAAGGTGTGGCAAAACATGTGCTGAGAACAAAATGCCAGGCACACATGAAAAAAGCTTAAATACATCAGGATGTCTTCCATTTTTCTCCACTGTTTCTTTCATGGATCTCACTGATCTTATAGTAAATTCAGCCCCTGAGTAATATCATCTTATTTATTGTGGTGGAAATAGAGAATGGTCTCCATCCTAGCTAACTTTCATCAGCTGAATTCAGACATCTAGGTTTTATTTATACTCAAGGGAGAGAAACAGAACCCTTGAGCAAGGAATTCATACAGATGGCTCAGTTTAACTTCTGAGAATGCACCTCTCTCACTGGTGGTAACAGAGGGAGCTTGAGGAACTCCAGCGTGTGCACATGAATGTCACTGAGAAGTTATGTGAACAAAAGTGATCAGTTGGAAGGAGAAAACAGCATTGGGAAAAAAAAAGTCTAGGAAGATTCTGACAAACTCAGTCATCTTACGTTAGGAATGGTGTAAAAATCTTCATTATACTCCAGGAATGGGTATGGTGAGGTAGGTTTTGACAGCATATCACTGTATGTAGGGTCACTCAGGTACATTCTGAGAAGATCAAATGTAGTTCTGCTGGTACTATGCTCAACTAGGAGTAATTTGTTTTACATTCTAGACAAGTTCTATACTTATGGCAGTTCTGCTTCTGATATCCAGCCTTCCTCACTGAGAGTCGTGTTGCAATGTGTCATATTTTATGAATGATTGTTATATCAGAATACTATTCACAGCCATCCTTTATTTCTTCAAGACTATTTATCGTTCCTGCTAACTAATTATCTTTTATGCAATATACAGCACACATTTCTCACAATTCAAACTGCCAGAGTATATTGCATGGTAATATTAGATTGCTTATATTACACTAGATGGCACTGTCTCTCTCTAAATATATATTTACACACCAGAAAAGAATTATTGGAATGATTCATGAGAAGGTCAGGCCAGAACGGCATCTGCTTCCTGCAAAATCCCACTTTTTACCCAACTCCATGGCTTAGACTGCTCAGCCAGAAGGTCACGTGTTGGGTTGAGTTCATATGGTGGGCAAACACAGAAATACAACCCATTTCTGACAGGTCTTTTTTTCCTCTCATAGCTAAAGCACATTGCTTCCTAGTTTATCTCGCTAAGCATGGTTATTTAATTTCACAGTATCACTGGGCTGGGCTGTTTTGAAACAGAACTACAACATAGCCACACTAATGAACACATGTTTTTTGAACATATGCCTCAAAGGATACATAACATTTGGCAAGGGATTACTTACCGGTACCCCTGGAATGCCATCCAGTCCAGGTAAGCCTCTGTCACCCTTGAAACCTGCTTGTCCTGGAAAACCTTATCAGAGAAACAAAAAATACAGTTCTGTTTATTACAGGCTTTTACAAATAGGTCATTGTCTGTGAACTCTTTGTGATCCTTCTCAAAGCGTCTCATTCCATCCCCCGCAACAGCAACATAATGCTGCTAAAGTAAGTGAAGTTGTCTGAATTCATATATCCACGGGCCGGTACCTTAAGGGGCCTACAAGAAAGCTGGGCAGGGACATTTAACAAAGGCTTGTAGCGACAGGAGAAGGGGAAATAGCTATAAACTGGAGACAGGAAGATGTAGACTAGACATTAGGAAGAAATTCTTCATAATAAGGATAGTGAGACACCAGCAGAGGTTGCCCACGGAAGCTGGGGCTGCCCCATTCCTGGAGGTGTTCAAGTCCAGGCTGGATGGGAACTAGATGATCTTTTAGGTCCCTTCCAACTCAAAATATTCTACATGTGATTCATAAACTCAGAAATCAATGATTAATTTTACTTAGAAATAAATTCACCTTACCATTTAGACCTATCATGTAACTACTGCAGTTTTGAAAGTACATAAACCATATTAATTTTTGTTAACAGCCACTAGAAACAACTGTTAGGTATAATATCCCTGTTTGCATGTGGCACTTCCCTCATACGGTAGCAGAAATGCAATTTATTTTTTGGCCACAGAATTTAATGCAAGGATTGGGGATGTATTCATGGGTCACCGCCAAGCCTGGGCACAGAGGTCAAATGCTTCCCACATTATTTTTTGCTTTCGCAATCTTCAGGGAAAATATTTCAGCCACAGTTTGCAAAGACCCTCCATTGTGGCCAGTTTCTGCTTCTTTGGTAATTCGTGTTGATTGCATTGGAGATTTGGCATCAGGCCAAAAATAGGAATATTCCCTCCTCCCTTCATTTGAATCATCGAATGTTTTGGGTTGGAAGAGACCTTAAAGATCATCCAGCTCCAACCCCTCTGCAATGGGCAGGGACACCTCCCACCAGACCAAGTCTGCTCAAGGCTCCATCCAATCTGGCCTTGAACACCTCCAGGAATGGGGCAGCTACAACTTCCCTGGGCAACCTGTGCCAATGTCTCACCACCCTGAGCATGAAGAATGTCTTCCTAAGGTCTAGTCTAAGTCTTCTCCCTTCCAATTTAACACCATTGCCCCTCATCCTGTCACTACATGCCCTTGGAGAAAGTCCCACCCCAGCTTTCTTGTAGTCCACTCAAAGGTCTCCCTGGAGTCTTCTCTTCTCCAGGCTGAACAACCCTAAGTCTCTCAGCCTGTCCTCATAGCAGAGGTGCTCCAACCCTCTGATAATTATCATGGCCCTCCTCTGGACCTGTTCCACCAGCTTCACAAACAATTTGATCAGTGGGACAAAAAGTAATTGTTTTTATCATATATGCTGCACTTTCAGATTTTAGCAGTCACAGTTAATTCTCAAGTAATTAATGTGCTTTACCTGCTGGACCTGGTGGCCCCTGTGGTCCTGGAAGTCCAGGAGGTCCTTCTTTATCACATAAGGCACAGGATTCACCTTTGTCACCTGGAAAAAAAAAAAACCCAATCAACAACAAAACTAATGAATAACAATGAAAAGATTTAAGACAACTGCTAGTAGGTGGATTGAGGGGCAAATGTCAATTTAATACACTTCCTTTTGAAAAATAAAAATAAATGTGGTACCTGAAATTACACGCTTCAAAGAATATTTATCACTAAACTGATAATCAGAATTCTATAACATTTTTAAAGAAATAGCATGAAATTTGCTGCAAGTCTTATCCTAGGGATAATATTTAACAGAATCTTTAAAAGGAATCAGGGTGAAGAGGATCAAAAAGAAGAAAAGAAATATAAACTGGGTATAGAAGAAATAAAAAGATTACAGTAGAAAAAGGAGGACCTCTAGTGACAGTAGTTTTGCAGTTTTAGAAAAGCATTGAGCAGAATGTGATTAAGGAAGGATTAATCATCACATAAATGAGTGCGGGTTATTCTTCTATATGTCCACTAAGTCAGTGGTACTAAAACACCCGGTCAACAGTCCTAATTGTAGGTGTTAGAATTTCAGCTTCAATTATATTCATGGAAACTAGTATAATTCATAAATCACTTCCACTCCCAACTGATTTGCTGCCCTCTAATTTCTCATCTCAGAATTCACATCTTAAATTGCCATAAGCACGTAATGGGCCAGTATTCAACCCTTTTCTTTTCGCCAACTCCCCTTTCAGCCCTGTGCCACCCTTTATCGCTTTCCAGCAACCTGTAGGCTAAGTGAAATGTATGAGAAGTTTGCGTCACACAATTCAATACATAATATCCTTTTTTTATTCACCAGACTCAAGAAACATCTTCCAAGTCCACAAACTAATTGTATGACTAATTTACTGTACACTTTATCTGGATCCAGCCTAAATTGCTAAACCTACTTATATACCTAAACTTGAGGGTATACAGCATAGGAAAGCAAATGATTTAAAATAGTTTTACCTTTCTCTCCCATCTCTCCTGGAAATCCGTCTCGTCCTGGAGGTCCAGGAATACCTGGTGCACCTGGTTCTCCCTGCTGGCATTGGTCAATTCCATCTGCAACGGAAATGCCATGAAGATTATTGTTTGACAAGTACAAGTTTCCATCACGGGGCTGCATTTACAAATGTCCCAGATGGATATATCCATGTTGAGTGAAAAGCCAGATTAGCATTTTGGTTTTGTATGTGATGTAGTTTGAAAAATTTACCTGAGATTATGTATTCTGATTCCTTAAACAGTGTTAAAGAAACCCCAAGAATTACAGAGAAAACATAGGCTCTGCCATAATAAGGTTACAAAAAACTCTTACATAATATAGAATCATAGACTAGTTTGGGTTGGAAGGGACCTTAAAGATCATCGAGTTCCAACCCTGCTGCCATAGGCAGGGACACCTCCCACTAGATCAGGTTGCTCAAGGCCCCATCCAACCTGGCCTTGAAAACCTCCATGGATGGGGCAGCCACAGCTTCCCTGGGCAACCTGTCTCAGTGTCTCACCACTCTCATCATGAAGCAATTCCTCCTTATGTCTAGTCTAAATCTGCCCCTCCCTAGNAATGACCCTTTCCATGAAAAACTTCCTCCTAATCTCTAGCCTACATCTCCCCTGGAGGAGCTTGAGGCCATAAAATGGAGATATATTTCCTAATATCCAGTCTGAACCTCCCCTGGCACAACTTGAGGCCATTTCCTCCTGACTATCTCACTTGTCGCTCAGGAGAAGAGACCAACAACTACCTTGTGACAACCTCCTTTCACACAGTTGTAGACAGTGATAAGGTCTCCCTCAGTCTCCTTTTCTCCAGGTTAAACAACCCCAGTTCCCTCCCCTGTTCTGCATAAGGTTTGTTCTCCCGTTCCTTCACCAGCTTTGTTGCCCTTCTCTGGATGCTCTCCAGCCTCTCAATGTCCTTCTTGTAGTGAGGGGCCCAAAACTACAGGATTCAAGGTGCAGCATCACAAATGCTGAGTTCAGGGGCACAATCACTGCCCTTGTCCTGCGGACCATGATGTTTCTGATCCAAGCCAAGATGCCACTGGCCTTCTTGGCCACCTGGGTCATTGCTGGCTCATATTCAGCCACTGTCAGCTAACACCCCCAGGTCTTTCTCTGTCAGGCAGCTTTCCAGACACTCTTCCCCAAACCTGCAGCTGCACAAGGTCGTTGCGTTCCAAGTACAGGACTCGGCACTTGTCTTTGTTGAACCTTACCCCGCTGGTCTCAGTCCATCGATCCAGCCTGTCCAGATCCTTCTGCAGAGCCTCCTTACCCTCAAGCAGATCAACACTTCTGCCCAGTTTACTAAGGGTACACTTAATCCCCTCATCTAGACCATTAATAAAGATATTGAACAGGACTGGACCCAACACTGAGCCCACTGGGGAACACCAATAGTGACCAACCAACTGGATTTATCTCCATTTACCACCATTCTTTGCCCCTGGCCATCAAGCCAGGTTTTCACTCAGCAGAGGATGGGCTCCTTGGTACATGGCAGCTTTTACTCGGTACATTAAAAACTTGTATAAGTTTCTTTCATGACACAGATGTCTCTTTTTTCCTATTCTACGTGCATGCAATGTGCTTTATTGTGTTTTTGTTGTGAAAAGCAACCAAGTGTCTACCTACCTGTTACGCCTGGAGGACCTGGTGGGCCAGGCAATCCTGGGGGGCCTGGGAAACCATCTCTTCCAGGGGGTCCCGGTAAAGGGAATCCTGGTGAACCCTTTTCACCTTTTTCACCTCTTGCTCCAGGGACACCAGGCGATCCTACTCTGTCTGGAATTGGTCGACCTTTGGACAGAGTAAAACATACATGAATGAAGTGACAAGCGAAGAGAAAACACATCAGCTTCCATCGGGCTTCATAGAGAAATGGAGAAAATGTTAGTGCAAACCAGAAAAAGGACTGTATTTTTGCTACTGGTGATCCATACAATACGGGGACTATATACTCACTATAGCACAGAGTAACTCATCTGTTAGGTCCCTAGACAAAGACACTTATACTATGCTAAGCATCTTCCTGAGACTGAGCTGAATCAACCTTTGCTGTGTAGTAAATAGTACTGACACACGAGTTAATACAGCTATTAGACTTCAAAACTATTACAGACTTCTTTACCTCTTAATAAACCAAATCTTAACCATGTCTAGAAAGGGACAGTGTGTCTAAGAACTTCCATAAATAAGTATTCGACAACTCCAGCAGATTTCAGGAATGCTAAACCCAAAACTATTCGTAGAAATAATAAGGAAACAGCAGGCAATAAGCAGTTAAACAGCGAAGAAAAAACTCCTTGTAATTATTCATACAGTCACAATATCTTGTCATTGGGCACTGGAACTGGCTGCCCAGGGAGGTGGCTGAGTCACCTTCCCTGGAGGTGTTTAAGGGATGGGCGGATGAGGTGCTAAGGGTCATGGTTTAGTGTTTGATAGGAATGGTTGGATTCGATGATCTGGTGGGTCTCTTCCAACCTGGTGATTCTATGATTCTATGATCTTCATAGAATCATAGAATCACTTGGCTAGAAAAGACCTTTGAGACTCCAACAATACCTGTGCACTACTAAATCATACCCCTGAGCACCTCATCTACCCATCTTTTAAATAGCTTCAGGAGTGGCGACTCAACCACCAACCTGGGCAGCCTCTGCAAGTGCCTGAGAACCCTTTCAATGAAGAAAATTTTCCTGATGTCTAATCTGAACCTCCCCTGGTGCAACTCGAGGCCATTCCCACTCATCACCTATCACTTGGGAGGAAAGACCAACCCCCAGCTCACTACAAAATCTGTTCAGGTAGTTGTATTCAGTGATTAAGTCTCCCCTTAGCCTCCTTTTCTCTCTGTAGCACCTCCCTACCCTCAAACAGATTGACAGCTGTGCTCAACTTAGTATCATCTGTGAATTTACTAAGGATACACTCAACCCCTTAATCCAGACCATCAGTAAAGATGTTGAACAGAACTGGACCCAACACTGAGCCCTAGGGAACACTGCTTGTGACCAGCCTCCAACTGGACTCAACTCTGTTTACCACCCCTCTTTGAGCCTGGCCATCCAGCCAGTTGTTTACCCAGCAAAAAGCAGACCTGCCCAGACCAACGACAGCCAGTAGCGAAAGCAGAATCCTTTATGAGTTATTTCAGTTCATTACCAATGACTAATCTTGATTGCTAACCCATTTTGAGACTTCTGCAACACTGCGTGAAGGTTTGAAAGTCACACAAATCTCATTTTCTGCAGAGCAATGACAGACTTAGAGCTACCATTCTTCTTGTTTTAACAGAGAGAATTCTTTAGGGACTATTATAGCCTCCGGTATATAGTATCTCCTCCCTAAGCTGTGAAAAATTTCCTGGAAACGACCTGACCCTGGCTCACATTAATTTCATATTTAGCTCCCTGTCAAGATAGAAAAAATAAGCAAAGGAGGTGACAGTAGCATCACTGCAGGATGTGCTAGAGGCAGGTTTCCACAGCTGATTGGTTTGATTTTTAAGAAACAAGTATCATGGTTTAGTTCAAAAACATGTATGTATATATATACATGATAGCAGAGTTATCATGGATGTTAAGACTATGGAAATAGTAGATGTCATGGATTTTTAAGACTATAAAAAAGGCAACATTCACAGGCCAAAGAAAGAACTTTTATTCATCAACTGACATAGTCAAATCAGAGGAGGCCTTCAAGAATGACTTTGATCTAATATATGTCATTATTTCTCCCTGAAAAACCTTGTTTTATTTCTGCAAACACACATAGAGCTGAAGTGAGAGAAAAAAATGAATTACCTATGTATGACTACACACACTTAGGTGCGGATGCACGTATTCACATTTTACAACTCTTCTTACCCAAGACAGCAATGCTCTCTGGGTTATCTCCAGTGTCTGCTATTCATTTGATTTAAGCAGAAAGTTTTCAGGGCTCTACACAAGATCACATCGGAAAAGGAATCTATAGGGAGGGTCTAAGGGGATGATTAGACCTCTGGAGAGGCCAATATTGAGGTTTTCTGTAAGCCAGGCAGGAACTGGCAGCAGCTAAGGAGAACATCTCTCAGGACTCTTAGTCCAAGAAGAACACAGGAAAAATGTGAACAAAATTAGTGGCCACAGACTCATACCTGGAGGTCCTGGGATTCCTTGTAAACCAGGGAAACCTTTAAAAAGAGAAGTTTTCAATTAGACAACAAAGTCAGCAATGCCGACGTCAGTGAACTTTTAGCACATATTGTTTTAAGTACACATTACAAGAGAGAATGCCCTGAATCAGAGGTCAAATTAAACAATCTTTGTATAAATGCAAACAATATATTTAGGGGGAAAGGCCCTGCTGTGTGCCATTTTCTCTGCTGGCCTTTCTTCCACAGGGCAAGGTCTGTAATGGGGAAAATGGGAAAAGGAATGCTTGATTTTCTCTGTTTACTGAAAAAAAATGTAAATTATACAAGGAAATTTTAAGACTAAAATTTAGCTAGTGACTTTTTTAAGGAAGTCTCAAGATTCTCCACATTATTTTCCTCTTTATGCTTGTGTGCACCTCCAGCTTGCTTAAATAATCTCAATGGATTATTTAACTGTCACAAAACCAGATCTCAGTGCATCCTTTTCCAACCTATAACTGAAAGGCAGTCTTACTCATAATGAGAAGCATCCCACAAGCTGTATCAAAATGTAATAACCTGAAAGCAATCAAATGAATAACTGGAATATTTCACTCTTCTATAGAGTTCCTGAGCTCACAGATAGAGCAGTTTTAATTTCCTTTACTAAGATAACTAGAAGTGTAACTCAATCAAAAAGACAAGACCAAATACATACCTTTTTCACCTTTTTGACCTTTCAGTCCAGGCAAACCTGAAGCTCCAGGCTCTCCTTTTTCACCAAATGTATCCATTGGTCCAGCATCTATAATCTGAATCACAGGACAATGAGTCGGACACTAGAAACGCAGAGCAGTGCCCTTGCTTGTATCTCCCCCTGGTATCATGATCTGA
The DNA here is from genome assembly GCA_013389865.1 of Piaya cayana. NCBI lineage: Eukaryota > Metazoa > Chordata > Aves > Cuculiformes > Coccyzidae > Piaya > Piaya cayana. Next base: position 46,562 of record WAAB01001980.1, read on the forward strand.
AGATACAAGGACTATTTTATTTCATAATAACAATTTTGAGCCGTTTTGGTTACACTTGGAGTTTCAGTGATATGTAACAACCGCTGGGAGCAGGTTGCAGCTGCTGAGAAATTAGCAGAGAAAATACATATTTCCTATTCTACCAAAATTCCTTCCTATCAGTGGTAGAATTAAGNCTTTCCCAAATTTCAAATAAACTTAAAGGAGCTGTATCCAACTTTTGTGTCCATTAAGAAGAAATAAGGATATCACTGATCAGAATGAGATCAGAACATGCATAGTCTCACGGTTTTGCCTCATGAGTACTTCGAATTTCACAAAATTTAATTTTTTTAAAAAAAATTTAAAATAAAATAAGAATTGATCTTACTTACCCTTCCTGGAGGTCCTGGAAACCCTCGTTCGCCTTTGTCACCCTAAATCAAAATACAATTCACATTTCAAATCCCGATCAGATTTATTCCACGCAAAATAGGATTTCCTTAGTAAAAAAACCCCAAACACTTAGATACAGATTCATACAACTTCCAAATGAAAAGTAACAGGACCTTTATAGTAAGCAGTGAGTAGTTAAGTTTGTAGGTCCTGTACTGCTTTATACTGTATAAAGAAAAACTGGATTTTTTAGGAATTTTTGTATATATTCTGGCTGGGCAAAGACTTTGTGAAAATAAAGCCTGCATTAATGGGTTTATATAAGAGACCTAAACCAAAGATACCTAAGCTACCTTAATATTGACTTTTCCTAATCTCTGGCTGATGATTTTCTGATTTGGGAATATTAATTTAATATTGTTTTAATACACATCTATGAACATTCCATCCAAGCTCTTAACTCCTTATTCTGTGTGACGGGAAGGAGAGGTCACTGCAACGCACCTTTAGACCAGGCTCCCCAGGTCGTCCTGGAATCCCAAACCCACCAGGTAAACCCTGTGCGTAGAAGACGGCAAGAGCAGAAAAGACAAATATAGTTAAATCTCAGCCCTGGCAGCATCAAAGTTTTACATTTTTCAAAGTAGGAACCAAAAGCAACAACTTCAAGGAAACAAACAAGAAAACTTCAAGCATTTATGTTACACAGACAGGTTTTGGTTCTGAATTTAAGAAACAGGACTGGAAATCTGGTAAAATACATACGGCTTCTCCTTTTGGTCCCGGTTCACCATCTTTTCCAGGCTTTCCCTGTAAAACACCAAGTTCCACTCTGCTTAAATTGATGGCCACATGCATGCAATTTCTAAATGCAGTTGGTGAAACACTAGAACAAAACAATCTGTATTGTTAATGCACTAATTGAAGCGTGCTCACACACCTAAACAGTGCAGAGGGTACAAAGCAGGCAAATTGCAGCTGTCTAGTTACTCAACATCCTGCAAGCTGCTGCAGAATTAAATAAAATCCTTCCAATCCACTCCCAGATCCAGGAGTAACACATGGATTTCCCAAGGAGGCTTCAAGGCAAGATGTATCAACAGCACAGGAAAATGGATCCTGACCCAAACACTTTTCCCTCTTGCTATATATTTATTCTCCAGCCTCACAAAACCTTTACTCATAGACATTTGGTGGCTTGGTTTCCACAGAAGGCTTGGACAGTTGCCCTGTATCAGATCCCACAGTAATCACAGAATGATAGAATAGTTTGGGTTGGAAGGGACCTTAAAGATCACCTAGTTCCAACCCCCTGCTATGGGCAGGGACAACTCCCACTAGATAGGGCTGCTCAAGGCTCATCCAACCTGGCCTTCTACACCTCCAGGGATGGGGCAGCCACAACTTCCTTGCACAACCTGTGCTAGGGTCTCATCACCCTCATCATGAAGACATTCCTCCTTAGGTCTAGTCCAAATCTGCCCCTCTCCAGTTAAAAGCCACTGCCCCTAGTCCTATCACTAAAAGCCTTTGTGAAAAGGTTAGAAACCACCTAGATAATGTATCTCGGTCATCTAAAACTTTTGTTCCATTCACCTTCTTTGCAAGTAATGGCACTTTTAGGTTACGCAGGCACTTAAGAGGATTTGAAATAAATTCAACACTTTTCACTTAGCTAAAGTCATTCCTACACAGTGATTCCTTCCACTTTGCTTTTCCTTCTGTTCTGCAATGACTTCATCTTGCTTCAGTTGGGATTAATGAGAGTTTTGCCTTTGCTTCCAGTACTACAAGCGACAATGAAGTGTCTTTTGCTATCTGAAAGTGTGTTTCATACTAATAATACTGTATATTATTACTAACTTGACTTGTACATCTGCCTTACAGCAAACCTTGTTTGTTTGAAATACAAGTTTGCTCTTTAATTAATGTTTACTAAGTTCAATTAGCTTATTGAAAGTCTACGATGACTGTAATTATGGTATTGATATAGTTGAGCGTACTTACACGTGGACCAGGCTTCCCAGGTTCACCCTTTTCTCCTTTGAAACCTGAGCCTGGCAATCCCTGGAAAATAAATACACAGCAGTTTAAAAAACACTGCCAAATTCTAAAGAAAATTTGCTTTTATCAAATAGCTACAAAGATATTAAGGCCATTATCAGATACTTCATAATTTTTACAGTAATGAAAAAACCCAAAAGCAGATACTCACTGGGAATCCCTGTTCACCCTTTTCACCTGGTTCACCCTAAGGAAATCATTGAAAAAACAAAGATAAGTAAGCAAAATCTTAACCATTATCATTTAAGCTGTAAAAAGTTTAATTCTTTGTGTCAGCAAAAGCCCAATTAAGCCTGTTCTCCACTTTAAGAACTATGCCAAATAGAATGATATGCAAGAAGGTGTTCGACAAAGACAAAATGCGAAATCATTACGCTAATTTATTATGCCAGTATCTATCGCTTAGACTGCTGAATTTGATAACTGAAAAATTCATTAGCACTCAGATTCCATGAATGTGATTCTATATATGAAAAGCCCAGTTTAAGCTACTTAATTCATATTTTTAGCATAACTGGTGTTTGCAGGACTATGCTTAACAATCCTCCTTCCTCAGAAAGTCCTCTGCTGCTTGCTTTTCTTGCTTATGAAATTATTTATACGATTATCATTTATTTTTCAGAGAAAATGCTAGAAAGGCAATAAAAATTCATTCACAAAGTAAAACAGAGAATTTTTTTTAAAAATTGGCTGTAAGTGACTTAATATTTTCTTTTTCCTAATTTACTTTCGTTTGACATTTCTATTTATCATATTTTAATGAGCAGCACAAGAAAAAGCATTTGAGGTCTCACCTTTTCTCCTTTTATGATTTCACTCCCTTTTTCTTTCATATGTGGTGCTGGTCCTGGTGGTCCTGGTGGCCCCCTTACCCCTTGTTCTCCCTGTCAACACCAAATCCAGCGTACTCCATTAAAAATAGTACTGACACAGAAAACAAACATTATTAATACCAATAATGTTGAAGAAAACTACCACTCGCTTTTAAAAATATGACTAAATGTGGTTTTTTTAATTCTAATTTCAGTAAAACTAGTCACAGAAAGGGTTCATACACAGTTCTAGGAGATGCAACTCTACTATGTGTGACAGACAAAGTCTACCCTGAAGAAAGACTTCTGAATCTCCTGTTAGGGTCAGGATCAATTAATAACACATATCGGGAAAGTGTCCAATTAATTATTGCAAGAATACAAAAGTTTTTTAGTGCCTTTTTGAGGAGGAAGGAGACTAGAAGGAATCAGGCCAAGTGAAGAAAGCTTATGCATAAGGGAAAATGTTAGTTAAATATAGGAGTGTTCCATCAGCTTTACAATTGTTTGCAAAGGTCAACTTCAATATAACAACAGTAGATCGTACTGTTCTGGTACCTGGCTTCTCATCCACCTGTCTTTTA
>WAAB01001981.1:0-20314 GCA_013389865.1 Piaya cayana
TCTATTTCTTTGAGCCTAAAATTAAGAGAAAAATGACCAAACCGCATCAGTTTTTGGGAAAAAAAACCACCAGCCACCTAACCAGATGGGTATGGGTTTAGTTTGTAATTAAACTCACCCTCCTGGATGGGAGTGAGAGCACACTGCTTAATTGGGGAGGGAGCAGGAGATCCTTTCCAGGCTGTTTGCTGGTGAGGAGGAGTTTTGCTCCTGCTGAAATGGAGCAGCATGAGGAGCCACGAGCAGCTGAGGAAAGGCAGAGGCATTCGCAGTCCTCCCGGCACGCTCCATTATCCTGACAGCTGGAAATGGCCTCATTTTAAATATGGTTAGCTTTTTTTTTTTNCACCACCAGAGCCCTGGGTTTGCATGTAGCCTGCATGGAGAGACCCTGACATGTGGGATGGAGGCGTGTTCCAAACCAAAATAGAAAGGGGAAAAAGGGGGAAATGGGAATGGGAATGGAAAGGAAAAGAAAATAGAACTGATAATAGGAGGGATGGGATTCTGCCCCTTTGCTCTCCTCTTGTGAGACCTCACCTGCAGCCCTTTGTACAGTCCTAAGAAAGACCTGGAGCTGTTGGAGTGAGTCCAGAGGAGGCCATGGAGATGATTCAAGGGCTGGAGCACCTGCCATACCAGCATAGGTTGAGCGTTGGGGTTGTTCAGCCTGGAGAATAAAAGGCTGTGGGGACACCTCAGAAGAGCTTCCAGTGCTGAAAAGGGCTCCAGGGAAGTTGGGGAAGGGCTCTTGATCAGGGAGTGCAGGGATAGGACAAGCAGGGATGGCTTTCATCTGAAAGAACGGAGATTGAGATGAGATCTTGGGAAGAAATATTTTGCTGTGAGGATGAGGAGGCCCTGGCCCAGGTTTCCCAGGGCAGTGGTGGCTGCCACATCCCTGGAGGTGTTCAAGGCCAGGTTGGATGGGGCTTGGAGCCCCTGATCCAGTGGGAAGTGTCTCTGCCCATGGCAGGGGGTGGAACTGGATGAGCTTCAGGGTCTCTTCCAACACAAACCATTCTACCATTCAATGAACTAAAAAGGAAGGCCCAGCACAGACTGGCTGATTGATTGGCATCTGCCTGCCCCTGAGGACCTAACTAAAGCCATGGCTGGAGGGACTGATGCTGGCAGGATTGGGCACAATGATCAGCACCTGGAGCAAGCTGGTGCTCGGGCACAACCCAGTGCTCAGCCCCCTTGAGACTTGCTTTCTATGGACTGGGAGTGTGCAAACAGACACCCAGATTTTCTGTCCAGGAAGCACCTTGGGAACCGAGCTTCCAGAGGGCCTTTTCATGCTGGACATGTCAGCCTGGTCCCTGGCTGAGCAAAGCTACCGTGCTCTGGGGAGCGGCACTCAAAAAATTGTATCTTGTAAGCACAAAACTGCTAAACAAGAGCAAGAAAACAAGATTTACCTCCTGGCTACAAAGACTCAGCCACCAAGCATCGCTTGAAACCCCAAGGGGACAAGAGTGCCTTTGGCAAGATGCTGCCTGAAATGCTCAAAGGGAAGTTTTTTAGATTATAAACATGACTTTTTAAATTCTAAACTAAACACCCAGAGTCTCCTTCCACCCGATCAATGGCAGATGCTGCGCTTTACTCTGCTGGCTTGGCTTTCAATTAAATGCTTCTCACAGAGGACGTGTGTGAGTTAAAAAGACTGAGTGATTTAGATGCACGTGCTCCTCTGCTCCTGACGAGGTGCGCCCAGGGTCCCTGGCGATGATTGGAGTGGTGGGACTGGGAAATTCATCCCACCTCCTCATCCCAGTGCTCCTGGCAGGGGACGCTGCTGCCATCCCCTACCCTGTGAAATGACAACGTGGAGCATCCCTAAGGCAATTACAGCCCAGAGATAACACGTAATTTGCAATGTTGGCTTAAATTGACAGCTTCGTGTGAAACAAGATAACAGCTTGTACTAATGAATGTGTAATTTATAAACTGATGGGTCTAACGGTGTTTTTAATGTGACACAAGAGCCCGCGTAAAGGCAGATTAGGGGGTTGCGTTACCTGATCTCACATCACATCTGCCCCTGCCACGGCAGAAACAGCCTGGTTATCGCTGTTGGTGGGAGAGATGGTTTTGCAGTGAATCGACTGTATCTGATAAGTTTAAGTCAATCTATGCATTTCTAATTAGGGGATTAGTTAGAGAAAGGATTTCCTTGCAGAACACTTAATCATTGTTTTGTTAATTGTCAAGGATCAGGAGTGAGGAGCTGTGGTTGCACATTAGTAGCAGCATTAGATGTTCTAACAGCTGGTTTAATAAGAATGTTATCGTCCTCTTAAAATAACTGACATGGAAAAGCCCCAATATTTTCATCTTTCATGAAATGCAACATTCCGTTTCCCCAGGCTTTGTTTTCAAAATGTGAAATATTTCTATAATTTCTGAAATGCAATATAACAACGGGAAATGTTCCTTTAAAACAAAAGTTGGATCTGTTCCAAGTTATTTAACTTCCAAAAGTTTGAATTCTTCAGTTAAAAAAAAAAGATAATAAATTCAGTCTGAGCACTTCTAATGAAAGCATCACAATTACACATAGCCTGCCACACGGGATTTCTCTTTACAGTGGCATGGAGGAAATTAACTTGTTTAAAAGTTACGGTTTTTAATGGCAGCGTTCATAGAATGATAGTGTGTCCTGAGTTGGAAGGGACCTACAGGGACCATCGAGTCTGACTCCTGTCCCTGCACAGGACACCCAACATTCACACCGTGGGGCTGAGGGTGTTGGCCAAATGCTTCTGGAATATTATCAGGTTTGGTTCTGTGACTGCTTCCCTGGGAGCTGTTCCAGTGCTCCACCAGCCTCTGGGGGAAGAACCTTTTCCTAATGCTCAACCTCACCCTCCCCTGGCATCTTCCTGCCATTCCCTTAGGTCCTGTTATTGGTCACCAGAGAGAAGAGCTTAGTGCCTGCTCCTCTTCCTCCCCTGGTGAGGAAGCTGCAGCCCGCAATGAGGTCTCCCCTCAACCTCCTCTTCTCCAGGCTGAACAGACCAAGTGACTTCAGCTGCTCCTCACACGGTTTCCCCTCTAAACCCTTCATCAACTTTCTTCTGCTGACTGCGCTCCTTGCATGCTGGCTGCAAGCTGTTCCAGCCCAGTATCAAGTCCTGGAGGCTGGGATGAGCTCCATGCTCCGCATTTGCCTCGTGCCCGCTAAGCAGACCCTATTCAGCCTGCCATAGCAGCACAACTCATACCAAGAAGGTTCCTGTAATTGCTTTTTTTAAAAAAAATTCAACTATTTAAAGTCTTGCAAACTTCCCAAGTCAGCACTTGAAGAAACACAAAATGCAATGAATTAATGAGAAACGGAGGATGAATCATTAAAATTGCATCACCGCAACATGTTCCCGATCACATCTCCATTAATGTTCTCACAGTCTGAACAATTGATTAAGAGAAACACGGCAGCACACTAAAAAATTTGAAACAGTTCAGAAGAAACAGGATTAGCAAAGTCTTGCAGGAAAGGTCAATTATTTCTCTCAATTTATTGCTAACCTGACATCTGTAAACAAATCACTAGAGGAACTCCCTGAAGACTACACTCTGTCCAACAAGACATCCTAATTAATGAGGATGCGCTATACAAACACAAACAGAAGCAAGGCGAGATAACATCTAAACGGAGCCTTAAAAAGATACAGTGGAAACGGTTACCCAGGAGGTTGTGGGAGATCAATAAATGAGAAGAAGGTTCAGGACAGCCAGAATGTGCCATGGGGTAAAGGCAAATAATCTTTGAGGTTATCGGAGCTCAGATGGCGAGATGAATCAAATGAGTTCAGAGAGGACTTAGTGGGACTGGCTTAAAAATTAAAGAGGGTGCAGTCATCCCCTGTGCTTTGTGGCAGCTGGAGGGCTCAACCAGGGGGTTTGGGTGCTCTGACTACATGGTTTAAGATGTTCTTGGACTCAGCAAGCATCTTGCTGACCTTTGGCATCTCTGAAGTCCGAGCTGTTGTGCTTGGAGAGCATTACAAGGAGATGCCACTGTTGTTCCAGTAGAGTTCCCAAACCCTGATATTGGGGTTTTCTCCTTCCTGGCTCGTGGTTGCTCTTCAAGAGCCACAGCAGAACCCTTTCCATCAGCCAAACCTGCTGGTGACCGGGCACAGTGCCTGCCCCAGGGTCCTGCATGAGTAAAACTGGATTGTGGCAGCCAATATTAAAGATTCCCCTTCATCAGCATCCCAACGATTAAATATGTATAGAGGCATCTGAGATCTAATTTATTTCTTTTGTGTTGTAAATTCCCTTTCTTGTTGTTTTTTTTTTCGAGCTGCTTATAATTAAGACCTTCAGACAGAGCTCATGGAAACCTGCCATGCTCTTGTTATGTCCAACCAGTTTGAAGTGCATCCTCTTCCCCTCTCCTAGTCAACTGAGAGATTAATCTTTATTAATTCCAGTAACGATCTGATTTCCTTCTTTCCTAATGAACAGAGTGACACTGCATTGAGTCACTGATGTGCAACTTGCTGTTTTTTCCTTCCCTTTGGAAAGTTTTCAAAATATTTATAAATTTTAAAGGGAGCAGAGAAAGAAAGAAAATAAAGTTGCATTGTGTTTATTTGGCTAGCACTCCCCCTTCTCTTTCTCATCTGCAGGAACTGTAATTCATCCCATTGTCTGGGCTGCCACGGAGCTGCCTTTGGCAGACAGATGGATGCCCAGTGTCCCTTCTCCTCCCTGCTCGTAGAATCACTGTATGATTTGGGTTTGAAGGGAGATCTTAAAGCCCATCCAGTTCCACCCCTTCCATGGGCAGGGACACCTCCCACTGCATCAGGGGCTCCAAACCCCATCCAACCTGGCACTCAACACCTCCAGGGATGGGGCAGCCACCACTGCTCTGGGCAACCTGGGCCAGGGCCTCCTCACCCTCGCAAGAAAACATTTCTTCCCAGTATCTCCTCTCTATCTCCCATGAAAAGCATTCCCCTCATCCTATCCCTGCCCTCCCTGATCACAAGCCCCTCCCCAGTTTTCCTGGAGCCCCTTTCAGCACTGGAATGTGCTCTAAGGTCTCCCCAAAGCCTTCTCTTCTCCAGGATGACCAAACCTCCTTGACAAGCAGCGCTGCCATGGGACTGGGCAGGGATGCAGCCAAGCATGAGCTGCTCTGCTGGGGTAAGGGAGCCTCCTGAGGGTAAGGGCCACCACACCAAGGATCAGAGATCCACGAGCCCTCTGACCTGCACTGGGAGTCTTCTTAAAAGGGGATAATTGTGACTGTGTTGCTGTGGGAAGTGCTTTAAGGTCAGATGCGAATCCAATGCAAGACACGTACAAGGTTGGACACCAAAAAAAACAAGAGTAACTAACTCAGGAAAGAAGAATGGAAGGGGAGAGATGAAGAGATGGGTATAGAACATGTTCTGACCTGCCACAGTGAGATAAAGCTCAACTTGATCCCTTCACTCAGTACGAGTGGATGCATGTTCAAATTGAGAAGCTTTCTTTCTTACCCTCAATCAGAAAATGTCAGCGTGCACCAGCCCACAATGCTTTCTCTCTGAAGTGGGGTTTAGCTCATAACATCACTGTGCTTGAGCACCCACCCTGCTCGCTACACCTGGCTCCTTCTTCCCAGAGATCAAGCCAGTGCTCAAAGGAACCCTTTTTTTTTTTTTTTTTGTTGGTACTTTCTGTGAAAGCTTAAACAATGGAGATTCTCAACAGCCTTTCAGAGAATGATGTGTGGAATTGCTTTGAACGTTGGCAGCATCATGTGCAGCCGTGTGTCAGCTCAGAAGGGAACTGTTGTGAAGGTGATCATAGCTGATATTCTTAATTTGTTAAATAAAAAGCCTTACAAGCACAGTCTTGGTGTTGTTTTACGCCAGACCTCATACATGCTGGAAATCCCTGTATCTGAGAGCCCCCATAGCGATGGCATGGACAAATTGCCTCTGCTCCCCTCCCAGCCGCTTGCTACCCCAAACACCAGGGAGGAGCAGTCTTTTCCACATAAGTCGGATGTGAATAAACATGAAGGCTTTAGGAGCTATAGAAATGCACACAAAGCCTCTGTAGCCAGACACCAGTGAGTCCTGAGGGACTCCTGCTGTACCGTCATGGTCAGGAGCTGCTGATTCATCCAGTGTCCCCAGGGCACTTGGGATGCCAGGAGGAAGCTGCATGAAGGACTTTGAGGGCTGTCACCCAGGGAGGGGGTTGGTTCACCTTCCCTGGAGGGGTTTAAGGTGTGGGTGGACGAGGTGCTGAGGGGCATGTTTTAGTGTTTGATGGGAATGGTTGGACTCGATGATCCGGTGGGTCTCTTCCAACCCGGTTGTTCTATGATTCTATGATTCTATGTGTGGGGGAAAAGCCAGTGCTGAGCCAACTGCAGGAGACGACGGCACCAAACAGGCTTAGCAAGGGATGCACCAGACTTGCACAGAAAATCATTACCCAGCTGGATGCTGCAGTTGCAGCTGAGAAGTGAAGAACTTTGCAGTCTTGTCAGTCCAGAAAGTCAATAGAATAACAAGGGTGGCAGGCAACGGCGCCAGTGGAGATCAGACCTTGCAAGAAGCTCTTGGAGGTGAACAAATGTACTGCAGCTCCAAAGCAGGCTTAACAAGGGACTGCTCCAAGGTAGTGGAGAAGTCTAAGGAGGGAGATGCCTTTGGCAAGTTGAATCATGCTCCTCGGGACCATGGATGGACCTTCAGGTCTGATCCAGCTCTTCCCATGTGACATGAGAGACTCTCTCAGTACCCAGAGCAGATCTAAGCCCTAAAACCTCCAATGCAAACCTCAAAGCTCAGGTCTTCAGCACAGTTTGGCATTGGGGCAGAGTGACCCAAGCAGCAAACGGAGACCCCCAGAATGCTTTCAGACCGGGGCTTCTCAGTAAGAGGTTTCCCATCTCTGTTCCTGCCTAAGGCAAGCAGTGAGAAGCTATTCCCATTTCCCTGTGCTTGTGGCTGGGAGCGAAAGGGACAGACCAACAAACCCGCTGGCTCCTGACAACCCCAGGATACTCTGAACATCAACATCTTCCACATCCTGGCTCTGCCCAGGCTGAGATGGAGCTCTCAGCTCCTGCCCAGCGTGGTACCTCCAGCTCCTTCCACACCAGCTCCTGTCAAATCTGCCGGCAGAAGCATCACTCCCTCCTACAGCCGCGGTGTGCTCTGCAGCGAGGAGTGACTCTCCCTCCAGATGGCTGTAAAGGTTAACAAGGAATTTATTCAGAGTTACATACAAATCAGATTGTCTTTTTTTTTTTTTTTCCCTGAGAGGGAACAAAAACAACCACATAATTTCAAGCCCACACAGGCAGCACAGCCTTCCAAGGTGGCTCAGTTGCTATAGACGACCGCAGGCAGCCGAGCTGTCACGCTGAGCCCCGCAGCATCACAGAGACCCACCATGAGTCAGGGGACGGGGGTGAAACTGTGCTTCCGTCCCTCCACGCCACCCCCAATTGGCACCTGCCTCCAGCCCGGCTCCTCGCCTCCCTCCTGGGATGCACCAAGGAGAGGGATGAGACGGCTGCCCACCTGCCTTCCTACACTGTTAGGAAGCTCTTCCTGAGGGTGGTGTCTGGCCCCATCTGGCCATGGCCAGTGGAGACAGGTGGCCCAAGGTGGTATCTGATTAAGTGCATGGAGCGGGTTCCTCCTCAGGGTGCTGAAAAAATTGAGGGACTGGAGATTTGTGGTAGGACCTGAAATCGGATGGTGGTTGTGCCATCTGCAGTGGACACTCAACTTGGGGCTGCTCTGTCCTCTCTACTCTGCTCCATCTCCCCCCAAGTACCTTTCCCCACCACCACATCAGAACCCCACATCTCTTGGCCGAGCCAGGCCCCACAGAAATTTGTTGTCCTACCTGCAAACCCTTGCTCATGGCCAGCAAAGGACTTTTCCTTTGGGCACTACCACCACACCATCAGCTAATGGATTGCATGTTAGCTCTTAGGGACTAGGACCACCAGACCTCTTTGGTTTAGTCTGCAAAACATCCAACACATCTCTGGGCTCCATGTGAAAGGGGAAGATGCAGAGATACCTATTTTCTTGTCGCCCTTCAAGGCTGAACCTAACAGACCACGGGCCCGGGATGCTGCAGAGGTTTGTAGGAGATGGAGACTGCTGTGAATGAGGAAAGAAGGGAGATATTGGTGCATGAAAGCTACAGGAGAAGCACCACAAGAGCTACAAGAACCACCTATGTTGATAAGCCCAGCGCTCAATAGCAGTGATGATACTGGATCCACCAAGGACTGGTTTGCACCAAGGCCTGGCTATGGACAGCTCACCGGGGAAGGTAAGCAGCCTGCTCCACACTGGATCTCCCTGAGGAAAGGTGCTACAGCAGCTCTAGAGGATGGACAGCCCGGTGGCAACAGGACTAACGGGGGCTTTCCCAGCAGTGATGGACCATCTGCACTTTAAGCAGCGATCTCCCAGGTCCCTGAGGGCTGGGACGTGAATTTCAGATGTGAGTGGAGTCCTTTACCAACCTGAGGCACCTACCCAAAACTTGATAAAATGAGTTTTCACAAGTTCCAGATAGAATTGGGGTCAGATACAGAAAAGTCACCAAGGACGTTACTTAAAAAAATGTTGGAGGTGACTGAGACCTACGCAGTAATAAAGGATCACGGGACACGCTGGCTGGTGTCAGTCATCTCGTACTGCTTTGCTCCTGGTGGACACAACACGAGGCATTGGCCAGAAGTACAAAACTTCCTAATTCTTGGTCCAGGGCTGCTCTACTGGCCCTGCTGGAGCGGGCGGCTGGAGCAGTGACGTGCTCGCCCTCATTTTACGCAGACAGAAATGCAGAGGACACAGAGGACACAAATCCACAGACTGGATTTGGGAGTGAAAAGTGGAAAAGCATTTCTTTCTCCCCTCCCAGAGAAAAGATGATTTATCACCAGGTTCCCACTGATTCCTCTGGGCTTATAGTGGGTATAACAGCAGACAGAGAGGTTTGATTTTGGTGCGCAGAATGAAAATACACTCTCGGCTCTGCAGGAGCTCCAAGCATCATCTGACATTTTTAAGAGAAGTGCTTTTGGGCAGATTGAGTTCTGCCGTGCTTGCCACACAGCCTTATTGATCAAATAAAACTGATGCTGAGGCTGCCTTTATGCGTCTCCAGCCCTCCTGTATGGATGCCAATATGGGAAACAAATGGGCTCATCCCACCTTGGACATGACTGCTCTGCAGCCTGAGCACAGGGAGCTCAAGGCAGACCCTCAAAACTGACAATATGTCCACCTGAACAGCTGTTGAACAGAACCTGCATCCCATCTTTTCATGTCATCGCTGGTCTGTTAAACTCCACATTCAAGAGAACAGGAGGGAAGAGCTACAGGAGAAGCCATAGTTAGTGATTATCAATAATAAGCAGCAGAGCACATGCCATATTAGGAATATGCTTATAAAACGTGTTCCTCGGCTGTACATTCGCAACATGTGTGTCTTCTATTTTAGCAGTGATGTGCAGCATAATCCAAAATCTGGCACTGTGGGTTTTTTCTCCCCAAGCCTGTCCTGTTACCCAAATTGCTTTGGCTTAAAACATTAGTTCCCTTGGGCATCTGTTATTCGCAGACCTCGCATTGCCAACTGAACAGCTTCCAGGAGCTCTGATGTCTCTCTTTCTATTTTATTTTTTTTAATACCGTGAATCACTCCATTCCATCCACCTTCTGGAACAATTCCCTGGAGAGTATCGATTCTGCTGAGCATCTGCTCACGTAGGAAACCCACGGCCATTCCTCCACTGGAAATTTTCACTCCTTATGGTCCTTAAAGGCCCTTAAACTGCATTTCTTAATAAATTTTGGGGGTAATGTATCAAAACAAGTTGTCCCTGCAGATATCTATTGTTTGGATTGCCTGGAGCCTATTCCCAGTGCTCCCAGGTGCTTGATGCCCATCGGGACTGCAGGCAGCCTCAGGAGCTACTCTCTCCCATCTTGTTCCACGGTTCATAGTTTTCCCATAGGTTTCCCCAAAATTGCTTCTAGATCCCACATGGAGACTCATTGGAATAGCAGAGGAAGAGAGTGGAGAGTGAAATGAAAGCTTTTTTTGATGCTCCCAAATTATTTAGGATGTTAAGGACAAGGGCTGACTGTAAGGAATTGCAGGAGGACCTTGTGATGAGTGACTGGCCAAGAAAATGACAGGAGAAGCTCAGCGTGGATAAATAGCGGCGCACGTGGGAGAAACTATTCCCAGCTTCAGAAATAAAATGATGGGTTCTGAGCTGACTATTAACTCTCAGGAACAAGATCTTGGGGTTATAATAGATAGTTCTCCAAAAACATTAGCTCATTGCTCAACAGAGATAAAAAAAAAAAAACCCAAAATAAAAAAATCATCTTGAATGTTAGGGATTACTCAGAGAAGAACAGAGAGCAAAACAGAAAAAATCATGCTGGTACTCCATAAATCCCCCTGGGCACCTACATGTTGAATGCGACTCAGGTGAAAAGGAATTTAATAGAGCTGAGAAAGCATCCAAGAAATGTGGGAAGGTTGATTAGACATTCTGAACGGCTTTTGTGCAGGGACTAAGGACACGGGTGGGGACCTTTTTTCATGGAAAGGGTCACTGGGCACTGGCAGAGGCTGCCCAGGGAGAGGGTTGAGTCACCCTCCCTGGAGGGGGTTAAAGTGGATGAGGTGCTGAGGGACATGGTTTAGTGATTGATGTAAATGGTTGGATTCAATGATCCGGTGGGTCTCTTCCAACCTGGTGATTCTATGATTCTACGATTCCAAGGCTGGAGCTCCACCACAGGCTTCCACCCGTGATGACAAGCCTTTCCCACCCACTGGGAGACCAGCTAGTGGCCGCGTCTCAGCCCCTGACTCAGCGGTTCCTCATCAGAGGGTGATCCAAGCCCACGCAGGTGCTTCCCTGGGTTTCAGGCTGGTATTTCTGCCACCCCCTCCTCTTGCCACAGGGAAGCTGGGGGCCACCACGCATGGAACTGTGCTCCATGGGCACCATGTGTCCCCTGCGCTGGGCAGGCAGCGTGGGCACTGGGGAAGAGGAATTGGAAGGGCTTGGCAAAAGAGCAAGGGAGGGATGCCAAAACAAATAAAACAAAAATAAAGGAGGAAGATTTAGCTTCACCTTCTGTTCTTGTAATTCTTCCATGCTGGCAAATCTGGTGGGAGGAGGAAAAGGGAAAAAGGCAGAAAATCCAGCCCACCAATGGAGGCAGGATTATGGTGCTGGAAAGGGAAAAAAAAAAGCAAGAGAGTCTGGAGCCAAACCCATCTACCACCATTTGAAATGCTCACATCCAGACTGCCTCCCAGCCCGAATTATGCCAGACACCAATGGAAGTTTCCATCTTTATAACGGGATGGAACAAGACCTAACACCAAATATCTTCTGGCGTGTGGGAACATGGCAATGGATGATTGAAAAGAGAGGGAGAGATGCAGAAAGGCAGAAGGACAAGAGCAAGGAAACACTTGTGCAAAGGGAACACTTGAGCAAAGCGGCGTTAACAAGGACAGGGACACGCAGGATGCATCTCAGGAGCTTGTCACTGGCCAGGGTGGCACCGGTGAGGAGCATCACCTGCATCCCTGCCTCTGGGGCCATTGTTCTCCATCCAGTGGGTGCAAGTCTTGTCAGCCCAGCTCGTTCGTGCGCAGAGCCTTGCGCCACTCCTGCCAGCGCGCTGGAGAGCCGCCGCGGAGCAGCTGCTCGTGGGAGGGTGTTAACGTGGAGCGAAACTGCCGCCACCGTGGCAGATGGAGCACCAGGCAGGAGCGAGGAGCGGAACTGGGCCAGTGAGATGTTAACAAAACTGTTGCTTCTGCTAACAGTTATCTGCAACTGGCCGGCTCCATCAAAGGATGTTGTCTCTGGCCTTCTACCTGGAGGGCTGGCATGATTTTGCAGACAGGCTCTGATGTCTGAATGCAGCCACTCCTGGCTATTTCTACATTATCAGTGAGCACAGGTTCCCTTTGCAAAGGGAGAAAAAAGACTGAGCATGGACCTGGACAGATAGCAACAACTCAAACCAGTATTCTTGCAGAATTCAACCCCATGGAGACCTTAGAGCAGTTTCCCAGTACTGAAAGGGGCTCCAGGAAAGCTGGGGAGGGGCTCTTGATCAGGGAGGGCAGGGATGGGATGAGGGGGAACGGTTTTAAGCTGCAAGAGAGGAGATTGAGATGAGATTTTAAGGAGAAATATTTTGCTGTGAGGGTGGGGAGGCCCTGGCCCAGGTTGCCCAGAGCAGGGGTGGCTGCCCCATCCCTGGAGGTGTTCAAGGGCAGGTTGGATGGGGCTTGGAGCCCCTGATGCAGTGGGAGGGGTCCCTGCCCATGGCAGGGGGTGGGACTGGATGGACTTTGCAATCCTGTCCATCCCAAACCATTCCATGATTATCTGCATGTTGCCATCAGGAAGGGTTAGAGGGAAGGAGGATCCAGAGGCCTCTGCAGAGTCAGGCTCCCCTTCTGCTGGGTTCAACACAGCAGATGAGACCGTCCTTGCCTTGACAGCTTGTGTGCAAATAGAGAAAGCAGGTCTTGGAGGAAAAAAACGATACAGGAGTGGAGAGACATGCCTGAGAACATACACCAATCAACGGCACGGGCAGTGGCAGCCCAGCTCACTGCTGATTCCTGCCCTTTGAATAATGCATCCCCGGAGATCCTCCCTTCCAAGCTCAGGCATTCCTCAGGGTCCTCCTGACAAGGACAGAACAATCCTGGTAGGGAAGAGCAGAAGATATTCGCAGCTCTTGAGGACTGGGTATAACGTATATCTTCATTTGGTATGCATGGTTTAGCCAGGGATATTTATTGCTGGGGCGACTGTCTGCTCCCAGCACGGAGCTCCTACGTTCCTGGGGCAGCAACCACTGAGCGTAAGAGAAGGACGAGGGCTTCTCACTCTGCCCTTCACGGGGGCATTTTCATCCAGCCCCTTTTTTTTCTTCCTCGGGTCTCCCCTGGCATCCCCAGTGCTGCCGAGGAGGATTCGTGGCTCACAAGGAATTACAAGGGAGTTGGTTCATCCCCATATGAATTATTAATTTTAATCACATGAAGAAATAATAAACTCCGCCATGCACCAGCCTTCTCCCATTAGACAGAGTGTCCTTGTGGATGCAATGACTAAATTCACCCTCCTTGGAGATATTTGCAGTATTCTGCTCTCTTCTGAAGCAGGGAAGGAATTTCCACCCATTTTCGGATAAGTAAAACTTTCTGCCAAAAAGAGTTTCTTCGGCTTGGAGCAAATTCCCCGTCGGACTCCTCCTGCCAAAGTCCTGCCTTGAAATCAAGGAAATTGCCTTTAGGAGAAGATGCTACTTGTGAGAAAGCCTTTAAATTTTGCTTCGCTGTTTCAGATTGGTGCACAAGGGAGCTTTAGAGAGCAAACTACCAAGGAAAATCTTGCCTCAGCACAGCTGATGGTCCCATGCCCACCCAAGGCACAGGGGCTGCCTGTGCACCCCCCATCGCAGCAGGATCCTCTGCAATAACGTGCTCCTGGTGTGAATTTGTGGACAAGCTGTTGTCAAGCTCAAGTTTATAGAAGCAGGATGCAAGCCTAGCATGTTGATGAGGGCAGAGCGCCTTGTGGTGGTGCGGGTCACTCAGGTTGGTTCAACACCATCCTCAATCTAAAATCAGGTGCCTAAAACCACCCGGAGCCCATATAAAGCCTTCATTGTCTGTATTCCTAGAGAAAGCTTGGATACAGCGTGCAACCTTTGGAGCTTGCTTCCAGCAAGAGAGCAATAGGTATTTACAGCTTTAATCTAATACACGAGGTCAGCGTGAGACAAGCTTTCTCCAGTTCATGCCTCGAGTACGAAGGGAGGGAGGAAGCATAAGCCTGCTCAGCGTGACCAGACCCAAAGCAAAGTCCAGTTGTCCTCTTCCAATCCCTCCTGCCCTGCAACCGCGGTTCCCACTGCTGCTTCTCCCACCCGTGGAGCAGGCAGGGACCCAGCGCCACCTCCTCTCCCTCTCCTTTTGCAAAGCTCCTTTAATTGCCGGTGTTGCAAAGACGTCCTTTTACAGAACCATTTCAATTCACTCTCCCGTTTTCTCCATACATCATTTTTTTTTTGTTGTTTCTCTCTTGTTTCACAGGGATGTATATGGGATTATGAATAAGGCATTGTGAGCTGAACTGAATGTGTTATTTAATGAACTGTATGAAATATTAAACCGTGCCTGATATGAAGCATGGTGAATTCTGTAAGAAATAATATATTACACTTGGGGAGGGCTGAAGATAATCAAATATAATGAATGAATATAGAATCAGGACACACAGAGCTCTGAGAAGTTAAGTTTTGTTCATTGTGAGCCTGAATTATATGTGACGACCGTTCAAGGCAGGTTCTTCCACCACATGTTTTCTCCTGTTGTGAATGACATTATTGTACTTTTCCATTTAACATAAATCTATTTTTCGGAAGGCTGCTTCCACCCGAATGCCATCAGCAGATCCCATTAATCATGGTGCTCTCAATCACTCAGAATTATTTAGAGCCTCTTTTGTGTGTCTCTGGCTCTTTCCCCATTTCTGATTAATCTTAAACTAAACCAACTAAATAAATAAAACTGCAAGCATCCAAAGAGCATCCCCGTGAAGATCTTATTTAAGTGACAGACATGCTGACAGCTTAGGTCTTGATCCCATGCAGGCTGGGAAATCTCTGCTCCTGGAGTCTTCAAGAGGATAAGAGGCTTTTTGATCCAAAGCAGGAGGCTCCACTTGGAAAGGAACTGAAGTCTTGATTTCAGTGGGACTTAGCCTTCTTCATTTTGGGATCCTTTCCCTTGGGCACAGCCCACCTTATTTGGTCCTGACCCTCTTCTACACCTACCAGAGGCATTTGAAGGCCCGTGGTGGTCACCTGCTGCAGGGTGGCTTGTGCCATCCATTTGCCATGTCCATCTGCAAGGACAGGGTGTGGAGATGAGTTTTCTTTTGGGCTCTGCTCTGGGTTGCCACGCTGAGCCAGCCTACTGAAGAAATGGGAGAGAACACCGCTGCTCTGACATTTCTGCACCCCTCTGTTTCCCAGGTGACGATGGCTGTGGCAGTGCCACCTCCTGCCACCTCCTGCCACCTGCGAGGAGCCAGCTGTGCCCCAGCAAAGCCAGCCCTCCAGGGGCTTCCTCAGCAAAACTCTAGTGAATTACCAGCTGGATGCTTGCACGTGCAAAAGGTGCTGCCTTTTCTATGTTTAGAGCAGTGACGATGAAAAGGTGTTGATTTTAAAGCCTGGAGTTCTAGGACACCCGTGGGCTGTGCACTAAGCACGATGCAAGCAGAGCCAAACTCCTACCTGATACAGAATCACAGAATCACAGAATCACCGGGTTGGAAGAGACCCATCGGATCATTGAGTCCAACCATTCCCACCAAACACTAAACCATGTCCCTCAGGACTTTGTCCACTCATGATTTAAACACCTCCAGGGAAGGTGAATCAACCACCTCCCTTGGGCTGCATATTCCAATGCCCAATGACACTTTCCGTAAAAAACTTCTTCCTAATCTCTAGCTTAAATCTCCCCTGGCGGAGCTTGTGGCCATTCCCCCTTGTCCTGTCCCCTGTCACTTGGGAGAAGAGCCCAGCTCCCTCCTCTCCACAACCTCCCTTCAGGTATTTGTAGAGAGCAATGAGGTCTCCTCTCAGCCTCCTCTTCTCCAGGCTAAACACCCCCAGCTCTCTCAGCCATTCCTCATAAGGCCTGTTCTCCAGCCCCTTCACCAGTTTCGTTGCTCAAGATACCTCCTAGCATACCTGGGGCTTAAGAGAACTGGAAATACCCTTTAATTCTGAGCATCCTGGCCAGGGTGTGCTGCAGCAAGGAAGATGAATACAGCGTTCACATATTAGAGAGAGTCCTTTTTTGACAGCGATCCCAGGCAGCTTGATGAAGCATCCCAGTGGCGCATATCCGTATGCTGACCCGAGTCCTACATCTTTAGATTAGTTAGTGATATATTTTTATTGCTGTTATTCTCCTCCATATTTGGGGCTTTGAAATGTCACCTACATGAGTCACGGACGTCGTGCACATCACAGCCTCCCTTCTGTCTGAGTTCGGCAGAAGCCCCGTGTGCTGCTGTACGTGAGGATGCTGTTTGCTCGTGCCGGGCTGTCCTAGCAGCCAGTACCGCCTCAGCAAAATGCAGAGCTTAAATGAGGGGTTATTTGGGCTAAAACAAAGATATCGAGTCGGGTACAAGCACGAGGGTTTCTCTAAATGCACATCGTGGGGCTGATCTGTGCTGAAGGGTGGCTGCTCTGCTTCCCCTCCAAGGGTGCAGCGGCCCTTCACTCTTCAACTGGCTTTTGCCTCTCACTAATAAACTAATTGATTGAGCTTGGCTATTCGGAGTTCTGAGTAATTTCAATATTGAACCTCAGCTGTAATTAATTCAGTCGATACAGTCAACACAAACCATAGGCAATGCAGGGATGCTGGCGCCGCGCCGGGCAGCTTGAGTGCCCCCGTGCCCGGGCTGAGCCCAGAGAGGAGGACACTGTGCACAGCTCCCCGGAGGGGCAAACACTCCAGGAAAACCTGGCCAGGACACCAGGGACTTCTGTTTCCTCAAAAACCCATCTGCAGGACCCCAGAGGATCCAGCATGATCTTCATCTGAGACACCCACGCCAAACAGGTTGAAAACCCAATGCCTGCTTCATTTGGAGCAGTAATTTTAGAGTCTGGAGGCAAAATGATTTTAAATGCAAGAGCTTAATAGCCCTGAAATTGAGGCCAAAGGCAAGCGCTCTCATGGGGACTTCATGCACCCATATCCCGATTGCCATGATTTCCCTGCTGGGTTTGGAGAAGTGTCCTGGGCTGCCTGGAGCCGGAGCACAAGGCCACCCCAGGCATCCAGGAAAAGAGGATGGGAGCAAAACAAGTGCCTGTTATCTCTGGAATGTAATTCCTGAGCCACAAGATGGGTTTTCTGGAGCTTTGTGAAATACTGGGTGACAGCGGATGTGGAGAGACAACATCACATCTTGTTCGGAGCAGCCTGGCGAGGAAACCGGGAGTAGGAAGGATTTTTTTTTTTTTCCAGGAGACATAAGGGTTGCTAATAAATAATAGAGGGCAGTGTTATTACTTTTTTATCTTACGAAGTCAGACCAGCTTACGAAACCCAGACTGGAGCAGAATGCTAATCGGTGAGACTTGGCAAGACAAAGTTATCACTCCTGACCCACACAAGCGTTAACTTGAGGCGAAAGGAGAGGAGCCTCCCTTCCCTGGCATTTTCTCTGTGCAGAGCCTGTCTCTCTACAAATGAGACTGCTCCTACCCTAGAGCACACCTGGCTGCCAAGCAGAGCCTCATCCCAATTCCTTCCCCAATTACTGCTCCCCTGATAAAGCCAAGGACACAAAGTATGCCTTGAGGTGCTGGGGAGTGAGGGCTGGGGCTGAGCACAGCGCACATGCAAAGTGAGATGTGGTCCTTGTCCCACACCGTGAAATGGGTAACAGCCAGTGACTGTTTCCTAGCCATGATGCTTTATCTTTTTGAAATTCTTACCAAAAGGGATGGTTTCATGAGGCCAAGGATTGTGCCCATCGTCACTGGAGGTGTTGACAAGATGGGGTTGTTCAGCCTGGAGAAGAGGAGGCTGAGGGGAGACCTCATTGCTCCCTCCAACTACCTGAAAGGAGGTTGTGGAGAGGAGGGAGCTCGGCTCTTCTCCCAAGTGACAGGGGACAGGACAAGAGGGAATGGCCTCAAGCTCCACCAGGGAGGTTTAGGGTGGACATTAGGAAAATAATTTTCACAGAAAGGGTCATTGGGCAGTGGCAGAGGCTGCCCAGGGAGGGGGTTGATTCACCTTTCCTGGAGGTGTTTAAGGGACGGGTGGATGAGGTGCTGAGGGACATGGTTTAGTGATTGATAGGAATGGTTGGACTCGATGATCCAGTGGGTCTTTTCCAACTTGGTGATTCTATGATTCTATGACTCCTGCCAGTATAGCTGCAGTTTCAGCACACCTATGTCGGGATGCTCGCTCTGGGACCTACGCTCTGGGATGACCTATGCTGGGATGCATATATGCTGAGTTGCAATTTCAACACTCCTATGCTGGGATGCTAACTCTGGGAGTCTCCCAAAACCTCTGACAAGAACAGTGCACTCCAGCAATTAATAATCCTTCAGCTCTCTTAGAGGCAGAGGAGCAAACAGGTCAGCAGAGAAACAGCAACAAGATCAGTTGAGAGGAAAGGTCGGTTCAGCAGGAAGGGGCAAGCAATGCTGGAAGCCGAAAGAAAGCAAACAATGAGCTCTTCGNTTGGCCACCTTCGGGATGAGAAAGTTTCAAAGTTTGATTTCCCACATGCAAAATATCAGCTCCCTTGCAAAAACCTTCCAATTATTCTGTTGATCATATGTGAAGTGTGCAAAGGTGTCGGTAACAGCCGCTCCTGTGCCCAGCACTGGAATGTCAGGGACACAGAGGGGTTTTTCTCAGAACCTGGGTAACAGAACGGCAACAAATGCGTTTTGACTTCGATGCTGCTGTCATTTTTCAGTTCTCAGCCTCCTGTGCAGGATCTGGCCCCCCACCTCACACACCTTTCATTACACAGGCTGATTTCAGATAATTCCCCAAGACTTGTTTTTGATAAACTGCCATTTAAGTGTGCTATTTACAGATGGTAGAAGGTGCTATATTAGGAATCTGCGCAGAGCAGAATATGCTGTTCATTCACAGAGGGGAGACGTCTGATCCTCAGCGGCATCACTTTCACCGCTGTGCTGGCTCTGGAAATGGGGACGATCCTGTCACAGAAGGGTCCAGTCTCCCTCTGTATGAGACATGGCATCCACTGTTTTCACAGCAGCATCTGCCCAGCGGTGCAAACAAGAGCTGCAGGTGATGCTGGCAGAGGTGAGACCACAAATGGGTTTGCAGTGTCTCTGCAGCTAGCCCAGGGGACAGGTACACATGCCACAGCATGCGTGGGGTGGGCCCTCATGGTTCCATCTATGGCAATTCATCTTCACAAGAGTCCTTTCCTGGCTCTGCACGTGCCCAAGGGATGCTCCAGGCTCCCAGCGCCATTGGTCTCCGCTCTCTCCCTCCAGACACAGACTAATACCAGCCGCAGGGAGACTTGTCTGTCTGCCTAGAAAAATTACAGGGAGAGTATCGAAGCGCTGTCACCCTCGGAGTGATTTTTCTTCCTTCCTTTGTAAGCACGGTGTATGCGAGCCGGCAAGACTATTTTTCCAATTATTAGATTCTACTGGAAATCTATAAGCAAATAAGATGATTTTTCAGTCCTGATACCTCCACAGCTCTTCTTGCAAGGCTCAGGTATTGCAAAACCCATGCTGGGACTCTTCCAGCTCTGTGATGCATAGCCCCTGCCTAACTCTTCTTCAGGATATTTGCTGGCAGGTGGGGTTTGATCAAGCCGTGAGTATGAGATAGTGGTAACCGTGATGTGAAGATGAACCCCAAGGCAATTATCCACTCCGTTCTGTGGGAATTCAGGATATCAAATTCCCTGCCAGACCCGCTGCCTCCTCAGGAAGACTCACGTGCATCTCTCGCTCTGAGAGCTGTTGGAATTGCCTCTTAATTTGAGCCCTGTCAACACAAGAGCTAAATGAAGAGCCATTGTCTATTTGAAGGAGTGCTAGAAGAGAGAGGTGAACCCTTCTCAGAGCGTGGAGCCAGGCAGCTCGTCAACGTGGCCACCGAGCTCTGCAGCCGCTGCAGCTCCACCAGCAAGACACGGCCCTGCAGTGCCCGGCACATCTCGGTGCTCGGCTGTGCTGAGCCAGGGACATGAGATGAAGAGCAAGCGCCGCTCCTCCAGCAGGACTGTTTTTGTATGTATTAGACTCCCTGGAGATGGATAAGTATATAACAGCATTCTTCATCTCACTATAAAGAACAGCTGTTCTCCAGAAAATCTCAATATATATTACTATATATATATTAAAAAATATATATGCATGTGAACACTACAAGGGGGTCTGTTTGAGAAGTCTAGCTTGTCTCTTTGCTGAAGCAGCAGAAGGAAACAGTAAAATAGAAATAATTAGGGAAACAGGCAGGTCATGAGCAGTGTTCAGCACAGAAAAAACCTCCCGTGAAAGCACTCGCCCCACTGTTCCCTTCTCCTGAGGCTCCCTCCGGCTCACCCTGGCTACCTGGGGAGCGTTGAGTCCTTGGATCAGGAACATAGTTTACAAAGAGACCTTGTTGAGGTCAAAAAAAAAAAAAAAAAAAA
>WAAB01001981.1:20854-41144 GCA_013389865.1 Piaya cayana
ATCCCCCTAGATCTCAGGCATGCAGGGCTCCCTGTCTCTGACAGCCCCTCCGGGTTTGCCACCACTCTGCTGGGCTTCCCCCAGCCACTGCCTCTTCTTAATCCGCCCGCACAAGGCAGCTTCCACCGACATCAAACCTAATGCCACTAATCCTCTTAGCTTCTATTCAACCTGCCTGAAGTGTCCTGTTTCATCCCTGTCTCCAGTCCTTCAAGTGCTCTAACCTTTAGATGTCTTCTGCTCCACATAGCACACCCAGATATAAAACCTGCCCGTTCCTGCAAGGAGATAGAACCAGGGGCAAGATAATTCTAGAATCAGCAAGTTGGAAAAGACCCACTGGATTATCGAGTCCAACCGTTCCCATCAAACACTAACCCATGTCCCTCAGCACCTTGTCCACCCGTCCCTTAAACCCCTCCAGGGAAGGGGACTCAACTTCCTCCCTGGGCAGACTCTGCCAGGGCCCGATGACCCTTTCCATGAAAAATTTTTTCCTGATGTCCAGCCTGAACCTCCCCTGGTGGAGCTTGAGGTCATTCACTCTCGTTCTGTCCCCTCACACTAGGGAGAAGAGCCCAGCTCCCTCCTCTCCATAACCTCCTTTCAGGTAGTTGTAGAGAGCAATGAGGTCTCCCCTCAGCCTCCTCTTCTCCAGGCTAAACACCCTCAGCTCTCTCAGCCGTTCCTCAGCAGGCCTGTTCTCCAGCCCCTTCACCAGTTTAGTGCCAGGAGGGTTATATTTGGGGTGAACCCAAAGCTTATGAGCAGGAGTCCCATGGACTCAGCCAGCACTGGGGCTGGCGCTTCAGCCCAGCTTTGAATTCAGGGCAGCGCTACAGTGATCTCGCATGCTGAAGCAATCTTATCCTGCAGTCTTTATATTTGATAATCTGAGATCTGTGGGAGTCTCTACTTCATAATCCATATATCTTGTGACCCTCTGGAAGCCTGACAACTATTTCATGCTTGGATGGCTCCTTGCTCATCTTCGTCCATGCAAGAAGAGCGTGTCCTGACTGGCACAGGAGTAGCTCGTATTTCCATCACGTCGAGACAGTGATTAAATGCCTTCAGCCAAGCACAAGGCAACTTAACTGGGTTTGTTCTTTGGGGACTGGGAGGACTGGGAATGAGGCCAGAGAAAGCCACGGTACATCCTGCTAGGCAGAGACTGGCAAGCAACGTTTAGGGGTAGGTTTGGCACCTCCAGTAAATATCACCAAAGTCCATTTGAAAGCTGAGGTTGTTCCTGCTCCGGTGGGCAGCCTAGGTGTCCCCAGAGTCTCCTGGGCTGGAGAGATGCCTCCTTGGTGGCCACAGAATCATAGAATCACCAGGTTGGAAAAGACCCAGCGGGTCACTGAGTCCAACCATTCCCATCAAACACTAAACCATGTCCCTCAGGACCTCGTCTACCTGTGCCTTAAACCCCTCCAGGGAAGGTGAATCAACATCCTCCCTGGGCAGCCTCTGCCACTGCCCAATCACCCTTTCCAGGAAAATTTTATTCCTAATGTCCATCCTGACCCTCCCCTGGTGGAGCTTGAGGCCATTCCCTCTCATCCTGTCCCCTCGCACTAGGGAGAAGAGCCCAGCTCCCTCCTCTCCACAATCTCCCCTCAGGTAGTTGTAGAGAGCAATGAGGTCTCCCCTCAGCCTCCTCTTCTCCAGGATAAACACCCCCAGCTCTCTCAGCCGTTCCTCAGAAGGCCTGTTCTCCGGTCCCTTCACTAGCTCTATTTTCTTCTCTGGACTCGCTCCAGAGCCTCAACATCCTTCTTGTGCTGAGGGGCCCACAACTGAACACAGGATTCAACACACACTGTAATCAAGGAGTATTCATGCCATACCAGTTACATGAGGTCCCCGACCTTCTCCCACCCCTCCTCAACTTGTAGTTTCCCCAGGGTGGAAACAACATGGGGAAACTGAGGCACTGCTGCATGCAGTTCACAGAAGAGTTTAGGTTGGAAAAGCCCTTTCAGATCATCAAGCCCAACCCTTAATATAGCACTGGCAAGCCCACCACTAGGCCATGTCCTTAGGCACTGCTCCTACATGTCATTTCAATCCCTCCAGGGATGGAGACTCCACCACTGCCCTGAGCAGCCTCTGCCAGTGCTTGACAGTGGAGTAATATTCCCTAACACCCAACCTAAGCCTCCCCTGGTGAGGTTGTTTCCTCCTATTCTATCACCCTCCTTGACCTGTTGTTGGTATGGTGGTTGAACAGAAAGCTTCCCATGGCTCAACCCCCACTCCTGGCGCTGTAGCCTGGTAGAACCCCTGTGGTCACACCTTCCTCACCACCCAGCCACGAGCAGCAGCTCTCCCCACCCTCGGTGCCGGCCCTTGGAGCGCTGCCCAGGCAGGATGGTTTGGGAGCAAAGACGGGTTTTGCTCTGCAAGTACAAAGCTCCCGGCCACAAATAAAACTCGCTAATAGAAAAATGGTACAAAGGGAGCCAGGCTCTCGGGGCCAGGCTGGAATTGAGAGCAATAAATTGGAGGATAAAACGGTTGCTGCAGTTGCTGGTCAGCCTGTATTTCACCATTTCAAGTTGCAGTAAAGAGGAAACATATTTTTTCACAGTTTCACGCTATTATGGCTAAACTTTGCATGTGTAAAGAGTGAGTGTCTTCTATATCCTCATGGGCTCTTCAGCCAACTGAATGTTTTTCGTACAGTCTCTTCCCAGCTTTTGTTGCTCACAATGCTACTGCACGTGCTTCCTTGTGCTCGGGATTCACCCAGGTGCCTTCCTGGGCCTTCGATGCTCACGAAATGCAACGGGAACTAAGCATTCAAAGTGAAATTATGGCTCTGGGTTGCTTATTACATCTGATTACCTAATGTTAACCTGGCTATTTCTCCTTCAGGGACTGTTGCCATCCCAAGGTGCCTGTTTCAGACTCACAGCCCAAGAGGAAAGATGAGTGTTTCCCCAGGACACCAGCCTTGGGATGCAGAGAAGCCTCCGCACGTCATTTGCAAACAGCCAGGAACACTTTGGTTGTGCTCAGCGCTCTGCAAACATGAGCTGTGCAGTCAGCAGCGCAGGACCAGGAGATAAAAAGAAGAGATCATATTTCAATATTTTCACAATTTTCAAGCCAGGCTCTTGAACACTGCGAACAGACTCAGAGTTTCTGAACATTGTCCCTCTCTGTGCTGCTCTTTATAAACATTGATAAGCCCCCTGGCGCTCCCCAGACAGACACATTATCCCTTTTGTAGCTACTGCAGATTAAGACCCAGTGATAAGTGCTTTTCCAGGGGCTGTAACAAGAATGGTTGGCATAGCTGCCGTAAGAGGTCAGGATTTTCTGTGCTCGTCCTAACTCCACCTTCCTGCAGCACTGCACGGCTCTCCCCACACAGCTCTGCTTCTGCAGCCAGACCTGGGGTCACTGTCAGCTCAGCGGGAGTTAAACAACGGGACGTGGTGCAGAAGGATCACATCGATGTCCCAGCAGGAAAAAAATCATATTGCCAGCACCAATATAGCAACACAATAGCTCATGGGAGTAGACACAAACACATTCCAAATTTTGTTGTCACAAGCCCAAGCCCCATGGGCACCTGCACCAAATCAAGAACATACTCGCAAAGCCAAGGGCAATCAGAGGAGGGCAATCCCAAGGACAATTACAGGCTGAGCAGAGAATGGATTGAGAGCAGCCCTGAAGTGAAGGACTTGGTGGTGCTGGGGTTGAGAAGCTCAACATTAGCCAACAACGTGAGCTCACAGGCCAGAAAGCACCCGTGTCCTGGGCTGCATCCAGAGCAGTGGGACCAGCAGGTGAGGGAGGGGATTCAGCCTCTTTGCTCTGCTCTGGTGAGACCCAAACTGGAGTCCTGAGTGCAGGAAGGACATGGAGCTGTTGGAGCGAGTCCAGAGGAGGCCACAGAGATGATCTGAGGGCTGGAGAACCTCCTGTACGAGNCCAGGTTGCCCAGAGCAGGGGTGGCTGCCCCATCCCTGGAGGGGTTCAAGGCCAGGTTGGATGGGGCTTGGAGCCCCTGATGCAGTGGGAGGTGTCCCTGCCCATGGCAGGGGTGGGACTGGATGGGCTTTGAGGTCTCTTCCAACTCAAACCATTCTATGATTCTTTGAACACCAGTAATATCCTAGCACAGGATCTAAAGGAGAGACCAAGCTACCAGCCCTGCTGCAATACAGAAGATCTTGTTGCTACCTGGTTCTTTATTTCTCATGTCAAACCCCTGGCTGGTTCCAGCAAGCCTGATTAGCTCTGAAATGTCAGCAGGAAGCCCCCATGAGCGTGCAGTCACTTTGCTGGCCTCCAGCCCTTGCTTTTCGGCTGTGAGACTCTAATGAGGACATCAGTGATTCTCTTTATTAAAACAAATGGTTGAAGGCAGCGCACTGCGGCCCAGCCTACGCTGTTCTTGCTGGTGAGTGACTGGTGACCCTGAGTCCCTGCAGAGAGCAGCGCCAGGGTGGTGTGTGCTGGAATGGGGGTTCTCCCTCTGCAACCATCCTTACGAAGATGTGGGATTGCTCTGCACATCGATTCTTTGCCCCCTCTCTTTTCACCCCACCTGACAGCCCTACTCTTAAATTGTGATGACTTTGGTATTTCACCTAATTTCCTCACTGTTATGAGAATCACCTGGTGAAGTTTAGTCTAAGATGCCCTCTGAGGGCTCCTGCACTCTTCAGCTTCTACAAGCAGCTGGAGTCTCTTCTTGTAGAGATATCTGATGTTAACCCAGTGCGGGAGACTCCGTAGTGCTTACTGTTCCTCCTTTCTCCATCCATCTTTGCCACCCAGACCTTCCCAACCTCCATCTAGAGAACCCTGATGTCCATCTAGACCTTCTGAGCCTCCTTCCCAACCTCCCTCCCAGATAATTCCAACCTTCTCTATCCAGGCCTTCCCAGCGTCCTTCCCAGCTTCCACCCAGACCTTCCCAATCTCCTCCTCTAGAGGCCAAAGTTTGTCTGAGAACTTTGGTGTTGACCGTTGACCTCGGAGGAGCTGTCTCCCTGGGAAAAAATGAAGCATCACGTTGGCTTCATACATCTGTCTGGTAGAACTATGAAATATCACAGAAGATTTAGATTTATCAGGCCGGACAGATTGGCCTGTTTCGCTGTGCCTATAAAAGCCCTGAATGACGCCATCCATCAACGGGTGGACAGCATCGGCTCTGACTGAGGACCAGGCAATTTTGTGTTGCTGGGGCCAAGTGCCAATTCCTTAAGTAATCCCAGGTTTCATTAAAGAGGCAGCTGGAGGAGGGCATCACTTCGAATTTTTTTTTTTAAGTCAGCTGCAGGACACTTACAAATTACTATGGAATTGATGGTGGGTGACTCGTTAAAATTAATTATGGTCATAGCCAGGAAGAAAACCACAGGAAAAATGGTCCATGGAAGGATATTTTCTACAGTCATATTTTAAAACGAAGCAAAAATTTGCAGCTGCTTTATTAATTTAAATAATAAGATATGGCTTTTTCTTGCATAGCTTCAGAGGGTTTCTAATGGAGGGGGGCTGCTAGATGAGGCATTTCAGAGGAAATCAAATAGCCTCATAAATAAATGAGTTTTCTTTTTTCAGGGCATAACTATATTCATTCTTACAATATTCATAGAGCATCATTACAGGGGGAAAGAGTCAGGAGGAGCCTCCAGGCTGCTCCTGCGTGCTAAGGACAAACTTCTCTGAGTTGCCAGCTCCCTAACACGAAGTCATCCTGCCTGCGCTCGCAGCAGGGCAGCTCCAGGCAAAACTACACCTTGTTTTAGTCGTTTGATCAGTGCCTGCAGCCAGTGAGCAGGACAGGGAGGTGAGGTTGTGCCTGCAGGTCTGTGGCTGCTCCTCACCTCCTGCAGCATCTCCATATCCCATTACCCTGAGCAGAGATCTCCAGCCTGCTCCAGTGGAACCTGGTGGCAAATCAAGGTCACCGCAGGGTCAAAACAGTCGCAAGTCGTAGCTCCTTCATTGGAGGGGCCATGGTGAAAAGTGGGCCCCAGGGACCAGCATCCTCACCTGGTGGTTACCAGAGATTAGGAGAACCACATCACTACTGAATCCTGCTTGCCTCAATGATGGTGTGGCTACTACAACTGCCTGAAAAGAGCTTGTAGCAAGGTGGCTGCTGGTCTCTTCTCCCAAGTAACAAGGGACAGGACGAGAGAAAATACGGCCTCAGATTGTGCCAGGGGAGGTCTAGATAGGATAGCAGGAAAAATTTCTTCACTGACAGAGTGGTGAAGCCTGGCAGAGGCTGCCCAGGGCAGTGGGGGAAACACCAATTGGAGAGGTTCAAAAAGCATGAGGATGTGGCAGTTCAGGATTAGTGGGCATGGTGGGGTTGGGCTGATGGTTGGACTGGATGAGCTTAGAGGTCTTTTCCAACCTTAATGATTCTACGATTCTATAAGTCATGGGGGTTGTGTAGGAACAGGCACGATGTGTCCCCCAGTGCCCACTGGCAGCCTCAGTCCTGGCTGCAGAGACAGGCCTTTGGCTTAACGGCCGTGCCAATCAAGAGAGGGAGAGCTGTGGCCTCCAGCTCTGGGCAACGCTGCTCAAGGCAGAGCACTGCATGGTCGGTACTCACGGCACAGACAGAGCAGAAGGGGTTCAAACAGGGCCAGACACACAAGTGTGGGTCTACCTCAACTTTCCCACAGCAGCAGCAAGTCCCACAACCGCTAATAGTGTTCCCAGCAGCACTGAGCCATGGAGATTATCTCACTACTTGAACTGGTTTATGGGTCTTTTGTACCAGCGAGGTACTACAAACACCTACCCGGTGAGCACCCACACAGCAAAGCTATCACTAGGCAAGCGGCATCGCTTGTGGCTATTTGCTGATCACCCAGTCCTTGCTAAATTTGGGTCATGGAGACACAAGCAGGAGAATTAAACTTTTGAAACTATTTGAAAGCACCAGCGCTACAATAAATACAAAAGGTGGTTCAGGCTCCTAAGGGATCTTCCTTTAACGAACTATCATCTCAGTCCAAACCATACAAAGCCCACCCAAAGAACCAGCAAGTTTTGGACCCCCTCAGCACTTAGAAGCCAGGAAATTGTTGAGGACCTTTTCTTCTTGCAAGACCAGGAGGTTTACACACACAACAGAGAGAACTGCTGCACTATCATTTCATTCTGGGGAACGTACCTCGTTGATGAGTCCAAGATGTGCTCCTGGGAATGGTGTGAAGGCTGCTCTGAGTTTCCTCCACTGCGACAGCAAATTCTGGGGAAAACAACAAAATTAAGTCAGCACAGAAACTAAGAGTGGAGGGAAATGGGCACATGCCCCAGCGTTCTTATCTTTCCAGATACCAGTCCAGCATCGGTCAGTGCCTCTCCCCTCAGGGACAATGTGCAGGGCAGAAGGTTTCACCTCCTGCTGATTGCAAACTGCTGGAAAATTCATACCTAGAAATAGCTCTCCACAATTTCCTTGGGAACATGCGGCCTTTTGGCAGCAAGCTCAGTGCTGCAGCGTAGTGCCTGGAAGCTGCTAGACCTCAGCTCAGGGGTCAGTTAGCCTGGGGATAAAGGTCTTGGGGACAT
The DNA here is from genome assembly GCA_013389865.1 of Piaya cayana. Taxonomy (NCBI): domain Eukaryota; kingdom Metazoa; phylum Chordata; class Aves; order Cuculiformes; family Coccyzidae; genus Piaya; species Piaya cayana. The sequence continues at coordinate 28,427 of WAAB01001981.1, forward strand.
CCCATGCAAGGAAAGGCCAGGCTGTGCTTCTGCACATCCCAACACGGCTGTGGTTTCAGATCTGACTCTGTATGGCTGCCCCACCCCTGGAGGTGTTCAAGACCAGGCTGGATGGGGTTTGGAGCCCCTGATCCAGTGGGATCCCCAAGGCAGGGGAGGTGGGACTAGATGAGTTTTAAGGTTCCTTCCAACCCAAACCATTCCTCAATTCTATGACTCCACACTGCTGCACTGAGCTGGAACAGGTCTCTGCTTCTGTGCCCCCTCACTCCTCTGCAGAGCAGGCAGCAGTCCCACTGCTGCCTCAAGTGCCCAGGGAGAATTACAGATGTAAAAATCCATGCCAAAAGGTTAAGGAATTTTAGCTTTATTTGGATTTTTCATTGGTGGATTTTCAACAGAAAGAACCTGCTTTTCTATTCTCTGCATTCCTCCAGTCAACAGCCCAATTTCCTCCTGACAAAGAAATTCATTAGGCGACTTTCAAGCTGATCCCAACCATGGCAGCTGGTTGAAATTGCTCAGGTCCTCTCCAGAAAACCTTCTTACAATACATCAGTCTCTGGCTCCCTTTGCATCCCTCTGGGAACTGACTTGAACTTGTAATGACCTATGAGCCACCTGCCTGCCTAGTCCAGTCACGGCAGAAACATGTCCCCACAATTTATTGCCAAGCAGTGTTTCTGTACTGTGATTGTCTCAGCCACTCTCTTTAATGTGACAATTCATAGACTCATGGAATGGTTTGGGTTGGAAGGGACCTCAAAGCCCATCCAGTCCCACCCCTGCCATGGGCAGCGACACCTCCCACTGGATCAGGGGCTCCAAGCCCCATCCAGCCTGGCCGTGAACCCCTCCAGGGATGGGGCAGCCACCACTGCTCTGGGCAACCTGGGCCAGGGCCTCCCCATCCTCACAGCAAAATATTTCTCCCCAAGATCTCATCTCAATCTCCCCTCCTTCAGATGAAAACCATTCCCCTCATTCCATCCCTGCCCTCCCTGATCCAGAGCCCCTCCCCAGCTTTCCTGGAGTCCCTTTCAGTTCTGGAAGCTGCTTTAAGNACACTTGTTAGAGAACATAGGAGGATTTGCAAAGCTTCAAATTTCCGTTGATTGCTCTTTCCATTCAAAGTGGGCAAGCGTAGGAAGGGAAGGATTCAAGCAGAAAGCATCTGCAGCCACAGGGGTTCAGGTGATGCACTAGACCCATCAAGACATGTAAAAGCAGCAGGAGACACAGCGTGGCCATGAAGATGAGACGCAACAGGCGACGCTCAAACCATCGTCCCCAGAGGACTGTGCAGTGGCTCATTAGCCACGGAAGAAAGGGCTAATTTTAGATTGGGTGGCAATTAAAAAGCATTGTATTATCCTTCCTGTGCTAAAACAGGCTGTCAAAATCTTTGGGTAAAACAGCAGTTAAATGAGGGGCTGACGGAGAGTTACAATAAGGAAAGACAATGGCATCATTATATTGGGATTTATCTTCCTGAGACAGGATTGTCCTCATTATTCAGGAGCGGTGTACCCAAAAGCCACTAATAAGGCTCCCTCCCAGGATGGAGATAAATCCCAAACCTTTCAAAGACTTTTGAATGTAAATGCTCTGCAGCCTTCAAAGCGCCCTTTGATTTCACCGCAGGCACCGCTTGTGCCAGCACTGCTGGTCCTGCCAGAGGTTAAATGGGCTTCAGGGACTTCGCAGTCCGGGCCAGCTGGGACAAGGGGGCCAGGCTCCTGCATCAGATGAACATTTGAATCAGCTCAGGAGGGAGCTGGGGAATCCCACCAGTGTGGGACTCAGCCAGCTGAGTTGCCATGGCTGTGGTGAGGATCAGCTCCCACAGGGAACTGGATCATCTCCCCGTAATGTGGAGGCTCTTGGTCTGGGGCAGATTGAGGGTGTTTGCCGAAACACCTAAAGTGCAACAATGAAGAAAATTGGAGGAATCCAAACTGGGGGAGAGAAGTTGGTAGGGTGAAGCCAAACTGGCCGACGTGCTTCCATCCTTCCCAGTTTGCTGAGGGTGGGGGGAGGCCAGGCATGGCAGCTCGGCTTTTCAGTGTTTTGTAGCATAATTAAATTGCATTGATTGAAAAACTACCATGCAGAAAAATCTATGCTTCAAAAATAAGTAGGACACTTCCTTTTTTAATGTTATAAAATAACAGGGTAAGTATTATATTCAATCCATAGATGGGAGGTGCCGAGTTGTTTCAACTGCTGTTTTTTTCCCCCTTTAGCCTGCTCAAAAACAATCCCAATAAAAGCCTTAGGTGTTGATATAGATTTGGAAAAGCAAGTCAGTTGGGTAAGGTGGAAAACATGAGTTTTTCTTTCTGCATTTAAAAGGGTTCAGAGGGTGCAAACAGCAGTGGGCTGGCTCCTGCCTCCCCAGTGCTGAAGTTGCCCACGTCCCCCACCCCAACACCAGCCTGCATTTCCAAAGGGATGTGGTGTAACTCCAAAGCTCCTCGTAGCAGAAAGGACATGGCGCTCACTTTCCAGCCTCCTGGTGGAAACTCAGTTCCATCAATGGCACCAAAAGTGTCAAATCCCGGTGCTGAGGCAGAGCCTGTTTCACCACATAGAGCTGCTGCCTGTCAGAGATGCTGTTGCAGGAAAGCTGCTGGAGCGGGGAAGCCTGTAAGTGCCTTTTTTTTTAGGAGGCAGAGAAATCACAGAAGAGGTTTTAATACTGTGAATGGAGAACTCGCAAGACAGGCACAACCTGCTCTGCCACCAGGAAGGCAAATGCAGAGCAGAGTGGGAAATGTCAGCAAATCTCTCTCATCTAGCTGAGCTCGGGGTAATTTTAATAAGAAAAAATACATTTACTGAGTGCTTCAAGATGACTACCATGACAGATCTGCAGGAGGCACATGGGATGAGGGCAGGGAAGGTGAATTAAAGGCTGATATTGATGAGATCATTTTCACTGATGGAGCCTTTGTAGAAAGAAGCACTGCCCACACAGCCCAGGGCTGATGAAGGCACTTCTCTTGTGCTAGCTGGACTTGGGGCATTTTGCTGGGCTTTGAGAGTCCAGGATGCAGTAAGTTTGATGATAACTCCCCCCCCAACCAGTATCCCTGCTTCTGCTTCTCGTGACCAATTGCTGAGGTAGACCATGGCCACCATGCAGCAAACACTGAGTGCTGGGTCCCCACATCAGCTCACAGCGATCTCACAGCTTCTCTGGGCTCAGCATCACCCAACAGAGCGTTCATCCGGTAATGAAACCTTGTGGTTAGTTGATCCAGCTCTGCCTCAGGATCCCCCCCAGAGCAACGCAGGAGCACGCTGCCTCCAGCCCCAGCTCTCGCTTCCACTGCCCAGTCCCCTGAGCTATGCAATACGGAGCGCTCTCTCCTCCACACTGTTTATCTTAACAAAGCCATTTAATCTTTGCCAGTTTCTATTAAGCCATTCAGGAATGAAAACCTTTTAAATAAATATTTAATGAGTCCTATTGGGTGCTGGGATGATAATGGGGCTGGTAGGTACACGGAGCCACGTACCCGCAGATAAAACTTGCAGCAAAATGAGGTCTCTCTGTTTTATTGTTCCTGATATTATAAAGATTGACTCTGCTATTAGAGCTTCCTGGAGAATTTCTGCAGGATAAAGTCTCTGACTAACAGAATTTAATCAGTTAGTGATGAAGAATAAATTTCAGGTGGCAGCAGCTTTTAAATAGGTGTAATTTCTTTCTGAAAAGACGGTATCTGCTCTGCTAGTAAACCGTCCCTTGCAACCCATGCAAACCCGCGCAGTGGGCACAGCATCCCCTGTCACAGGCTCAGAGCTGTGGGTGCTTCGTTCCATCACTCCATTCCTTATGGATGAGCCAGAGTAGATCTCTCCGAATCCGTCCAGCCCAGACAGCTGAACAAATGATCAAATAACTAATCAGCATTAGTCTGACGCTATGCAGGTTTTAGGTATAGCATGCTGGGGCAAGAGAAAAGCCTTATTTAAGGGTAAAAGCACTAAAGTTCTTTTTGTTGGGGATGAGTTTGCTCCATCCTCCACTCTAGGATTTGGGAGGGCACAGCCCCTCACCTCCCCCAGCAACAGAGAGAGGGTTTGTGCTCAGTGCAATTCGAAAAGCAGAAAGCAATATCGGGAATGGCAGGAGCAGAGCTTAAACCATACAGAGGAGCAGATTGAGGCGGGCAGAGCAAGCAGCCCTGGCTGTGCCAGATGCTCCTGTGGGCTGGGAAGCATTTTAGCTGCTGGCCTCTGAACACAGCAGCTTTGAGCTAACAGCCCTGGCAGCCTCCCACGAGAAAGAGAGGCTCCATCTGCACCCCAGCCGGAGCGCGGACCCCTGTGGCAGCCGATGAGCCGTGCAAGGGTGGGGGGCTCTGCCCAGAGGATGCTCTCCCAGCTGGGGCCTGAGGTCCTGCCCTCCCTCCTGCCTTTCTCCGCTCCATCCCTGGCTCGGCCATGTGAGGTTCAGCTATTACACAGTGTCAGGAGATGAATTACATGAAATTATAATTACATTATCCTTGCCTGCTCTGGGCAAAATGCAAAAGGTCATCTTTCCTCCCCTGGCTGCCTGATCTTTAATATGTTAGGCCACTTATAGACACTGCCATGACATTTACAATCGGTCCAGAGAGAGATGCTGCACAGGCACTTGCACATTTTTCCTCTTCTGAGGGACCTGATTTGGCTGGGGACAGACAGAGTTGCACTGACCCCCTCTGCTTTCGAAGCCAGGAGTTGCTGGAGGGCTGCGTGCTCAGCACCTCACGATGAAGCCATATAGGTAAGTTGTTTCCTAATGCAAGAGGGACCACAGGGCTTTCTGGAGGCTGTTACCCCAGCACAAAGCAGCTTTCTCATCATTCGGTTTGGAAACTGCTATGATTTTAGGAGCAGCAGTGCCTATGGGGGTGTGGAACAATGTCAGAGGTATCAGCTTGCAGCCCAGGATTGCTCAGAACCGTGCAGAACGTGGGGCTACGTACCCCAGAGACCTCTGTGGAGGCTTTCACTGCTCCTTCACCCTTCCAAGATGCATCCCTGAAAGCAACTGCATCCTTGAAAGACTTCAGGTACCTTCCAAAGCCACATGAGAAAGCTGCAGGGACACCTTAGAGCAGCCTTCCAGTACTGAAAGGGGCTCCAGAGAAAATAGCTCTTGATGGGGGAGGGCAGGGACAGGATGAGGGGGAACTGTTTTCATCAGAAAGAGGGAAGATTGAGATGAGATGTTAGGAAGAAATGTTTTGCTGTGAGGGTGGGGAGACCCTGGCCCAGGTTTCCCAGAGCAGTGGTGGCTGCCCCATCCCTGGAGGGGTTCAAGGCCAGGTTGATGGGGCTTGGAGCCCCTGATCCAGTGGGAGGTGTCCCTGCCTGTGGCAGGGGTGGGACTGGATGGGCTTTGAGTTCCCTTTCAACCCAAACCATTCCACAATTCTATGATTCTACATGTGAGCTCACACTAAGGTTACTAATGTGTCTTGATACGAGATGCAGCACTGACTGCCTAAGGCAGCTTTCACAGCCAGTGCCAAGCGCACACTGATACGCAGCCTCAAGCCAGCATTGGAGATTACTTCAGGCACGCCTGAGAGACGTCAACTCATAGTGATGTGGACCAAAACAAGACAACAACACCACGGGTTTGGGGTTGAAGCCATCCCCTGGTGCAGCGAGTGCAGGGTCGGGGTCCCCCAGGGGAGCTGCAGCTCTGGTACTTGCAGCCCAATCCCATTCTTGTAAGGTGAGAAGCCAATTTCCTGCTTTTCACAGCAATTTTCTTCAACTCCAATGGCCACAAGCTGCTCTGCTGATTGTAAATAAATACAAGGGGAGCTCAGCCCAAAATAGAAAGCAGAGAAACCTCCCTAGCTCAATAAACTATAATAAGCACTTGCAGGCAGAGAAACTGTAATTTGCAGGGCCAGCTCTCCCTGTGGGATGCAGGCTCAGCTGGCTTCTCTTCATCATGGTCCATCTTCACCATGGGAAGAGAGGGCCCCAGCCCCAGAGCAGCTCTCCTGGGCTGTCCTGGTTCTCACCCCTCCAACACTGCGGGATGGAGGCTGGTCCCTGCCCAGGGCTGAGCCCTGCTGCATCCCTGGGGTCCATCAGGGGCATTCCTGCCCAAAGCCGAGGGTGCATCCAGTTATGGTTGGACTTGATGATCTTGGAGGTCTTTTCCATCCTGGTGATCCTATGATTTACAACTCCTTGCCCCAGAGATACTCGCCATAGCACAACCCTCGCAGAGGGCTCTGTTGTGGTTTAGGCATCACAAAAATTAAACAAATCTATGCAAAACAAGTGCCTGCCCGCACATTCCTTCTCCTTCCCCCCATCCTGCCATGCCCTCTGAGGCCAGGGCTCCCCCTCCTCACTCCAGGATCCTGCAGAAAGGAGGGTCCCCAATCCCCTGGGACACACCAGGGAGGGGGTGCCCATCCCCCATGCCCTCCGGCAGCTCTGCCCCAGGATACTGGCTGTTCAGAGACCGGCGCTGCCTGCCTGGTTTGTTTACCCCATCAGCAATGCCACCCCAAGAGGTTTAGTGACAAGGCTCCCAGCAGGGCTAGTATCTCCGCAGCGGCTGTCACCCCAGGAAGGGTTCTGGCTTGATGGGCACCAGGTCCTCTCTCCCTCCAGTGCCTAAAGCTTCTCTTGGAAGCGTGCAGCTTTCCACTCTTGAAGACTCCCGTGGGAGTCTGAGAGTACGGGCTGGGATTTTCCAACGCAGCCCACAGATTTGTGTGACACCATTTTAAAAATGAATGAGACTGTGGGGGTGAGGAGCCATGGGAAGAAGGCACCGAGGGATGGTGGGATTCACCATCTCCTTGTTTTCAATCAAGACCCAGTGCCCTCGTCAGCTGGGAACGACTCTAGCCAAGTGCATTTCGAGCTACTGGTTCTTCCTAGGGAAAATCCATGAAACTCCAAAAAACTATCAGCCACTTAATGGGCCCTTCCATCTGGAAGGATCTGTGGATCCAGTTCCTGCTTTGTCACTGCCTTGCCTGTCTGCAAACAGCCATTTCCCCTTCAAAGTGGACGGGGCTTTGTAATGGGGCCTCTTAAAAAGCCTGGAACTCGCACAGGAGCTCTGCCAGCCCTGTCCTAGCAAACCTTCGCTAACAGCCCTTCGGTTCCTGAACACACAAGCCAGCACGGAGCGGCAGCCAGCTGGCTCCCGCTAGCCCTGGTGGGACCATGCAGAAGGTGCAATGTCTGAACAGGGCTTGTCTGAAACAGCACAAATGACCAGGGGACAGAGAAGCTCTCCCCACTGCAGAGGTACTCAGGCAGAAAGCCGAGCCTGGCAGGCAGGAGAGTGAGACCTTTCCTCCCCAACCTTTGCTGTGGCTGTGCTGGGCAGGGATGCAGAAGGCTGATGGATGTTGAGGTCTTGAGGGCTAAACCAAAAACCCTTGGTGAGGTGATGTGTCCCTTCTAAAGATCCCTACCTTGAAAGCCTACCATGAAAGATCATGTCTCCGAGATGCTTCCTAGCTCCAGGGTGCTGGGGACGAAGTGGGTAATGGCTCTCACGCAATGAAGCTGGTGAGGGGGCTGGAAAACAAGTCTTATGAGGAGTGGCTGAGAGAGCTGGGGGTGTCTATCCTGGAGAAGAGGAGGCTGAGGGGAGACCTCATTGCTCTCTACAACTACCTGAAAGGAGGTTGTGGAGAGGAGGGAGCTGGGCTCTTCTCCCAAGTGATAGGGAACAGGACAAGAGGGGATGGCCTCAAGCTCCACCAGGGGAGGTTCAGGCTCGACATTAGGAAAAAAATTTTCCCAGAAAGGGTCCTTGGGCACTGTCAGAGGCTACCCAGGCAGGGGGTTCAGTCACCTTCCCTGGAGGGGTTTAAGGGACAGGTGGACAAGGTGCTGAGGGACGTGGTTTAGAGATTGATGGGAATGGTTGGACTTGATGATCCAGTGGGTCTTTTCCAACACAGTGACTCTATGATTCTATGATTCACACAGCAGTAACAGGCAGGTCTCAGGGAGCATGAGCAGCCTAGGGGAGAGCTGTGGCACCTTTGCAGTGGCCTCATTCCTCTGGAAATAGAGGGTCCCCGAAGGGCACGACAGGAGGGAAGCCCAGTTCAGGCAACGCTGACTCACTGGATATCTCCAGGGTCAGACTGTAGAGTGACAATTGCAAGGCAGTCTCAGGGGTGAACCAAGGAGCTGAACATCCACTGTGATGCTCCATGCACAGCTTCACAAAAGCTCCTTTACATCGTGATGCTCCACACGTGGCTTCATGAGAGCATGTTGCTTGCTCCCGTCTCTTTCAGTGCTCATCACATTCACGAGAAATAACCATCTTGGGACAAGCAAGGCCTCTGTGTCCTCTGGCCACCTCCATCACTGACAGCTCTGTGCTAGCCCACCACGGTATTTTTAGCTGTTCAGCTGCAGCAAGTTCCTGTAGGCTTGTGGTTTGCTATTGTTACTCTCCTTTAATAACCCGTAATAGGTTTCTCTTCTCTAAGATAAGACCTCAGTACCAGCGGTTTGCCATTGTATCAACGGTATCAAGCATTCTCCTCTGCTGTAGGTACACCGAGATAAAGATTTGAGAGTCCTCTGAGCTATGATGTAGACCTTTTCACAACAGTAAATGCTGATATTTCCATTCAGTAATGTATTTATATCTTCCCATTGAGGTCAATAACAGAGCATCCCTTGAGTTGGGAAAAATGATGAGTGATGTCTAGTAATTACAGAGACCATAAGGCAACAGTGAATCTGATTTTGACATTAAAAATCATGATGAGCGCCTTGACTGCCTGTTTTATTTGCTGGTTTGGACAGTGAGGTCCACCGCTGCGCAAGGAACAGATGTCTGTACACAGGGCACGTTTTGGGGTTGTTGGAATCTAAAGCAATTAACTGCTTTTGCCTCTATCAGTTTTCTGGCATTGCGCCTGACCTTGCATACGATTCATCTTCCTCATCTGCGTTGGATGTTTGCAAGTCATCTTGCTTTGAGCGATGTAGGCTGCGGTGGGGATTGAAACATCTGATACTACCACCCTTCCCCTCTTCCTCGCCACGGAGCCAGCCGGAGCACTTTCAGAAAGCATTGTTTATAGCTGCACATTGCAAACAAGCACTAAGAGCGTACTCCGAAGATGAATTGCACGGAACAGCTCTCCAATGAGGTGTATTTTGCATTTCAAACGCCATCACTCCAAATGCCCAGCTGCCTTTGCCAGAGGAGTCGAAGGAAAAAATTTTATTCATTCCTATTTCATACAAATACCCTTGTTCATATTTCAGTTTTCGACATCCAATGCTTTTCCACAGCGGTAAGCCCTTACCTCGCAGGCTTTCCAAGTGCAGGCTGGAGGAGGGCAGCAAGAACTCTGACAGAACTGCAGATAATGAGGCTTAAAAGCCAGGCTACGCCGTTTCTGCCACTTGTTTGGCAAACTGAGTTAAAATGTTGAGATTTTAGTAAATAAAAGCACAAGGTTGCCTTTCTAAAGTCATAGAATCATGGAATGGTTTGAGTTGGAGGGGAGATCTTAAAGCCCATCCAGTTCCACCCTCCCTTGCCATGGGCAGGGACACCTCCCACTGCATCAGGGGCTCCAACCCCATCCAACCTGGCTTTGAACACATCCAGGGATGGAGCAGCCACCCCTGCTCTGGGCAACATGGGCCAGGGCTTCATCACCTTCAGCAAAACGTTTCTTCCTAAGATCTAAAATAAAAGCAAAACTAATAAAGTCATCACACATTTTTAGCTTTTCATGGTATTTTTCACACTTTCCCCTAAAAGCCACAGGGGATGTGACATTGCTTTTGGAATGATGCAGAATCACAGAAAATAGGGCTGGAAAGGACCTCAAGCATTGGCCCTGCCTCAAGGTAGGGTTAGCTCTGTGTTATTCCCAAAAGATGTCCCTGCAAACCCTTCTTAAACTCTTCTAATGATGGAAACTCCATAGCATCCCCAGGCAGAACATCCCAGCACTTAATCGTCCTCACTGTTACAAGATTAGAAATCTCTTTCTCTGCAACTGCTGCACTAATTCCCATCTTGAACTTCTGCAGATTTAACAGAGAATATTCCATCATTTAGATCGTTAGGGAAAATACCAACTCCTATTAGATCAAGGACAGATTCCTGCAGAAAGCCAGTCAATCCATCCTTTCATTTGACAGCAAATCATTGACTTCTCTTGTCTGGTTTCCAACCGTGTTTTGCACCTTTCCCACAGCAGTTTTACGGAGACCTGCTTATCAACATTGTTAAAAGGAATACCATGTGAACCACAGCAAAATCCAAGCAAAGCCAAGATATCTGACATCTCTGGCATCTTCTCAATCAGAAATATTTACTCTCATCACTCAGGGAAAACAGACTGCCTATTGGTTATTTCTTTTAGGGGCGTATTCTTTTCTTTTGGTACTTAGAATTATTTTTCTGGTACCTGAACTAAAGCCATTCATATCACAGCACTAATAACATCTTCCTAAACCTACTCCTCTTCCTCCTCTGCAAATAAAGAGGTTACCTTTACCTCTGCCAATCTCCTGGAGTCTTGCAACAGCCCTGACATGGCTTCGACCAGTAGCTTCACCAAGCGAGAGTGCTGTTCTGGCTTTGGCCAGTTTGAAAGTACCAGTGACTGATCCTTATCACCCTTTATAATCCCTGTGATTGCACAGCCTGCCACACCCTGAGCTGCCTGGTTTTGTCCTTGCCTGCTCACGCCACCCAACTTGCCACTGAGGACATGATCTGGCTTTGGTGCTTACAGCCTTTCCTCCTCTCCCCCAGGTCAGCAACAAGCCCCTGCTCCGTTTCTCATCCTTCTGTTTCTGAAGGTTTGGATGGTTCTGCTGTTTGCCAACAGATTTGCTTCACCTTAGGACACACACAGGTCAACAGCCTCATAATATGTGGTTATGCTTACTAATCACCCACAGTTTTTCACTAGGTCCCATATTCCATTGTTCTCTAGCACATACAATTTCCCTTTTCTTCTATTTCTTCCTCCAAAATGAGTTACTCCCTGTTCATCCCAGAAGAATTATTTGACCTCGGTCCTGGGCTACCCAGCAGTGCTGTTAAAGAGCTTCCTTCATGCCTGTATCTGTTTGGCTGCTCCTTCTAAGCCTCTACAGAAGTGGACTGACATTTCTTCACCAGTCTTACTAGTGAAAGCCTAAGCCACAGGGTGAAAAAAAAAGGTTGCCAGATCCAAGAGCACATCCCCAGAGTCTTCATATCCTTGGGCCACCTCAGGTGGTCAACACCAGCTCAGGAGTGCTGAGCAAAGCCCCAACACATGGATGGCAGCTGTAACATCCTCCCTCACTCCTTACCACAGAAGAAAACCCCTCTAGATGGAAAAGCACAGTGCGCGTTCACAGATCAGTTGCTGTGGTCCTTCATCTGCCAAGCCAGTCAAACCAACAAATCACTGTCAAGCGTATCTTCTTCCAGTGGCTGGTCACATTGACACGTGCAGAAGATATTAATTCCAAGCAGCTCCTCATCCATTTCAGTCAGGAGAGATCAACAACAGCGTTTGCTACAGGAGGTTCACGGCTGTGACAGGCTTTTGCTTGATGAGTCAAGAATAGGTGCTCGCAGGATGGAGGGAGAAGGAAGAACAGCTGAAATCTGAGGGCTTTGTGCAGCTGTGCATGAAATCCAGCACAGGCTATCACTGAAGCACACGGTACCGGAGGACACAGACAGCTGGGATGGAGCACTGGGATCATATATTACAGTTGGCATCGTTACAAACAACTAAAGGACAATCGTCCCGACAGTTTTTTATGGCACATATAGTTCTTTCTAATAAGTGTTTCTTTCATAATTGCATCTGTTCCCCAAAGGATTTGCTGCGGATTAGGAATCCCATGCGAACGCAGGGAAGCAAACTGTGATTAATTACGCTCAGCTTGCTCAAGGTGTGCTGTGGGAAGGCATGTGGAGAATAAAGAGGGGGGCGGGGGCTGGGGGGGAGAAAGAAAACAAAGTGTCTGGGTTGGCTTTTTCCAGCAATGAAGCTCTGAGTAGGGAGAAATTACAGGCTGGGAAAAGAATGGATTGAANCCAGGAAAGCTGGGGAGGGGCTTTTGATCAGGGAGGGCAGGGACGGGATGAGGGGCAAAAGTGTGAAACTGAAGAAGGGGAGATGGAGATGAGATCTTAGGGAGAATATATTTTGCTGTGAGGGTGGGGAGGCCCTGGCCCAGGTTGCCCAGAGCAGTGGTGTCTGCCCCATCTCTGGAGGGGTTCAAGGCCGGGCTGGATGGGGCTTGGAGCCCCTGATGCAGTGGGAGGTGTCCCTGCTCATGGCAGGGGTGGGACTGGATGGGCTTTGAGTTCCCTTCCAACCCAAACCATTATATGACTCCACGATAGTATCAAAAACACAGTCTACCCAGACAGTTCAGATAACTGATGTGGCTTCCCACCCCACAGCATCCAAACACCCTTGGTTTGAACAGGACAACAGGACAGCTGCCTGCTTAAAATCAAGCACAAGAGTGTTTTGCTAGAGCTGAGTTTATTCTGTGTGGACAAGGCAAGGAGAGACATGGGAAAGCAGAGGGAGAGACTGTGAAGAGGTGACATGCAGAGACAGTCCTTCTGCACAGCAGTGGTTGTTGCTGATAGAAGACAGGTTGTTGCCTGCCTTGCGGGCAGTGACAGGTCCCTGCTTAGAATCATAGAACAACC